>JACRUU010000015.1:837194-879402 GCA_030449085.1 Kryptopterus vitreolus | reverse complement strand
AGTTGGAATTGTGTTGGTGTGTGTGTTGGAGTGTGCGTTGGAGTGTGCGTTGGAGTGGTGTGTGTGTGTGTGTGTGTGAGACAGTTTATTCTGTTATAAATCAGGTTAGTGTTTAAATGAACCCTCAGGACAGGAAGTGAAGTTTACCGATCGACTCTCCGCACTGAGCAGCATGACAGGTTTGTGTGTCGACGTCACGACCTCGCGACTGGAGCCGGAGATTTATTAACTCTGAGAGCAGAGAGATTAACATTCCTACAGCAGGAACACACACACACACACACACACATAATTATATTACATTTCAAAATGTATAAGAAGGAAATTATTTATTTAATTTATTGTTTAATTCCTACCGTTCTGTTCACTGTGTAAATCTGTCTCCTGTACAAAAGTCAATAAAAATAATATCAATAATAACTATTATGAATGAAATGTTTTTGGCTGTAAAATGATGTTTACCAGTGTTCTGTATACTTCTGAATGTGGGCTGATCCTCAAGAGCTGCAGAAGGTCCTTTGTTGAAAAAACCTACAACGTAAATGAATAAACAAGTAAACAATAGCATGCTAATAAATAGATTTTTTATAATAACTTTATTGTTATCATTATAATATTATCATACATCCATCCATCCATCCATCCATCCATCTTCTACCGCTTATCCGGGACTGGGCGGGGTCGCGGGGGCAGCAGTCTAAGCAGAGATGCCCAGACTTCCCTCTCTCCAGCCACTTCCTCTAGCTCCCCCGGGGGGACACCGAGGCATTCCCAGGACAGTCGAGAGACATAGTCCCTCCAACATGTTCTGGGTCTTCCCCGAGGCCTCTTCCCGGTGCCCGAAACACCTCCCCTGGGAGGCGCCCAGGAGGCATCCAAAATAGATGCCCGAGCCACACCAGCTGTTCCCTCTCGATGTGGAGGAGCAGCGGATCTACTCCGAGCTCCTCCTGAGTGACTGAACTTCTCACCCTATCTCTAAGGGAGCGCCCAGCCACCCTGCGAAGGAAGCTCATTTCGGCCGCCTGTATCCGGGATCTTGTCCTTTCGGTCATGACCCAAAGCTCATGGCCATAGGTGAGAGTAGTCTTCACTATGACGGACCGGTACATCAACCGCATTACTGCAGAGGCTGCAACGATCCGCCTGTCGATCTCCCGTTCCATCCTCCCCTCACTCGTGAACAAGACCCCAAGATACTTGAACTCCTCCACCTGGGAAGGAGCTCTCCACCAACCTGAAGTGGGCAAACCACCTTTTTGCGGCTAAACACCATGGCCTCGGACTTGGAGGTGCTGATTTTCATCCCAGCTGCTTCACACTCGGCTGCAAACCTTCCCAGTGCATGCTGAAGGTCTTGGCCTGATGGAGCCAACAGGACAACATCATCTGCAAAAAGCAGAGACGAGATCCTGTGGTCCCCAAACCAGACTCCATCCAGCCCCTGGCTGCTCCTAGAAATTCTGTCCATAAAAATAATGAACAGAACCGGTGACAAAGGGCAGCCTTGCCGGAGTCCAACATGCACCGGAAACAAGGTCTGACTTACTGCCGGCAATGCGAACCAAACTCCTGCTCCGTGCATACAGAGACCGAGCAGCCCTCAACAGAGGGCCTCGGACCCCATACTCCCGGAGCACCCCCCACAGAGTGCAGCGAGGGACACGGTCGAATGCCTTCTCCAAATCCACAAAGCACATGTGGACCGGTTGGGCAAACTCCCATGATCCCTCCATCACCCTGTAGAGGGTATAGAGATGGTCCAGTGTTCCACGGCCAGGTCGAAAACCGCATTGTTCCTCCTGAATCCGGGGTTCGACTAAAGGCCGTATTCTCCTCTCCAGTACCCTGGCATAGACTTTCCCAGGAAGGCTGAGGAGTGTGATCCCCCTATAGTTGGAGCACACCCTCCGGTCCCCTTTCTTAAAAAGAGGAACCACCACCCCGGTCTGCCAATCCAGAGGCACCGTCCCCAGCTGCCACGCGATGTTGCAGAGGCGTGTCAGCCAAGACAGCCCCACAACATCCAGAGACTTCAGGTACTCAGGGCGGATCTCATCCACCCCCGCTGCTCTGCCACCGAGAAGCTTCTCAACTACCTCGGTGACCTCAGCTTGGGTGATAGATGATGCCACCTCTGAGCCCATGGCCTCTGCTTCCTTCATCGGAAGGCATGACTCCGGGTTGAGGAGCTCCTAAAGTATTCCTTCCACCGTCCAATGGTCCCCATTTGAAGTCAACAGCTCCCCACCTCCACTGTAGACAGTTTTGCAAGGGCAGCTTTCCCCTCCTGAATGCCGGACGGTTTGCCAGAACTTTTTGAGGCCGACCGATAGTCCCTCTCCATGGCCTCTCCGAACTCCTCCCATACCCGAGATTTTGCCTCAACAACCACCCGGGCCGCAGCCCGCTTGGCCTGACGGTACCCATCAGCTGCCTCAGGGGTCCCGAGAGCCAACCAGGCTCGGAAGGACTCCTTCTTCAGCTTGACGGCATCCCTTACTTCCGGAGACCACCACCGGGTTCGGGGATTACCGCCACGACAGGCACCTGAGACCTTACGGCCGCAGCTCAGAATGGCTGCATCGACAATGGAGGTGGAGAACATGGTCCACTCAGACTCAATGTCTCCAACCTCCCTCGGGATCTGGTTGAAGCTCTGCCGGAGGTGGGAGTTAAAGATATCTCTGACAGGGGGTTCTGCTAGGCGTTCCCAGGCAACACCCTCACAATACGTTTGGGTCTGCCGAGTCTGTCCAGCTTCCTTCCCCGCCATCGAATCCAGCTCACCACCAGGTGGTGATCAGTTGACAGCTCCGCCCCTCTCTTCACCCGAGTGTCCAAAACACACGGACGGAGGTCAGATGAAACAACCACAAGGTCTATCATCGATCTCCGTCCTAGGGTGTCCTGGTACCATGTGTACTGATGGACACCCTTGTGTTTGAACATGGTGTTCGTTATGGACAAACTATGACTAGCACAGAAGTCCAATAACTGAGCAACCACTCGGGTTCAGATCAGGGGGGGGCCGTTCCTCCCAATCACGCCCCTCCAGGTATCACTGTCAGTTGTTGCCCACGTGGGCATTGCCATCAAGTCCCCCAGTAGAACAACGGAGTTGAGTCTCCCAGTCGGGGCGTTTAGTCAGCGCGTTTAGCAGCCCCCTCCCAGAGACGCCAAGAAGGCCGGGTACTCAACACAAACAACAGTGCGAGACCATTCGGCCCATAGGCACAAACAACAGAGAGAGACTTTTCCCCAACCCGAAGGCAGCTTTTCCCCAACCCGAAGGCGCAGGGAATGACGACCCTCTCGTTCACCGGGGTAAACTCCCAAAACACATGACGGCTAAGATGGGGGGCTATGAGCAGGCCCACACCAGCCCGTCGTCTCTCACCGCAGGCAACTCCACAAGAATAATGGAGAGTCCAGCCTCTCAGCCTCTCTCGAGGAGTATGATTCCAGTTCCAGAGTAGGTTCCAGAGCCCAGACTGTGAGTGGAGGTGAAGCCCGACTATCTCTAGCCGGTATCTCTCAACCTCCCGCACAAGCTCGGGCTCTTTCCCAACCAGCGAGGTGACATTCCATGTCCCTAGAGCTAGTATCTGTGTCCAGAGGTCGTCGAGGCCTCCGCCTTCAACCATTGCCCAAACCACATTGCACCGGTCCCTTATGAGCCTTTCTGCAGGTGGTGGGGCCACGGGAAGGTGTCCCCACGTCGCTCATTTGTGTTGAGCCCGGCCGTTTCCCATGGGTGGAGGCTCAACCACCAGGCGCTCGCTTTAGAGCCCTGGCTCCAGGGAGGGGCCCCGGCTGCACCATACCGGGCGACGTTACGGTCCTTGATTTTAGATTTTTCTTCATAAGGGAGTATGGAACCGCTCTTCGTCTGAGCCGTCCCCTAGGACCTGTTTTCCTTGGGAGACCCTACCAGGGGCATATAGCCCCCGACAACATAGCTCCTAGGATCATCCGGTTACTCAAACCCCTCCACCACGATAAGGTGGCGGTTCAAGGAGGGGCTCATTATATATTATCAATATTAGCATTATAATATTAAAACAAAACAATAGTGATTATAACTTCTTTTAATAAACTAAAACCGCTGTGTACAAGTTTAATCTCACAATGGTGATTATGATGGTGATTATAGTGATGATGGTGATTATTATGATGATGATGATGATGATGATGATGATGATGATGATGGTGATGATGATGATGATGATGATGATGATGATGATTATTATTATGATGACAATGGTGATAATTATAGTGATGGTGATTATAGTAATGATGATGATGGTGATTATAGTGATGGTGATTATAGTAATGATGATGATGGTGATTATAGTGATGGTAATGATGATGAGGACATGTTTATCTCACACACCTGCTCCTTGCTGATGCCACATTCTGGGTAAAACACAGACAGGGTGTATTCATAGCCGGAGCTCTGCAGGTGATGGATCACCAGGCTGTTGGAGGCCAGCACTGAAAGAGACTGGGAGCTCTCACAAGACGTCTGAAGGAGCGAATCACGCTGAAGCTCAACGATCAGCTGATTCCTGAGCTGCGTCTGCAGGAAATACAGAAATATCTGCTATAACCGGGAGTTTAATAGTCTCCTATATAAGGGCAGTGTGTAGCTGATACACTACACACCTTACAGCTACATACTCACATTATAACCTGGGAAATACAGTTACTACAGTGGGCATAAACAGTGGTGCAGTGAGGGGCAGTGAGGAAGGTGAAGTGAAGGCAGTGAAGAAGGTGCAGTGAGGTGCAGTGGGGGGAGGTGCAGTGGGGGATGTGCAGTGGAGGAGGTGCAGTGGGGGAGGTGCAGTGGGGGGCAGTGCAGTGGGCAGGAGGTGCAGTGAGGGCAGTGAAGGAGGGAGTGGGGGGGATGCAGGTGGGGGGACAGTTGGGGGGGCAGGTGCAGGCAGCAGTGGGGGGGGCATGGGGAGGGGCAGTGGGTGGGAGTGGGCAGTGGCGGAGGTGCAGTGGGGGAGGTGCAGTGGGGGGGGAGGAGTGGAGGAGGTGCAGTGGTGCAGTGGGGAGGTGCAGTGGTGGAGGTGCAGTGGTGGAGGTGCAGTGGGGGAGGTGCAGTGGGGGAGGTGGAGGTGCAGTGGGCTGCAGTGAGGTGCAGTGGTGGAGGTGCAGTGGTGGAGGTGCAGTGGTGGAGGTGCAGTGGTGGAGGTGCAGTGGTGGAGGTGCAGTGGTGGAGGTGCAGTGGTGGAGGTGCAGTGGGGGAGGTGCAGTGGTGGAGGTGCAGTGGTGGAGGTGCAGTGGTGGAGGTGCAGTGGTGGAGGTGCAGTGGTGGAGGTGCAGTGGTGGAGGTGCAGTGGTGGAGGTGCAGTGGTGGAGGTGCAGTGGTGGAGGTGCAGTGGTGGAGGTGCAGTGGTGGAGGTGCAGTGGTGGAGGTGCAGTGGTGGAGGTGCAGTGGTGGAGGTGCAGTGGTGGAGGTGCAGTGGTGGAGGTGCAGTGGTGGAGGTGCAGTGGTGGAGGTGCAGTGGTGGAGGTGCAGTGGTGGAGGTGCAGTGGTGGAGGTGCAGTGGTGGAGGTGCAGTGGTGGAGGTGCAGTGGTGGAGGTGCAGTGGTGGAGGTGCAGTGGTGGAGGTGCAGTGGTGGAGGTGCAGTGGTGGAGGTGCAGTGGTGGAGGTGCAGTGGTGGAGGTGCAGTGGTGGAGGTGCAGTGGTGGAGGTGCAGTGGTGGAGGTGCAGTGGTGGAGGTGCAGTGGTGGAGGTGCAGTGGTGGAGGTGCAGTGGTGGAGGTGCAGTGGTGGAGGTGCAGTGGTGGAGGTGCAGTGGTGGAGGTGCAGTGGTGGAGGTGCAGTGGTGGAGGTGCAGTGGTGGAGGTGCAGTGGTGGAGGTGCAGTGGTGGAGGTGCAGTGGTGGAGGTGCAGTGGTGGAGGTGCAGTGGTGGAGGTGCAGTGGTGGAGGTGCAGTGGTGGAGGTGCAGTGGTGGAGGTGCAGTGGTGGAGGTGCAGTGGTGGAGGTGCAGTGGGGGAGGTGCAGTGGTGGAGGTGCAGTGGAGGAGGTGCAGGTGCAGTGGTGGAGGTGCAGTGGTGGAGGTGCAGTGGGGGATGCAGTGGGGAGTCAGTGGTGGAGGTGCAGTGGGGGAGGTGCAGTGGAGGAGGTGCAGTGGGGGAGGTGCCGTGGTGGATCAGATGCAGGGGGAGGGGTGGTGGTGGAGGTGCAGTGAGAGGAATCAGATCATAACATAAGGTACACAATAAACATAGACACAGTTTAATAAACTGACCTTCACAGTGTCGAGAACTCCTCTCCTCTTCAAACTCGCGTACAGTTTCCTCCTCATCTCCTCCACACTCACACCTACATCATCATCTACTGACATTCTGTCTCTCACAAACACACACACAAACTCACACACTCTCACACACACTCAGACAGGGAGAGAAACACAGAGAGAGAGAGAGAGATATAAAGAGATAAAGAGAGAGAGAAAGAGAGATATAAAGAGAGATAAATAAAGAGAGATAAATAAAGAGAGATATAAAGAGAGAGAGTGTGTGAAAGAGAAAGAGAGATAAATAAAGAGAAAGAGAGATATAAAGAGAGATAAATAAAGAGAGATAAATAAAGAGAGATATAAAGAGAGAGAGTGTGTGAAAGAGAAAGAGAGATAAATAAAGAGAAAGAGAGAGATATAAAGAGAGATAAATAAATAAAGAGATAAATAAAGAGAGATATAAAGAGAGATAAATAAAGGTAAATAAATAGGAAAAAAGAGAGATATAAAGATAACTAGCAGAGATATAAAGAGATATAAATAAATAAAGAGATAAAGAGAGATAAATAAATAAAGAGATAAATAAAGAGAGATATAAAGAGAGATAAAGAGAGAGATATAAAGAGAGAGAGTGAGTGAAAGATAAAGAGAGAGATATAAAGAGAGAGAGGGAGTGAAAGATAAAGAGAGAGATATAAAGAGAGAGAGTGAGTGAAAGATAAAGAGAGATATAAAGAGAGATAAATAAATAAATCAAGAGAGATATAATACAAGAGATAAACGAGAATAATAAGAGAGATAAATTAAAGAGAGAGAGATAATAAGAGAGAGGATAGAAGTAAAATAAAGAGAAGAAATAAAGAGAGAGTATAAATAAAGAGAGATATAAAGAGAGATAAATAAAGAGATAAATAAAGAGAGATATAAAGAGAGATAAATAAATAAAGAGATAAATAAAGAGAGATATAAAGAGAGATAAATAAAGAGAGAGAGATATAAAGAGAGAGAGAGAGAGAAAGATAAAGAGAGAGAGAGAAAGAGAATAAAGAGAAGAGAGTGAGTTGAAAAGATAAAGAGAGAGAGAGAGAGATAGATAAAGAGAGATAAATAAAGAGAGATAAAGAGATAAATAAAGAGAGATATAAAGAGAGAGAGAATAAATAAGAGATGAGTAAAGAGAGAAAAGAGAGATAAAGAGAGATAAAGAGAGAGATAAATAAGATAAATAAATAAGAGAGAGAAAGAGAGATAAAGAGAGAGATATAAAGAGAGATAGTGAAGAGAGAGAGATAAAAGAGAGATGTAACACAGATTACAGAAAAAACAAGTGACCGTTTAAACTCCGTAACCGACGCTATTATTGTTGTTTTACTTCCGGGTCATGTACAACTGTCAGCTGTATTTTTATTGATGTAACATTTTGCGCTCTTTTTTTTTTCATTTTTATAATTTGTAATATTTTTGTATTTTTGTTTACTTTATCATATATATATATATATATGTTGTGTGTGTGTGGTGTGTGTGTGTGTGTGTGTTGTGGTGTTTGACGCACACGAACTCTAGAAGAACCCGTAAACTCTCACTCTTTTCCTTTAATGCGTCACATTTTCACTCTGTTTATATTTGATATTATTTTGTATCTTTATATTTATTTATTTATATATTTATTTTTTCTAATACGCGTAAAAAATACGGTACATGTGTAGTTTTAGTTCCGGGTTGTTATGAGTTATGACGTAAGCGGAAGTAAGAGGTAAAAACAGCGTGTAGTGGTAGAGCGGTTTGATGAGAGAGAGGTGTGTATATCACACACACACACACACACACACACACACACACACACACACACACACACACACACACACACACACACACACACACACACACACACACACACACACACACAAAAATACACTCACAACACACACACACACACACACACACACCACACAACGCACGCACACACACACACAAAATAATACACACACACACACACACACACACCACACAACACACACACACACACACAACACACACACACAATAACACACACACGCACACACAACGCACCACACACACACACACACACACACGCATCCGCAAACACAATAATACACACACACACACACACAACACACGCACGCACGCACTCACGCACTCACACACACACACACACACAACATACACACACACACACACACACACACAATAATACATACACACACACACACACAAAAATAATTGTGTGATTCAGGTCAGTGTTTGTGTTTGGAATTTCCGCTATTATTATTATTATTATTATTATTATTGTTGTTGTTGTCGCCGCTTTAATTTCCGTTTCCTGTTCTGTGATGTATATACACACACACACACACACACACACACACACACACAGTGAGATGTCTGGAAGCTTCTACTTTGTGATGGTTGGACATCAGGATAATCCGGTGTTTGAGATGGAGTTTCTGCCTCCTGGGAAACCGGAGTCAAAGGTGAGTGTGTGCAGTATCAAGAGTTTATGAAGAGTTTATGAAGAGTTTATGAAGAGCTTATAAAGAGTTTATGAAGAGCTTATAAAGAGCTTATAAAGAGTTTATGAAGAGTTTAAAGAGCTTATAAAGAGTTTATGAAGAGTTTATGAAGAGTTTATGAAGAGTTTATGAAGAGCTTATGAAGAGCTTATGAAGAGTTTATGAAGAGTTTATAAAGTGACACTACACAGATGGTAGATGGCGGGAGGTGCAGTGATGAATGTATTGGACTCGGAAGGTCATGAGTTTAAATCCCCATAAGGGTTGGTCAGTGATGGTGCAGAGGTTTAACCCTGAGATAGTGTGATGGAGCAGAAGTGGATCTCCTCACACGACATGTTCCTGATTACAGGATGATCATCGCCACTTGAACCAGTTTATCGCTCACGCTGCGCTGGATCTGGTGGATGAGAACATGTGGCTCTCCAACAACATGTACCTGAAAACGGTGGACAAATTTAACGAGTGGTTCGTCTCAGCGTTCGTCTCGGCCGGTCATATCCTTCTCCTGATCTACACCTGAACATCCTCACATTCCAACACAGCAGCACATCATCTCACTCTCAATCCAATCCGAGTGTAGGAGGAAACAGTCTGATCTGATTATATACAGTCTGATATAACCATATACCATTTGATCTCATTATACACAGTCTGATCGCATTATATACAGTCTGATCTGATTATATACCATCTGATCTCATTATATACAGTCTGATCAGATTATATACCATCAGTCTGATCTGATTATATACCATCTGATCTCATTATATACCATCTGATCTCATTATATACAGTCTGATCTCATTATATACCATCTGATCTAATTATACACAGTCTGAACTAATTAAATACAGTCTGAGTGAATTAATACAGTCTGATCTGATTATATACAGTCTGATGTAATTAATACAGTCTGGTCTCATTATTTACCATCTGATCTCATTATATACGATTTGATCTAATTATACACAGTCTGATCTAATTATATACCATCTGATCTAATTACATACCATCTGATATAATTATAACAGTCTGATCTCATTAAATACAGTCTGATATAATTAATACAGTCTGATCTAATTAATACAGTCTGATCTCATTATATACCATCTGATCCAATTATATAGTCTTATCTCATTATATAGTCTGATCTAATTATATACAGTGATATAACTATATACCATTTGATCTAATTATACACAGTCTGATCTAATTATATACCATCTAATCTAATTAAATACAGTCTGATCTCATTATATACAGTCTGATCTCATATACCATCTGATCCCATTATATACAGTCTGATCTTATTATATACCGTCTGATCTCATTATATACAGTCTGATCTCATTATATACAGTCTGATCTCATTATATACCGTCTGATCCAATTATATATAGTCTGATCTCATTGTATACAGTCTGATCTCATTGTATACCATCTGATACAATTATATATAGTCTTCTCTCATTATATACAGTCTGATCTGATTATATACAGTCTGATCGTATTATGTATAGTCTGATCTCATTATATACAGTCTGATCTCATTATATACCATCTGATCTCATTATATACAGTCTGATCGTATTATATATAGTCTGATCTCATTATATACAGTCTGATCTCATTATATACCATCTGATCTCAGTATATACAGTCTGATCTCATTACATACCATCTTATCTCATTATATACAGTCTGATCTGTTTATATACAGTCTGATCTCATTATATGCAGTCTGATCTGATTATATACAGTCTGATCTCATTATATGCAGTCTGATCTGATTATATACAGTCTGATCTCATTATATATCATCTGATCCAAGTATACAGTCTTATCTCATTTTATACAGTCTTATTTCATTATACACAGTCTGATCTGATTATATACAGTCTGATCTGATTATATACAGTCTGATCTGATTATATACAGTCTGATCTCATTATATACAGTCTGATCTCATTATATACCATCTAATCTAATTATATACCATCTGATCTGATTATATACCGTCTGATCTGATTGGAGTATAAAGGGTCTGGTTAGTGTGATTGGATTATACAGAGTCTGATTGTGTTGGATTGTATCATTATTGTTGTGTTATTGTTTAAATGTAATGATTGATTTTTTGCGTTCCTCCTTAACCGTGTTTTTGTACATATGAGGTTCATTATGCTTCATGATGTCCGACAGGAAGACGGGATCAAAAACTTCTTTAATGATGTTTATGATTTATACATCAAGGTTTGTTATACTTTTGGTTGTGTTTTAACGATGATGATGATGATGATGATGATTGGAGTGTGTGATGAATGTGTGTGTTTGTTCCTTGTGCAGTTTGCGATGAATCCTTTCTACGAGGTGAACACGCCGATTCGCTCCACGGCATTCGAACGTAAAGTGCAGTTTCTGGGGAAGAAGCATCTGCTGAGCTGAGAATCACAACCTTCATAAACCTTCATTTATTATTATTATTATTATATTTACAGTCAGATTCCCACCATCATCATCATCATCATCATCATCATCATCATCTGTACACTCTCAGCCTGAGTGATGTGTGGAGGGGGGGTGATGATGATGGTTATGTGGTGATGATGATGATGATGGTAGTGATGATGATGATGATGATGTATATTGGTCTCTTAGCATGCTGTGTAAAAAGAAGTATCAGCAGGTGGCGCTCTCACCCCACTGTCCTCCATGTCACTTTATAACACTTTATTACACTCTATAATCTCTTTATTTCTGTTTAATAAAGAATTCATTTAATAAAATTAGCTTTAAAAAGCAGGATATCGTTTGTGGTTTTGGCCTTTTTTTATTAATTATTTAAATAATTGAATCTGGATTTTAATTTTGTGATTTTAGTAAATTATTCATTTATTACATTTTATTTTAGGACGTTTTTCTTCTCATTTTCAGTCCCTAATAAACAATAAAATGAATAAAAAAACCCATTCAATTTCATTTATTTGTTTATTTATTGTCAAAATTAAATCCATGTTTGTGTTTCTTTATTCCTCGTGGTGAACATCTGTCAACCTGCTCAGCGCATTTCTCCAGGAAACATCAGGAACCTCCGTCACCTTCATCACCTTCATCACCTTCATCACCTCCGTCACCTTCATCACCTCCGTCACCTTCATCACCTTCATCCCCTCCGTCACCTTCATCACCTCCGTCACCTCCGTCACCTTCGTCACCTCCGTCACCTTCATCACCTCCGTCACCTTCATCACCTCCGTCACCTTCATCACCTCCGTCACCTCCGTCACCTCCACCTTCCGTCACCTTCACTCACCTTTCCGTCACCTATCTTTTATATGTAAAAATAATTCTTATTCCGGAAATTCATCTGATTTTTCTCCTTACTGCGTTATTATTATTATTATTATTATTGTTGTTGTTGTTGTTAGAAAATGAACTCCATGATGGTATTTAGAGATGGTTCTAGAAGACTTTGTCATCCGCATCACTGCAGCTCCCTGACATCAGCACCACGTGATCCAGACCCATCTCTCCACGCACCTGCTTCTCCAACGTTCCTTCAAACACGATCTGTAACACACAATGACATGGAACGTGAGTCTGCAGGAAGGCCGTGTCCGAGTGGGATCGGGGATGGAGGCGTGGTGTGTGTGTGTGTGTGTGTGTGTGTGTGTGTGTGTGGAGTGACGTTCAGCTGATCTTCAGACCGATTCGGGAGCTCCGTCGCTCCAGGTGACGTCCAGGTTCTCGGTGTTCCAGGCCTTGTCCCGGCCGTGTGTCCGTTCCCACAGCACCGAGCGAGATTTCCCGTTCTCCGTTAGGACTCGGAGTGTTCCCGTGTGCAGAGCCGGGAGTGTGTAGCTGAATCTCACGCAGAACGCACGCAGACGAACAGCGTCACTGAGGAGGAGCTTCAGCCCGGCCTGCTCCCTCCGATTACCCACAATTCCACTCAGCGCCATGTAATACCGCAGTCCTGAACACAAGCCACACACACACGCAGGTGCGCTGCTTCCTGATCCGACTCCACAGTGCACGCTATTTCTGACATCACATCACATCTGGAATGAGTTTGTGTAAGAGACGAGATACTGATACCGTTCCGCTGATAACGCACCGCCCAATCCACATCATCATCCTGATCCTGAACCCACTCACACTCCCCCGAGTCAAAATCACAGTCTGTAAGGAATCCTGCACACACACACACACATATATATATATACATACATATACACACATATACACACATATACACAATACACACACATGTATACATACATATACACAATACACACACATGTATACATACATATACACAATACACACACATACATATACGTATACATACATATACACAATACACACACATGTATACATACATATACACAATACACACACATGTGTACATACATATACACAATACACACACATATACATACATATACACAATACACACACATGTATACATACATATACACAATACACACACATGTATACATACATATACATAATACACACACATGTATACATACATATACATAATACACACACATATACATACATATACACAATACACACACATGTATACATACATATACACAATACACACACATGTATACATACATATACACAATACACACACATACATGTAATATACATACACACACATGTATATACACACACATGTATACATACATATACACAATACACACACACATGTATACATACATATACACAATACACACACAATATCATACATATACAATACACACACATGTATAACATATACATACATATACACATACACACCAGATACAATGTATACACACACATGTATACATACATATACATACATATACACAATACACACACATGTATACATACATATACACAATACACACACATGTATACATACATATACACACATATACATCCATATACACAATACACACACACACATTTATACATACATATACACAACACAACATGTATCATACATATACATATACACATACAATACACATATACATATATACACAATACACACAATGTATACATACATATACATACATACCACCATGTATACATACATATACACACATATACACATACACACCATGTATACAACATACAATATACTGCTAATACTACACACATCCATACTTGCTCCATACACAAACCCATATCTAAACACTATACACACGTAACATACAATACACACACACACACACACACACATACATTGCACACACAGGTACACACATATATATATATATATATATATATATATATATATATATATATATATATATATATATTATACATAAACACACACACATACATATGTTTTAAAAAGAAAAACATGTACAGATAGAAGGACTAATGATGATTTAGCTCCGCCTTGAAACACTAAGCCACGCCCCCTAACCCTTCCTCTGCTGTAATGTAATGATGGGAAGATTGAATCATTTACATTAAAAAGTTTTAAAGAAACCGACACACAACAACTATAACTCTAATCTCAATTATTCATTATAACTGCTCCGTGTGTGTGTGTGTGTGTGTGTGGGAGTCACATGATAAACAAACAAACAAACAAACAACTAGAAGAGTTAAGAGTGTGTGTGTGTGTGTGTGTGTGTGTGTTAATCAGATGTTATAATGTGTGTTGATGTTGTAGCTACAGCAGGTTTGGCTGAAAGAAGAGAAGAGAGAGAGAGAGAGAGAAGAGAAGAGAGAGAGAGAGATCTTACTCTCCTGCAGAGGAGCTGATTTTATCTCCTTAAACTGGGTTCCTCGGCTGAAGACCACGTCAGGAACTGCAAGATTTTATAAGCATTTTATTACTGCTGTATGGAGGAAGATTCACTGCACAATACACACACACACACACACACACACACACACTACTGATTCTTAAAGCACTGTGTTACCCTGTGTTACCCTGCGTGTTACCCATGCATACTATATACTGATCAAAAGTTTTCACCCCCCTTATCAATCTGTGTGTGTGTGTGTGTGTGTGTGTGTGTGTGTTTGTGTGTGTGTTGAGGTTGTGTAGTGCTGTGTTAATATGGTATGAGATATGTGTGAACTCCATTTCAACACGATGGTCTACACAACATCTGTTCTGGAGCAGGATAATAAAAGGTTTGCGTCCCCTCCGCCCCTCAACACACACACACACACACACACACACACACACACACACACCCACACACACACACCCCGGGGTAGGTGTTTATTTGTGGAATTTCCCAGCTGGAGGTGATGGAGGTCTCGGGCGAGTCTCTTCACGTTACACTAATTGCCTGAGATATGCAGGAGAACATCAGGGTCTGGAGTTGAGGAGATCCATGATGGCCTCCTTACCCTGTGTGTGTGTGTGTGTGTGTGTGTGTGTGTGTGTGTGTGTGAGATAAACTCACAGAACACATCTCCTCGAGGGGTGAGTGTCTCACCATCCACTCCATTTCCTTCTTCATCCTCGTCCTCCTCCTCCTCTTCAGTCGGTCTGAGTGATGTCACTTCCTCTCCTTGTCCGATGTAAACGTCTCCGTCGTAATCGAAGGGCTGCAGGTGCAGGTTTGGGGCCGCCGTGGCCTCGGGAATGGCGTTATCCAGTTTTCCTCCCAGAATGCGCGGCTTTGAAAGGATTTCTGGAATTACTTTTAAAAAAAAAGGAAACACAGTAAAGACACGTCTGTGTAACTTTAATGGAAGGAGTCTCCAGTCCCAGCACTCCGGATTCACTCAGACGTGTTCAGTTCCTCCAACATCAAACTTTCAACACACACACACACACACACACACACACACAACACACACACACACACACATCCAATCACAGCCTGGATCAGACATGCAGGGAGAAAAGAGCCGTCGCTCCTCGACTCCATGCTGTTAGAGACACTCGTTCCAGGATAAGTGTGTCATGTGCATTCACAACAACATACACAAAACATACACAACATTCACCACGCTATAACACTCTACAGGAAACACAAACCAGCCACATGGAGTTTCTGTTTCCTGTACGGATCCTGTTACAGTTTTCATCGACCAGATATCATCATCATCACCACCATCATCCTCATCACCATCATCATCATCATCATCACCATCATCATCATCATCATCACCACCATCATCATCACCATCATCATCATCACCACCATCATCACCACCATCACCATCATCATCATCATCATCATCATCATCATCACCATCATCATCATCATCATCATCATCATCATCACCATCATCACATCATCACCATCATCATCACCATCATCATCACCACATCATCATCATCAACCAAACAAATCATCATCACATCATCATCACCACCACATCATCATCATCATCATCATCATCACCACCATCATCATCATCACCATCATCATCATCACCACCATCATCACCACCATCACCACCATCATCCATCCATCATCATCACCACCATCACCACCATCATCATCACCACCATCATCATCACCACCATCATCATCATCATCACCATCATCATCATCATCATCATCATCACCACACCATCATCACCATCACCATCATCATCACCAACATCATCACCATCATCATCATCACCACCATCATCATCATTACTATCATCATCATCACCATCATCACCATCATCATCACCACCACCATCATCATCATCACCACCATCATCACCACACATCATTCATCATCACCACCCATTATCATCATCATCACCATCACCATCATCATCATCATCATCATCACCACCATCATCATCATCACCAACATCACCATCATCACCACCATCATCATCATCATCATCATCATCATCACATCACCACCATCACAATCATCATCCCATCATCATCATCATCACCATCATCATCACCATCATCATCATCACCACCATCATCACCATCATCATCATTACTATCATCATCATCACCATCACCACCATCATCATCATCATCACCACCATCATAATCACCATCACCAGTGATGAGGGTCAGGAGTTTCGCCTGTTAGCGAGCCGTTCCAACACTAAGTCATACTTGAGTAGCGGAGGAGAGTGTGTGTGTGTGTATGTGTGTGTGTGTGTGTGTGTGTGTGTGTGTGTGTGTGTGTGTGTGTGTTTGTGTGTGTTAATAGATTAATGTTTTGGTGAATTGTTCCATTCCATGAAGCATGTGAGATTTCCACAGTGAACGTTCTCACCGTTCTGAACCTCATCAGCGCTGCCTTTATCAGATTCCCAGGAGCTGCTGGGATAGAAGGGTTTAACTGCAGGAAACACACACACACACACACACACACACACACACACGTCACCTTCATCCAGTCCATGTCTAGATAAACACCTCAGACTGTTTTTGTTGGCACTTTAGAGACCAAACTGAGGAATAATGATGGTTGAGTTTTATCCTCAGGAGTTTAAAGCGAGATCACAGAGGGGAGGATCCGGTGTGAGGTGTTACAGAGGGGAGGATCCGGTGTGAGGTGTTACAGTGGAGAGGATCGGTGTGAGGTGTTACGGGGGAGGATGTGAGGTGTTACAGTGGAGAGGATGCGGTGTGAGGTGTTACAGAGGGGAGGATCCGGTGTGAGGTGTTACAGAGGGGAGGATCCGGTGTGAGGTGTTACAGAGGGGAGGATCCAGTGTGAGGTGTTACAGTGGAGAGGATCCAGTGTGAGGTGTTACAGAGGGGAGGATCTGGTGTGAGGTGTTACAGAGGAGAGGATCCGGTGTGAGGTGTTACAGTGGAGAGGATCCAGGTGTGAGGTGTTACAGAGGGGAGGATCTGGTGTGAGGTGTTACAGAGGGGAGGATCCGGTGTGAGGTGTTACAGAGGGGAGGATCCGGTGTGAGGTGTTACAGAGGGGAGGATCCGGTGTGAGGTGTTACAGAGGGGAGGATCCGGTGTGAGGTGTTACAGTGGGGGAGGATGTTACAGTGGGGAGGATCGGTGTGAGGTGTTACAGAGGGGAGGATCCGGTGTGAGGTGTTACAGTGGAGAGGATCCGGTGTGAGGTGTTACAGAGGGGAGGATCTGGTGTGAGGTGTTACAGAGGAGAGGATCCGGTGTGAGGTGTTACAGAGGGGAGGATCCGGTGTGAGGTGTTACAGTGGAGAGGATCCGGTGTGAGGTGTTACAGAGGGGAGGATCTGGTGTGAGGTGTTACGGTGTGAGGTGTTAGGTGTTACAGAGGGGAGGATCCGGTGTGAGGTGTTACAGAGGGGAGGATCCGGTGTGAGGTGTTACAGAGGGGAGGATGTGTGAGGTGTTACAGAGGGGAGGATCCGGTGTGAGGTGTTACAGAGGGGAGGATCCGGTGTGAGTGTGTTAGGTGTTACAGAGGGGAGGATCCGGTGTGAGGTGTTACAGAGGGGAGGATCCGGTGTGAGGTGTTACAGAGGGGAGGATCCGGTGTGAGATGTTACAGAGGGGAGGATACCGGTGTGAGGTGTTACAGTGGAGAGGATCCGGTGTGAGGTGTTACAGGGGAGAGGATCCGGTGTGAGGTGTTACAGTGGGGAGGATCCGGTGTGAGGTGTTACAGAGGGGAGGTGTTACAGAGGGGAGGATCTGGTGTGAGGTGTTACAGAGGGGAGGATCCGGTGTGAGGTGTTACAGAGGAGGAGGATCCGGTGTGAGGTGTTACAGTGGAGGAGGAGGTGTGATGTTACAGAGGGGAGGATACGGTGTGAGGTGTTACAGAGGGGAGGAGGATCAGTGGAGAGGATCGGTGTGAGGTGTTACAGAGGGGAGGATCCGGTGTGAGGTGTTACAGAGGAGGAGGATCCGGTGTGAGGTGTTACAGAGGGGAGGATCCGGAGGTCAGAGGGGAGGATAGGTCGGTGTGAGGTGTTACAGAGGGGAGGATCCGGTGTGAGGTGTTACAGTGGAGGAGGAGGATGGAGAGGATCCGGTGTGAGGTGTTACAGAGGGGAGGATCCGGTGTGAGGTGTTACAGAGGGGAGGATCCGGTGTGAGGTGTTACAGAGGGGAGGATGTTACAGTGGAGGAGGATGCAGGTGTGAGGTGTTACAGTGGGGAGGATCCGGTGTGAGGTGTTACAATGGAGAGGATCCGGTGTGAGGTGTTACAGAGGGGAGGATCCGGTGTGAGGTGTGAGGTGTTACAGTGGAGAGGATCCGGTGTGAGGTGTTACAGAGGGGAGGATCCGGTGTGAGGTGTTACAGTGGAGAGGATCCGGTGTGAGGTGTTACAGTGGAGAGGATCCGGTGTGAGGTGTTACAGAGGGGAGGATCAGAGGGGAGGATCGGTGTGAGGTGTTTCCCTCAAGCCATCAGATTTCTCAACAAATAGAACTGGAACTGGACTCACACACACACACACACACACACACACACACACACACACACACACACACACACACACACACACACACACACTCACACACCATCCATCCACTGCTATATTATTTATCTACCTCATTACTGTCCTTTACATGTGTATTGTACACACTGCTCTCACTGACAGTGTTACTGTTTACATGCACATTTTGCACATTTACTTTTTATCACTGCTGCTGTAGGTGCGGAGGTGAAATCGAGAACATTCTCTTTAATCTGTTGTGGATCATCACCTTCTCTCATGATCACTTTCTGCACTGATGAGTTCCAAACCTGTGACCTGTGACCTTCACAAAGACTCAGAACACCTTCATCACATCATCCAGGTGTGATCAGATCTTTACCTCCAGAAAAGACCTGTAGCTGATTCCATCATGGACTCGGTTCCTGAGAGAACGTTTAAAGGTGGTGTTTTTCTGCAGCGTTGTTACACAAAGTGACTCTGTAATACTGAGGCTTTCTGTAGACGTACTGTAGACGGGGGTTCAGATCCCCACTGATTCATATAGAACAGGGGTCTCAAACTCAATTTACCTGGGGGCCGCTGGAGGCAGAGGCTGGGTGAGGCTGGGCCGCATCAGGATTTCCAATGTTCATGATCATTCATTCATTCATTCATTTCATTCATCTTCTCTAAAATCTTCTACCGCTTTATCCGATCTTCCCTCGGGTCACGGGGAGGCCTGTGCCGATCTCAGGCGTCTATGGGCATTAAGGCAGGATACACCCTGGATGGAATGCCAACCCATCGCAGGGCACACACACACACACACACACACACACACACACACACACACTCACATTCATACGCTAGGGACAATTTTTCAAGGTGCCAATCAACCTACCGTGCATGTTTTTGGACCGGGGGAGGAAACCGGAGAACCCGGAGAAAAACCCCCTGAGGCACGGGGAGAACATGCACAAACTCCACACACACATGACCGAGACGGGAATCGAACCCAGGCGAATGTGCTAACCACTACGCCACCGTGCCCCTCATGATCATTCCAATGTTCTCAAATATCTTTATTTTTAACAAAATAATGAATTAAATAAATAAATTAAAAAATGAATGTCTGATTTAACAGTTCTTTAACCTTTAACTTTATGAACATGAATGGAACATTAAACATGAACTGTTCTGAACATAGGGGGGCACGGTGGCTTAGTTCGCCTCACACCGCCAGGGTCCGGGTTCGTTTCCCGTCTCGGCCATGTGTGTGTGTGTGGTGGAGTTTGTCCATGTTCTCCCCGTGCCTCAGGGGGTTTTTCTCCGGGTTCTCCGGTTTCCCCCCCCGGTCCAAAAACATGCACGGTAGGTTGATTGGCACCTTGGAAAATTGTCCCTAGTGTGTGTGTGTGTGTGTGTGTGTGTGTGGTGTGTGTGTGTGCCCTGTGTGTGACTTATTGAAGTTCAAGGAGGAGAAGAGCTTCTCACACAAGTATGTGCTCCCAAAAAGGCACATGGTCCTCTTGAACATTCTGGAAAGTTCAGGGAAGTTGGGGGTCAACTCTCTCAAAAATTGCAGAAGCTTGTCTGTGTCTCCACTCTCCTCCCTGAACTTGGCTTTGAGTGCAGAATTGCACTGCAGGTTGTGTAATATGTGATTCCACCAGGAGTCAATCTCGGGTAGAACTTTGACTTTCAGTTGCACGGAGCTGTGGCGCATGCGCACTTTCGCTTTCCGATCGTTATCAGAGAAAGGCGTATACATGGCAGAGAGATCTGGGCAGCTAAATCGGAGTTCTCCTTCTCCAATCGTATCGGATAGCGGCAGTTATCCGAATTTCTCAAGTGTCATATAAACGCATTTACTGTTAAGTTTCAGTTTCACCCGCGACGCGCCTACAATAAGTAGGACGGAGTTTGTGAGAAGAACAAACACACAGCACCTCAATGAGCGGGATCGGTTATGATGGAGATGGTTACAGACACAGACACAGGCTGGATCACAGATCACAGCACCTCCTTCATTTCTGAGCTGAGAGGAGCGGATGACTGTGGGCTTCTCCTCCGCCCACCTTACTGGAGGAATGAATGAATGAATGAGTGAGTGAGCGAGGCACTGGACAGCCCAGCCGATGTCCCGCCCTCCAGAGCCATATACCTCACCGTGATTGGTTCGTTCAGCTCCGCACACAACAAGACGTGTGTGTGTGTGTGTGTGTGTGTGTGTGTGTGTGTGTGTGTGTGTGTGTGTGTGTGTGTGTGTGAAGGAACCATGAGCCAGGCTGATGTGCGCAGCCATGGTTCTGGTTCGGGGTATGAGTTCGATGTATTGTCTTTAAGATAACGTACTTCTAGGTTACACATGGGCTGTTAAAATAAAAGCTCTTTGTTCTTCTAAAGTCAATTCTGCTACTTCTGCTTCTTCACCGCTTGCCGTAACAACAATCTTGCGGGCCGCACTGACGTCAATCTTTCTTATTAAAACGGGGGCCGCAAATTATCGTCCCGGGGGCCGCAGTTGGCCCGCGGGCCGCGAGTCTGAGACCCCTGATATAGAACATCACTGAAGGCTTCAGGGTGAAAAACATTGGAACGGCATTTTTGCCCTGTGTATATGTGTGTGTGTGTGTGTGTATGTGTGTGTATATGTGTGTGTATGTGTGTGTGTATGTGTGTGTGTGTGTATGTGTGTGTATATGTGTGTGTGTGTGTGTGTGTGTGTGTGTGTGTGATGTGTGTATGTGTGTGTGTGTGTGTATGTGTGTGTGTGTGTGTGTGTAGTGTGTGTGTGTAGTGTGTATGTGTGTGTGTATGTGTGTGTGTATATATGTGTGTGTGTGTGTGTGTGTGTATATGTGTGTGTGTGTATGTGTGTGTGTGGTATTTGTGTGTTTGTGTGTGTGTGTGTACCAGCAGCTCTCACCTGCACACTCGAACCCATTGCCACGGAAACCCTGTCTGCATTTACACCTGTAGGATCCCTCTGTGTTTACACACTCGGCATGACGGCTGCATGTGTGTGTGTTGGTAAAACACTCGTTAATGTCTGAAAGGTACGATATAATAAATAAATAAATCTGTATTTAATTAAATAAATGGTTTATCGCTCAGGACTCGTTTTTGGCGGATTTACCGATACAGTCGTATTTTCCACTGATGTATTTCAGGTCGTAACCTGCTTGGCATTTGCAGTAATAACTCCCGAAGGTGTTCACACACTCACGGTTGTACGGACACTGGTGCTTTCCAACTACACACTCATCAATATCTAAATAATAACAAAACAACATTTTTACACAGACAAAAATGACAACACAATAGAAACACATGCACAATATATTTAGTTATATACATTTCATATATTATCATTGTGGAGGGGCACGGTGGCGTAATGGTTAGCACGTTCGCCTCACACCGCCAGGATCCGGGTTCGATTCCCGTCTCGGCCATGTGTGTGTGGAGTTTGTCGCATGTGTTCTCCCCGTGTCTCAGGGGGTTTTTCTCCGGGTTCTCCGGTTTCCCCCCGGTCCAAAAACATGCATGGTAGGTTGATTGGCACCTTGGAAAAATTGTCCCTAGTGTATGAATGTGTGTGTGTGTGTGTGTGTGTGTGTGTGTGTGTGTGTGTGTGTGTGTGTGTGTGTGTGTGTTCTGCGATGGGTTGGCATTCCATCCAGGGTGTATCCTGCCTTAATATCCATAGACGCCTGAGATAGGCACAGGCTCCCCGTGACCCGAGGGAAGATCGGATAAAGCGATAGAAAATGAATGAATGAATGAATATTATCATTGTTTTTCATTATCTGGCGTGTCTTTATTTGGTTTCACCACCAGATGTCGCTATACAGTGTGCTTTAACTCTTTCTCCTGATAAGGTAGGATTCTGACTTTTGTACTCCTGTTTAGTTCAGTTGTTCTTGTATTAGTTGCCTTGTTAATCCTATAGTGTTGTTAGTACTTAATTTGCCTCTCAGGTGATTAATCAAGGCTAGTTTCACTCCAATTGAGGTGTGAATTAGGGGCAGGGCTTACTTGCTTATATTGGACGCACTCCGCTACAGACACAACTTCTAAACTTTCCCACTAACAGACTCCTAAACTATAAAACTGAAGTACATCTCTGCCTGATTCTTAAATCTTGACCACCATGACAGGATGTATATCAATCCCATTACCGTATAATTAGCTCCTTCCGACGTCGACACACTCGTCCACCAAACAGAGGTCGGTGTTGCCAGTAACCTCATCTACCCTGTCTTGCGATCTCAATCCCGCACAGTGGTAGGTGGACTCTGGAACTGCCAGTCTGCGGTAAGGAAAGCTGATTTCATTACTGGTCTATCTTCCCATCATGCCTTTGATTTCTTTGCACTCACAGAGACCTGGATTTCCCCTCAGAATACGGTCACTCCGGCTGCTCTCTCCTCTGCCTTTGCCTTCTCTCATTCTCCCAGAGCAACAGGTCGAGGTGGTGGTACAGGCATACTGTTATCCCGGAGATGGTGTTTCACACCTCTCCTGTTGTCTAATCTAACCATCTCCTCTTTTGAATTTCATGCCGTTTCAGTTACTTCTCCAGTCAAACTGCTGATCATCGTTGTGTACCGTCCACCTGGTCGTCTTGGAGACTTCCTTGAAGAAATGGACACACTTCTCAGCACTTTTCCACCTGACAACACTCCTCTGGTCGTACTCGGTGACTTCAATCTAACCTATGATAAACTCCACTCCTCTTGTCTTCTGTCTCTCTTTAACTCTTTTTCTTTGACACTTAATAACAGTCCTCCCACCCACAGGGGAGGAAATGTCCTGGACCTGGTCTTCACTCGTCCTTCCAGAGCTACAGACTTGACTGCTACCCCACTCCACACTTCTGACCATTACTTGGTCTCATTTGCAATCACTCTTCCCACCACACATGGAAACACTTCACAACATCTCTCTCTTACCCGACAGAAATATTCACTCAATCTCTCCATCCTCTGTATCTTCTTTGTACTCTTTCATCTCTTCCTGACCACGACTCATTCTCTTCTCTCTCTCCTAGACTCTGCTACTGACTCTCTCCTCTACTCACTTTCCTCCTCTATTGACCTGCTATGTCCCCTGACTGGCTAAACCCAAGAAACCTTCTTGTCCCTTCTCCCTGGCTGTCAGGAGTGTTGCGCAGCAATCGACGTGAACTCAGGTCAGCGGAAAAGAGGTGGAAAAAATCACAACGTAACACAGACCTGACATCCTACCGTGCTCTCCTAACACAATTCTCTTCTGATGTGACCTCTGCCAAGACTGCCTTCTACAAGGATAAGTTCGAGGCCTCTATCCATAATCCTCATAAACTTCATAAAATATTTTCTTCACTACTCACCCCCTCTATCCCACCAGCTTCTTCCTCCCTGACAGCAGAAGACTTCTCCTCCTTCTATGAAAAGAAGATTGAGGAAATCTGCTTGACCTTCACTCCTCCTCAGACGCCACTGTCACCCGCCACTGAGGAATGCCATGCCATCTTAGCAGACTTCTCAATCATCGTTGATGAAAATCATTCAGTCTTGCAACCCCACCACCTGTCCACTAGATCCAATACCTTCATCCATGCTCCAGACCATCTCACATGATCTCCTGCCCTTCATCTCCACAATAATCAACAGGTCCCTAACTTCTGGATGTGTACCGGCTTCCTTCAAGCAAGCAAGGGTCACTCCCATCTTAAAGAAACCTGCTCTGGACCCATCAGATATCAACAACTACAGACCGGTATCTCTTCTCTCTTTCCTCTCTAAAACTCTAGAACGTACTGTCTTTAACCAACTGTCTGCCTATCTCTCTCAGAACAACCTTCTAGATCCCAACCAATCTGGCTTCAAAGCAGGACATTCCACAGAGACTGCTCTCCTGGCAGTCAGGGAAAAGCTTCATGCTGCCAGATCCGACAGATTGTCCTCCGTCCTCATCCTGCTCCGTCTCTCAGCAGCTTTTAATACAGTGACCCACACGACCCTGTGACCTCCCCTCAGGAGTCTCGGTATCTCTGGAGCTGCATGGAATTGGTTTTCCTCATACCTGGAAGGTCGATCATTTCAGGTATCATGGAGAGGATCGACATCTGCTCCACGCAGACTCACCACTGGGGTACCACAAGGCTCAGTACTTGGTCCTCTTCTTTTCTCACTCTATACTCTTTCTCTTGGTAAAGTCATCTCCTCTCATGGATTTGACTATCACTGCTATGCTGATGACACTCAAATAATCTTCTCCTTCCCTCCATCAGATAAAACAGCGTCTGCTAGAATATCAGCCTGTCTATCTGACATCGCTTCGTGGATGAGCGTTCATCACCTCAAACTCAACCCGAAGAAAACGGAAATGCTGGTGATCCCATGTGATTCATCTCCTGGTCAGGATCTCAGCATAACTCTCCATAACTCCATACTTTCGCCCTCCACCACTGCTCGTAATCTCGGGGTAACTATAGACAATCAATGATCTTTCTCTTCTCATATTTCTAACGTTTCTCGCTCTTGTCGTTACCTTCTCTACAACATCAGAAGGATTCGACCATGTTTTTATCCACACAGGCTGCTCAGGTCCTGGATCAGTCTCTCGTCATCTCCAGACTGGACTACTGTAACTCTCTGCTGGCAGATTCGACCTCAGAACGCTATTCGTCCACTGCACATGATTCACAATGCAGCTGCGCGACTCGTGTTCAACCTGCCTAAATTCACTCGCTCCACCCACTCCACCCACTCCACCCACACTACCCCACTACTGCACTCGCTCCACCCACACTACCCCACTGCTGCGCTCGCTCCACCCACTCCACCCACACCACCCCACTACTGCGCTCGCTCCACTGGCTTCCTGTAGCTGCACGCATCAGGTTCAAAACACTGACGCTCGCCTACAAAGCCAAAAATGGATCTGCACCATCTTACCTCCGCAACCTCATCACCTCCCGTACTGCACCTCGCTGCCTGAGAGCGTCCAGCACTGCTCGTCTGGTTCCACCGTCTCTCAGGGTAAAAGGTAAGACCAGCTCAAGGCTCTTCTCTGTTCTGGCACCGATGTGGTGGAACGAACTTCCACTGGAGATTCGAACAACGGAGACACTGTCTACATTCAAACGCCGACTGAAGACCTACCTCTTCCAACAACACCCATCCTAACATTCCTTTTATTCTCTTTTACCTCCTTCTGTCCAGAAATACATAAAAAAAAGGCATCTGTCTATCCTCGTGTACTTAAGTTTGTATTTACCTTTCTTGAATAAATCTTATCCTTAGAGCGAGACCTAAAGCACTTCCTGTACGTCGCCCTGGATAAGAGCGTCTGCTAAATACCGCAAATGTTTTACTTCATTTCGCTAATCACTAATTATTTCCACCTGTATGTGATTATCTGCACCTTTTTCTTTTTTTGTGTGTGTGTGTGTGTGTGTGTGTGTGTGTGTGTGTGTATAATGTTTGTATTTCAGTCTTTTCCTGAGTTATCTTGTGTGTTTTTTTTTCTTTTTACTTTTAAACATAAAGAATTAAAAGAAATAAAAATGCCCCAATTATAAAGCTCATTCTCATCTCAATTCTGAGCGAATGTAAAATTATATTAATGTATATTTATTTCATATTAAGATGATGTCTCAGCCACTGCAGCTTTTCAGTGTGTGTAGTGAGCGCTAATCTCCCGTTTTAGACTGCTGTTATGTTTATGCTAGTTTTGTTTCTCGCTCACCAACGCAGTTTTTTCCATCAGAACTGAGCTGTAATCCGGTTGAAGGACAGAGACAGCGGATTTCTCCCTGAACCTCCTCACAGCCGTACTGGCAGTGAGCCACAGAGCAGGTCCTCGAACCTGTCCCAGAAACACCACAAGAACAAAAGACACACACGGAAGTTTAAGAAGGTTACATGTCTGTAATGTCTACACGTCTGTAACGTTTACACGTCTGTAACGTTTACACGTCTTACACGTCTGTAACGTTTACACGTCTGTAACATGTTTTCACGTCTGTAACGTTTACACGTCAATGTTTTCACGTCTGTAACGTGTTTACACGTCTGTAATGTCTTAATGTCACGTCTGTAATGTTTACACGTCTGTAATGTTTACACGTCTGTAACGTTTACACGTCTGTAACATTTACACGTCTGTAACGTCTTACACGTCTGTAATGTTTACACGTCTGTAATGTTTACACGTCTGTAACATTTACACAATCTGTTTACACGTCTGTAATGTCTACACGTCTGTAACGTTTACACAGCTGTAACGTTTACACGTCTGTAACGTTTACACGTCTGTAACGTTTACACGTCTGTAATGTTTACACGTCTGTAATGTTTACACGTCTGTAATGTTTACACGTCTGTAATGTTTACACGTCTGTAATGTTTACACGTCTGTAATGTTTACACGTCTGTAATGTCTACACATCTGTAACGTAATGTACACGTCTGTAATGTCTACACGTCTGTAATGTTTACACGTCTGTAACGTTTACACGTCTGTAATGTTTACACGTCTGTAATGTTACACATCTGTAAAGTTTACACATCTGTAATGTTTACACGTCTGTAACATTTACACGTCTGTACATTTACACATCTGTAATGTCTACACATCTGTAATGTCTACACATCTGTAATGTCACACACTGTCTGTAACGTTTACACGTCTGTAATGTCTACACATCTGTAACGTTTACACGTCTGTAATTTACACATCTGTAATTACACGTCTGTAATGTTTACACATCTGTAATGTTTACACATCTGTAATGTTTACACGTCTGTAACATGTTTACACGTCTATAACGTCTAACATCTGTAATGTTTACACGTCTGTAATGTTTACACGTCTGTAACATTTACACGTCTGTAATGTCTACACATCTGTAATGTTTACACGTCTGTAATGTTTACACGTCTGTAATGTTTACACGTCTGTAATGTTTACACGTCTGTAATGTTTACACGTCTGTAATGTTTACACGTCTGTAATGTTTACACGTCTGTAATGTTTACACGTCTGTAATGTTTACACGTCTGTAATGTTTACACGTCTGTAATGTTTACACGTCTGTAATGTTTACACGTCTGTAATGTTTACACGTCTGTAATGTTTACACGTCTGTAATGTCTTAATGTTTACACGTCTGTAATGTCTTACACGTCTGTAATGTTTACACGTCTGTAATGTTTACACGTCTGTAATGTTTACACGTCTGTAATGTTTACACGTCTGTAATGTTTACACGTCTGTAATGTTTACACGTCTGTAATGTTTACACGTCTGTAATGTTTACACGTCTGTAATGTTTACACGTCTGTAATGTTTACACGTCTGTAATGTCTACACGTCTGTAATGTTTACACGTCTGTAATGTCTACACGTCTGTTACGTTTACACGTCTGTAATGTTTACACATCTGTAATGTTTACACGTCTGTAACGTTTACACGTCTGTAACATTTACACGTTGTACACACGTCTGTAATGTTTACACATCTGTCTGTAATTTACACGTTTACACGTCTGTAATGTTTACACGTCTGTAATGTTTACACGTCTGTAATGTTTACACGTCTGTAATGTTTACACATCTGTAATGTTTACACGTCTGTAACGTTTACACGTCTGTAATGTTTACACGTCTAATGTTTACACGTCTGTAATGTTTACACATCTGTAACATTTACACGTCTGCAATGTCTACACATCTGTAACGTTTACACGTCTGTAATGTTTTCACGTCTGTAACGTTTACACGTCTGTAATGTTTACACGTCTGTAACGTTTACACGTCTGTAACGTCGGCACTTAAACGTGAACATCATTGAAAGGACGAGTAAGGAGCAGAAGAACGCTTACTTGCGCAGGATCCGTCAGGCATTAGCATGTATCCGTTCAGACAGTAGCACATGTAGCTCCCGAAGGTGTTCATGCAGCGATGTTCACATGGACGAGGCTTCAACCCGCACTCGTTTAAATCTACACACAGGAAACATACTCCTTATTCTCGCACCAGAACAGGTCACTGTTAGCAAAAACAGTACGACATGCTAAAGAGCACATCTATCATTTATATTAGCAATGCAATTATATATAACACTTTATTAGCTAGCGCTAGCATGGCATGTTATATCCATGAGCACAGTAAGTTAGCAGAATGCTAAAAATGCTAGTATAGGAAATGCGTTTATGCGTTCTGCTAATCCTTTTCTGTAAAACGGAAACTCTTCTACACACCTTGACTGCATGTTTTTCCGCTGTAACCCGGGAAACATTTGCATTTATTCGGCCCCACACACTCTCCGTGTTTACATCCAAATTCACACTCAGCTGAAAAACAAACACAATTTCCTGATTAGCATGTTTCAGAGCGACTCGGAGGGACGTAAACATATAATCACTTACAAACTCTAGTTTGAGTTTATAGAGCAATAATCAGTTTCAGAGCCGATTAGCTACAACTCTTATAAACGTTTAGTTTAACTTAAAACACTCTGAGACTTACAAACAGATCGATGGTTTTAGCTTTAATTAGCTTTAATTATGCTACATGTGTTTGTAGATTCCTCCAGGATTGAACTTTGCACTACGATGGAGATGTGTGTTAGATTTGTGTATGTTGGATTTGTGTGTGTTATATTTCTGTGTGTTGGATTTCTGTGTGTTATTTCTGTGTGTTAGATTTCTGTGTGTTAGATTTCTGTGTGTTAGATTTGTGTGTGTTAGATTTGTGTGTTAGATTTGTGTGTTAGATTTGTGTGTTAGATTTCTGTGTGTTATTTGTGTGTTTGTGTGTTATTTTTGTGTGTTAGATTTGTGTGTTTTGTGTTTGGATTTGTGTGTTGTTATTTCTGATTTGTGTGTTTGTGTTGTGGATTTTTGTGTGTTAGATTTGTGTGTTTGATTTGTGTGTGTGTTGTTAGTGTGTTATTTGTGTGTTGGATTTGTGTGTGTTGGATTTGTGTGTGTTGGATTTCTGTGTGTTGGATTTGTGTGTGTTAGATTTGTGTGTTAGATTTGTGTGTTAGATTTGTGTGTTAGATTTGTGTGTTAGATTTCTGTGTGTTAGATTTGTGTGTTTATTTGTGTGTTAGATTTGTGTGTGTTAGATTTGTGTGTTATTTGTGTGTTGGATTTGTGTGTTATTTGTTGTGTTTTTGTGTGTTAGATTTGTGTGTTTGATTTTTGTGTGTTGGATTTGTGTGTTTGTGTGTGTTATGTTGGATTCTGTGTGTTGATTTGTGTGTTGGATTTGTGTGTTGGATTTTTGTGTGTTAGATTTGTGTGTTTGATTTTTGTGTGTTAGATTTGTGTGTTTGATTTTTGTGTGTTGATTTGTGTGTTGGATTTGTGTGTTAGTTTGTGTGTTGGAGTGTGTTGGATTTGTGTGTTGGATTTGTTTGTGTGTTGTGATTTGTGTGTTTGTGTGTGTGTTATTTGTGTGTGTTTGTGTGTTGGATTTTTGTGTGTTAGATTTGTGTGTGTTTGATTTCTGTGTGTTAGATTTGTGTGTTTGATTTGTGTGTTTGATTTGTGTGTTTGATTTCTGTGTGTTAGATTTGTGTGTGTTTTTGTGTGTTGGATTTGTGTGTTAGATTTCTGTGTGTGTTGTTGGATTTCTGTGTGTGTGTGTGTTATTTCTGTGTGTTATTTGTGTGTGTTAGATTTGTGTGTTAGTTGGTGTTATTTTTGTGTGTTAGATTTGTGTGTTTGATTTTTGTGTGTTAGATTTGTGTGTTTGATTTTTGTGTGTTAGATTTGTGTGTTTGATTTTTGTGTGTTAGATTTGTGTGTGTTGTATTTGTGTGTGTTGTGTGTTATTTGTGTGTGTTGGATTTGTGTGTTGGATTTCTGTGTGTTAGATTTCTGTGTGTTTGATTTCTGATTTCTGTGTGTTATTTGTGTGTTTGGATTTGTGTGTTAGATTTGTGTGTTATTTTTGTGTGTTGTGTGTGTTATTTCTGTGTGTTAGATTTGTGTGTGTGTTTGATTTGTGTATTTGTGTGTTTGATTTTTGTGTGTTATTTCGTGTGTTATTTGTGTGTTATTTCTGTGTGTTAGATTTCTGTGTGTTATTTGTGTGTTTGATTTTTGTGTGTTGGATTTGTGTGTTTGGATTTTGTGTGTGTTTCTGTGTGTTAGATTTGTGTGTTTGATTTCTGTGTGTTATTTGTGTGTTGATTTGTGTGTTAGATTTGTGTGTTGGATTTCTGTGTGTTAGATTTCTGTGTGTTATATTTCTGTGTGTTAGATTTGTGTGTTATTTGTGTTGTGTGTGTTAGATTTGTGTGTTAGATTTCTGTGTGTTAGATTTGTGTGTTAGATTGTGTGTGTTTGTGTGTTATTTGTGTGTTAGATTTGTGTGTTTGATTTTTGTGTGTTAGATTTGTGTGTTTGATTTTTGTGTGTTGGTGTGTTTGATTTGTGTGTTGGTTTTCTGTGTGTTAGATTTGATTTGTTGATTTCTGTGTGTTATATTTGTGTGTTGTGTGTTTGGATTTGTGTGTTAGATTTGTGTGTGTTGGATTTGTGTGTGTTAGTTTTGTGTGTTAGATTTGTGTGTTAGATTTTTGTGTGTTAGATTTGTGTGTTTGATTTTTGTGTGTTAGATTTGTGTGTTTGATTTTTGTGTGTTAGATTTGTGTGTTTGATTTTTGTGTGTTGGATTTGTGTGTTGGATTTGTGTGTGGTGGATTTGTGTGTTGGATTTGTGTGTTAGATTTCTGTGTGTTAGATTTGTGTGTTTGATTTCTTGTGTGTTAGATTTGTGTGTTGGATGTGTGTTGTGTTGTTATTTGTGTGTTAGTTAGATTTGTGTGTTTGGATTTCTGTGTGTGAGATTTGGATTTGTGTGTGTTTGTGTGTTAGATTTGTGTGTTAGATTTGTGTGTTTGATTTGTGTGTGTGTGTGTTAGATTTGATTTGTGTGTTTGGATTTCTGTGTGTTAGATTTCTGTGTGTTAGATTTGTGTGTTTGTGTGTTATTTGTGTGTTAGATTTGTGTGTTATTTGTGTGTTGGATTTGTGTGTTGGACTTTTGTGTGTGTTAGATTTGTGTGTTAGGTTTTCTGTGTGTTAGATTTCTGTGTGTTATTTGTGTGTTAGGATTTCTGTGTGTTAGATTTCTGTGTGTTATATTTCTGTGTGTTAGATTTCTGTGTGTTTATATTTCTGTGTGTTAGATTTCTGTGTGTTAGATTTCTGTGTGTTAGATATTTCTGTGTGTTAGCTTTTGTGTTTATTTGTGTGTTTGATTTCTGTGTGTTAGATTTGTGTGTTAGTGTGTTATTTGTGTGTTTGATTTCTGTGTGTTAGATTTGTGTGTTTGATTTGATTTGTGTGTTGATTTCTTGTGTGTTAGATTTGTGTGTTTGATTTTTGTGTGTTAGATTTGTGTGTTTGATTTTTGTGTGTTGTTGGATTTGTGTGTGTTGGTGTGTTATTTGTGTGTTGGCTGTGTGTTTGTTGATTTTTGTGTGTTGGAGATTTGTGTGTTTGATTTGTGTGTTGGATTTGTGTGTTTTGTGTGTGTTGATTTGTGTGTGTTAGCTGTGTGTTGTGTGTTGGATTTGTGTGTGTTGTTATTTGTGTGTTAGATTTGTGTGTTAGATTTGTGTGTTTGATTTGATTTGTGTTTCTGTGTGTTAGATTTGTGTGTTTGATTTTTGTGTGTTAGATTTGTGTGTTTTTGATTTTTGTGTGTTGATTTGTGTGTTTGATTTGTGTGTTGGATTTGTGTGTTGGATTTGTGTGTTTGATTTTTGTGTGTTAGATTTGTGTGTTTGATTTTTGTGTGTTAGATTTGTGTGTTTGATTTGTGTGTTTGTGTGTTATTTCTGTGTGTTAGATTTCTGTGTGTTATATTTGTGTGTTATTTGTGTGTTGGATTTGTGTGTTGGATTTCTGTGTGTTAGATTTGTGTGTTTGTTTTCTGTGTGTTAGATTTGTGTGTTAGATTTCTGTGTGTTAGATGATTTGTGTGTTGAGTGTGTGTATTTGTGTGTTGGATTTGTGTGTTAGATGTGTGTTATTTGTGTGTGTTGTGTGTTATTTTTGTGTGTTAGATTTGTGTGTTTGATTTTTGTGTGTTGGATTTGTGTGTGTTGTGTGTGTTGGATTTCTGTGTGTTAGATTTGTGTGTTAGGATTTCTGTGTGTTTCTGTGTGTTATTTGTGTGTGTGTGTGTGTTAGATTTGTGTGTGTTGGATTTCTGTGTGTTATTTGTGTGTTATTTCTGTGTGTTAGATTTCTGTGTGTTATTTGTGTGTGTTGGATTTGTGTGTTTAGATTTGTTGTGTGTTAGATTTGTGTGTTTGATTTGTTGTGTGTTGGATTTGTGTGTTGGATTTGTGTGTGGGATTTGTGTGTGTTGGATTTGTGTGTGTTGGATTTGTGTGTGTTGGATTTCTGTGTTTAGATTTGTGTGTTGGATTTCTGTGTGTTAGATTTGTGTGTTGTGTGTGTTGGATTGTGTGTGTTGTGTGTGTGTGTTGGATTTGTGTGTTTGTGTGTTGGATTTGTGTGTTAGTTTGTGTGTTGGATTTGTGTGTGTTATTTGTGTGTTAGTGTGTTGGATTTGTGTGTTTGTGTGTTGGATTTTTGTGTGTTAGATTTGTGTGTTTGATTTTTGTGTGTTAGATTTGTGTGTTTGATTTTTGTGTGTTAGATTTGTGTGTTTGATTTGTGTGTGTTGGATTTCTGTGTGTTAGATTTGTGTGTTGTTGATTTCTGTGTGTTAGATTTGTGTGTTATATTTCTGTTGTTAGATTTCTGTGTGTTAGATTTGTGTGTTTAGATTTGTGTGTTTGATTTTTGTGTGTTAGTGTGTTATTTGTGTGTTTGATTTTTGTGTGTTAGATTTGTGTGTTTGATTTTTGTGTGTTAGATTTGTGTGTTTGATTTTTGTGTGTTGATTTGATTTGTGTGTTTGGATTTGTGTGTTTTTGTGTGTTGATTTTTGTGTGTTATTTCTGTGTGTGTTGTGTTAGTTTGTGTGTGTTAGATTTGTGTGTTTGATTTTTGTGTGTTAGATTTGTGTGTTTGATTTTTGTGTGTTAGATTTGTGTGTTTGATTTTTGTGTGTTAGATTTGTGTGTTTGATTTTTGTGTGTTGGTGTTGGATTTGTGTGTGTTGATTTTTGTGTTATTTCTGTGTGTTAGATTTGTGTGTGTTTGTGTGTGTTAGATTTGTGTGTTTGATTTCTGTGTGTTAGATTTCTGTGTGTTATATTTCTGGATTTTTGTGTGTTAGATTTGTGTGTTTGTGTGTTTGTGTGTTAGTTTGTGTGTGTTATTTCTTGTGTTATTTGTGTGTTAGTTAGATTTGTGTGTTAGATTTGTGTGTTAGATTTGTGTGTTTGGATTTGTGTGTTAGATGTGTGTTATTTTTGTGTGTTTAGATTTCTGTGTGTTTCTGTGTGTTAGTGTGTTATTTGTGTGTTAGAATTTCTGTGTGTTGTGTGTTTTTGTGTGTTTGGATTTGTGTGTTAGATTTGTGTGTTAGATTTGGGGGGGGGGGGGGTGTGGTGTTGGATTTTCTGTGTGTTTGTGTGGTTTGGATTTGTGTGTTAGATTTCTTGTGTGTTATTTCTTGTGTGTTATTTGTGTGTTGGTGTTATTTCTGTGTGTTAGATTTGTGTGTTTGATTTGTGTGTTGTTTTGTGTGTGATTTCTGTGTGTTAGTTTTGTGTGTGTTTGTGTGTGTTGGAGATTTGTGTGTTATTTGTGTGGTGATTTGTGTGTGTTGTTGTTGGATTTCTGTGTGTTAGATTTGTGTGTTGGATTTGTGTGTTAGATTTCTGTGTGTTAGTGTGTTATTTGTGTGTTTGATTTTTGTGTGTTAGATTTGTGTGTTTGATTTTTGTGTGTTAGATTTGTGTGTTTGATTTTTGTGTGTTAGATTTGTGTGTTTGATTTTTGTGTGTTGATTTGTGTGTTTGATTTTTGTGTGTTGGATTTGTGTGTGTTGGATTTGTGTGTTAGATTTCTGTGTGTTAGATTTGTGTGTTATATTTCTGGATTTCTGTGTGTTAGATTTGTGTGTTGTTTAGATTTGTGTGTGTTAGTTTGATGTGTTGTGATCTTTGTGTGTGTTGTTAGATTTCTGTGTGTTGGATTTGATTTCTGTGTGTTATGTGTGTTATTTCTGTGTGTTAGATTTCTGTGTGTTATTTGTGTGTTAGATTTCTGTGTGTTAGTTTCTGTGTGTTGGATTTCTGTGTGTTAGATGTGTGTTATTTGTGTGTTTGGATTTGTGTGTGTTTGTTGTGTAGATTTGTGTGTTAGATTTGTGTGTTTGATTTTTGTGTGTTAGATTTGTGTGTTTGATTTTTGTGTGTTAGATTTGTGTGTTTGATTTTTGTGTGTTAGATTTGTGTGTTTGATTTTTGTGTGTTAGATTTGTGTGTTTGATTTGTGTGTTTGATTTTTGTGTGTTATTTGTGTGTTTGATTTGTGTTGGATTTCTGTGTGTTAGATTTGTGTGTTTGGATTTGTGTGTGTGGGATTTGTGTGTGTTAGATTTCTTGTGTGTTGGAGATTTGTGTGTGTTGGATTTGTGTGTTGGATTTGTGTGTTAGATTTGTGTGTTGGGTTTCTGTGTGTTAGATTTCTGTGTGTTAGATTGTGTGTTGGATTTCTGTGTGTTAGATTTCTGTGTGTTATTTGTGTGTGTTGGATTTGTGTGTTGTTTGTGTGATTGGTTATTAAGGCTGTGTGTTAGATTTGTGTGTTGTGATTTCTGTGTGTTATATTTCTGTGTGTTAGATTTGTGTGTTTGGATTTGTGTGTTGGAATTTCTGTGTGTTAGATTTGTGTGTTGGATTTCTGTGTGTTTGTGATATTTCTGTGTGTGTAGATTTCTTTGTGTGTTAGTGTATTTGTGTGTTTGGATTTGTGTGTTAGATTTCTGTGTGTTAGATTTGTGTGTTTGATTCGTGTGTTATTTGTGTGTTAGATTTGTGTGTTTGATTTTTGTGTGTTAGATTTGTGTGTTTGTGTGTTGGATTTTTGTGTGTGTTTGTGTGTTTGATTTGATTTGTTGTGTGTTAGATTTGTGTGTTTGGATTGTGTGTTGTGTTGGATTTCTGTGTGTGTTAGATTTGTGTGTTTGGATTTCTGTGTGTTTTGTGTGTGTTAGATTTGTGTGTTGGTGTGTTGATTTGTGTGTTGGATTTCTGTGTGTTTGTGTGTTGGATTTCTTTGTGTGTTGGATTTGTGTGTTAGATTTTTGTGTGTTATTTGTGTGTATTTTTGTGTGTTGGATTTGTTGTGTGTGTTGGATTTGTGTGTTTTGGATTTGTGTGTTGGATTTGTTGTGTGTGTTGTGTGTGTTTGATTTGTGTGTTGGCTGTGTTGGATTTGTGTGTTGGTTTTGTGTGTGTTAGATTTGTGTGTTCTGGTTTTCTGTGTGTTAGATTTGTGTGTGTTTGTGGAGATTTCTGTGTGTTTGTGTGTTATTTGTGTGTGTGTTGTGTGTTTGATTTGTGTGTTGATTTGTGTTATTTGTGTGTTGGATTTGTGTGTTAGATTTGTGAGTTGTGTGTCTGTGTGTTAGATTTGTGTGTTGATTTGTGTGTGTAGATTTGTGTGTTGGATTTGTGTGTGATTTGATTTGTGTGTGTTTGTGTGTGTTAGATTTCTGTGTGTGTGTGTTATTCGATTTGTGTGTTTGTGTGTTATTTGTGTGTTAGATTTGTGTGTTTTTGTGTGTTGTGATTTTGTGTGTGTTTTGGATTTGTGTGTTTGATTTTGTGTGTGTTGGATTTGTGTGTTTTTCTGTGTGTTATTTGTGTGTGTTAGATTTGTGTGTTTGATTTGTGTGTGTTGGATTTCTGTGTGTTATTTGTGTGTTTGATTTTTGTGTGTTAGATTTGTGTGTTTGATTTTTGTGTGTTAGATTTGTGTGTTTGATTTTTGTGTGTTAGATTTGTGTGTTTGATTTTTGTGTGTTAGATTTGTGTGTTTGATTTTTGTGTGTTAGATTTGTGTGTGTTGGATTTCTTTGTGTTAGATTTGTGTGTGTTAGATTTGTGTGTTGGATTTCTGTGTGTTAGATTTCTGTGTGTTATTTGTGTGTTGTTTGTGTGTTGGATGTTAGATTTGTGTGTGTTAGATTTGTGTGTGTTGGGTTTCTGTGTGTTTGTGATTTTAGTGTGTGTTTTCTGTGTGTTGGATTTGTGTGTGTGTTAGATTTGTGTGTGTTTGTGTGTTTTTTGTGTGTTAGTGTGTTATTTGTGTGTGTTGGATTTGTGTGTGGATTTTGTGTGTTGGATTTGTGTGTTGTTGGATTTGTGTGTGTTAGATTTCTGTGTGTTAGATTTGTGTGTTGTATTTGTGTGTGTGTGTGTTGAATTTGTGTGTTGGATTTGTGTGTGTTATTTGTGTGTGTTATTTGTGTGTGTTGGATTTCTGTGTGTTTGGATTTCTGTGTGTTATTTGTGTGTTTGGATTGGATGTGGATGTGTGTGTTGTGTGTGTTATTTGTGTGTTATTTGTGTGTTGGATTTTTGTGTGTTAGATTTGTGTGTGTTGGATTTGTGTGTTGGATTTGTGTGTGTTAGATTTGTGTGTTGATTTCTGTGTGTGTTGGATTTGTGTGTTAGATTTGTGTGTGTTAGATTTGTGTGTTAGATTTGTGTGTTAGATTTGTGTGTGTTGGATTTCTGTGTGTTAGATTTGTGTGTGTTAGATTTGTGTGTTTGTGTGTTATTTTTGTGTGTTGGATTTGTGTGTGTTGGATTTGTGTGTGTTGGATTTCTCACATGACCAATGTAGAAAATAAATAATAATAAAATGTGAAAGTGTGATTATGAAGAACAATACTGATTTTATTTTACGCACCTTCACACTGGCCTTTTGTGTTTTTCTTCCACCCATAACAACACTCCAGACGACTGCCGTAGCGACACACACCCTGAACACTTCCCAACTGCCGACTTTCCCTTTAATGCAAACACACGTTACACACACGTCACACGTGTTACAAGCGTTACACACGTCACACACCTTACACACGTCGCACGCATTACACACACGTCACACACCATACAGACGTCGCATGCGTTACACACATCACACGCATTACACACATATCACACACGTTACACACGTTACACACGTTACACACACGTCACACACCTTACACACACACCATACACAGACGTCACACTTGTTACACACTTCACACGCATTACACACATATCACGCATTACACACGTCAGACGCATTACACACATATCACACGCGTTACACACGTCACACGTGTTACACGTTACACAAATCACACGTGTTACACGTTACTCACATCACACGCGTCACACACCATACACATCATTATACACAAGTTTAACATGCCTGTATACATTGTATACGTGCGACGTTAATATTTACATTAACTAACCCTAGCGAGATTACACACATCACACGCGTTACACACGTCACATGCGTTACACACACGTCACACGTTACACACGGCACACATACATCACACATGTTACACACACGATACACACACGTCACACATGTTACACATGTTACACACATGTCACACACATTACACATCATTATACACAAGTTTAACATTCCTGTATACATTGTGACAATATTTACATTAACGAACCCTGGCGAGATGGCGTGTTAAACATGGCTGCTTATGCAGTTACACATTCTCACAAGCTAAGCTAACTAGGAGTTAAATAGAACTTAGCAAAATGTAACTATTAAAAAATATAATCAAATGTAATATTTATTTAGATCTCACTGGATACATGAAAGTAAAAATCTGTGTTTACAGATAAAATTAAATTATAATTGGAAATTCGAATGTCACATAAAATATTTGCTGTACTGTCTGGTTTCAGCGCTACATTGGAATGATGGTAATAACGCGTTTCTGGGGTATAATAATGTGAGCGGTGTGGGAACTGATACTCCGTGGCAGTGATTGAGGTCTTGGACGTTTGGGGGAAGGACGTGATGAAATAACGGTAATTATGTGTCGCTTCCGCTTCTAATCAGACCCACAAATATCAGTGTGTTGTAAAAAACACAATCCACTACATGTTAAACAAAGCTCAAGTACACGAGTGTGTCAGTTCTTCTCACGGCTCATCAAGTTGTGATTCTGTGGGTTCAGGTTTCGTTTGTCTTATAGCTATAATTACAGGTGATTTGCATTTAGCCACACCCACAAAACTCCATAAAAGGTGACTAAATAGTGAACAGCGCCTCCCATTCCCACAGATAACATGTTTACACCAGGGCAGTGTTTACATGAGTAGTGTTTAGCGTATTGGTGAGGCATGATTTAACATGATGCTGAGTGTGAGATTAGTGTGATAGTGCGTTTAATGTGATAGAGAACGTGAGATTAGTGTGATAGTGAGAGTGTGTTTAGTGTGATAGTGTGTTTACCGTTATAGTGAGTGTTTGTTTATCATGATAGTGTGCGTGTATTTAGTGTGATAGTGTGTTTAGCATGATAGTGAGCATGAGTTTAGTTTTATCGTGATAGTGAGTGTGTGTTTAGTGTGACTGTGTTTAGCGCGATAGTGTGTTTAGCGTGATAGTGAGCGTGAGTTTAGCATTACATTTACATTTGTGGCATTTGGCAGACGCTCTTATCCAGAGCGACTTACAACTGCGCAATTGAGGGTTAAGGGCCTTGCTGAAGGGCCCACTAGTGGCAGCTTGATGGTTGCCGGGTTTGAACCCGTGATCTTCTGGTCCAGGGTCCAACACCTTAACCACTGGGCTACCACCTCCCTTAATGATAGTGAGCGTGTGATTAGCATGATGGTGAGCATGAGTTTAGCGTGATAGTGAGTGTGTGTTTAGCGTGATAGTGAGTGTGTGTTTAGCGTGATGTGAGCTTGTAGCGTGATAGTGAGTGTGTATTTAGCGTGATAGTGAGTGTGTGTTTAGCGTGATAGTGAGTGTGTGTTTAGCGTGATAGTGAGTGTGTATTTAGCATGATAGTGAGTGTGTGTGTTTAGCGTGATAGTGAGTGTGTATTTAGCATGATAGTGAGTGTGTGTGTTTAGCATGATAGTGAGCGTGTGTTTAGAGTGATAGTGAGTGTAGGTTTAGCGTGATAGTGTGTGTTTAGCGTGATAGTGAGCTTGTGTTTAGCATGATAGTGAGCGTGTGTTTAGAATGATAGTGAGTGTAGGTTTAACGTGATGTGTGTGTTTATAGTGAGCGTGTGTTTAGCATGATAGTGAGCGTGTTTTAGCGTGATAGTGAGTGAGTGTTTTTTTAGTCGTTGTTTAGCGTGATAGTGAGCGTGTTTAGCGTGATAGTGAGCGTGTGTTTAGCGTGATAGTGAGTGTGTGTTTAGCGTGATAGTGAGTGTGTGTTTAGCGTGATAGTGAGTGTTTTGTGTTTAGCGTGATAGTGAGTGAGCGTGTGTTTAGCGTGATAGTGAGTGTGTGTTTAGCGTGATAGTGAGTGTGTGTTTAGCGTGATAGTGAGTGTTTTGTTTAGCGTGATAGTGAGCGTGAGTTTAGCGTGATGATAGTGAGCGTATGTTTAGCGTGATAGTGAGCGTGTTTAGCGTGATAGTGAGTGTTTAGCGTGATAGTGTGTTTAGCGTGATAGTGAGCGTATGTTTAGCGTGATAGTGAGTGTTTAGCGTGATAGTGTGTTTAGCGTGATAGTGAGCGTATGTTTAGCGTGATAGTGAGTGTTTAGCGTGATAGTGTGTTTAGCGTGATAGTGAGTTTAGCATGATAGTGAGCATGTGTTTAGCGTGATAGTGAGTGTATGTTTAGCGTGATAGTGAGCGTGTGTTTTGTTTAGCGTGATAGTGAGGTGTGTTTTAGCGTGATAGTGAGCGTGTGTTTAGCGTGATAGTGAGTGTTTGTTTAGCGTGATAGTGAGCGTGTGTTTAGCGTGATAGTGAGCGTTTTTGTTTAGCGTGATAGTGAGCGTGTGTTTAGCGTGATAGTGAGTTTTTGTTTAGCGTGATAGTGAGCGTGTGTTTAGCGTGATAGTGAGTGTTTTGTTTAGCGTGATAGTGAGCGTGTGTTTAGAGTGATAGTGAGTGTAGGTTTAGCGTGATAGTGTGTGTTTAGCGTGTGTTTGTTTAGCGTGATAGTGAGCGTTGTGTTTAGCGTGATAGTGAGCGTGTGTTTAGTGTGATAGTGAGTGTATGTTTAGCGTGATAGTGAGCGTGTGTTTAGCGTGATAGTGAGTGTGTGTTTTGTGATAGTGAGTGTGTGTTTAGCGTGATAGTGAGCGTGTGTGTAGTGAGCGTGTGTTTAGCGTGATAGTGAGTGTTTGTTTAGCGTGTAGTTTAGCGTGAGTTAGAGTGTTTAGTGAGTGTAGGTTTAACGTGATAGTGTGTGTTTAGCGTGATAGTGAGCTTGTGTTTAGCGTGATAGTGAGTGTGTGTTTAGCGTGTGTGAGTGTGTGTTTAGCGTGATAGTGAGTGTGTTTAGCGTGATAGTGAGCGTTGTTTAGCGTGATAGTGAGCGTGTGTTTAGCGTGATAGTGAGCGTATTGTTTAGCGTGATAGTGAGCGTGTGTTAGCGTGATAGTGAGTGTTTAGCGTGATAGTGTGTTTAGCGTGATAGTGAGCGTGATGTTTAGCGTGATAGTGAGCGTGTGTTTAGCGTGATAGTGAGTGTAGGTTTAGCGTGATAGTGTGTGTTTAGCGTGATAGTGAGCGTGTTTAGCATGATAGTGAGCGTGTGTTTAGCGTGATAGTGAGCGTGTGTTTAGCATGATAGTGAGTGTTTAGCGTGATGATAGTGTGTTTAGCGTGATAGTGAGTTTAGCATGATAGTGAGCATGTGTTTAGCATGATAGTGAGCGTGTGTTTAGCGTGATAGTGAGCGTGTGTTTAGCGTGATAGTGAGCGTGATAGTGTGTTTTAGCGTGATAGTGAGCGTGTGTTTAGCGTGATAGTGAGCGTGTGTTTAGCGTGATAGTGAGCGTGTGTTTAGCGTGATAGTGAGCGTATGTTTAGCGTGATAGTGAGCGTGTGTTTAGCGTGATAGTGAGTGTTTAGCGTGATAGTGTGTTTAGCGTGATAGTGAGCGTATGTTTAGCGTGATAGTGAGCGTGTGTTTAGCGT
>JACRUU010000015.1:827194-829694 GCA_030449085.1 Kryptopterus vitreolus | reverse complement strand
TATCCAGGACTGTTAGTAGAATGTGGGTGTTGTACGGTCCAACAGTAACATGACTGTGGAGAAGTCCAGAACTGCCGATGCAGCACACAGAGTTCCATCACGCTGGCCAGGTCAATCACTGCACGATGACCTATGACCTCTTCTTCTTCTTCTCCTTTTTGCTAGACTAAACATTGAGCTGAAAGATTTTCTGTACACAGTGAAAATAAACGACGTATTGTTGTGTAAATAACAGTATGAGACACATGTGGGTGTTTATCTTCCTAAACAATACAGTATATATTCTACATTTACATCTACAGTATTTACAGACGTGTTTATCCAGAGCGACGTATAAAGAATATTCTCTTCCTCTTCCTCTTCATCACGTGTCTTGTTTTTATATTGTTTTCTAATTTAATGGAATTTTTTATAATGACATAAGAATAAACTTTTTTAATTCTTAATCTGAAGCGTTTGTAAATAAACAACTTCTGTAATATGACTCTACAACCTATCTACAACCTGCCACACCACAAGTCACCAGCAGAGGCCGCTCTTTACACTGTACTAATGTAGCGGTGATCGTCTTTATTCTCTACATTTTCTACAATTAATGTTGAGTTTATTATTGTTGTTTTTTTTATATGTCAGTAAATAAAATACATTGTGAATAAATGTGTGTTGTGTTAGAGGTTACAAATTCAACCTATTTGCATTTAGTTATTCATGTTTTTCTGTTTTTGTTTATTTTAAAAAATATTATGTTAATAATAAAAAACAGAAATATTCTGTTTTAATCAAACCATAATAAAATTAATTTTGTTAAAATAAATTAACTTAGACAGAAATTTTTTTACTTTCCAAAACCAGTGGAAAGTGACTTTTTCCTTATAATCTAATAAATAGAAACAGTATTGTGTTGTTTACCTGTTTGTGCAGATTCAGGTGAAAAATGGTAATAAACTGATTGATGTTGAGAATTTCCATTGTGGAGGAAACTCAGGATCAGGATCAGGATCAGGTTCAGGATCAGGATCAGGATCAGGATCAGGATCAGGATCAGGATCAGGATCAGGTTCAGGATCAGGATCAGGATCAGGATCAGGATCAGGACCAGGACAGGATCAGGATCAGGATCAGGATCAGGATCAGGTCAGGATCAGGTTCAGGATCAGGATCAGGATCAGGTTCAGGATCAGGTTCAGGATCAGGAGGTTCAGGATCAGGATCAGGTTCAGGATCAGGATCAGGATCAGGTTCAGGATCAGGTTCAGGAGCAGGATCAGGTTCAGGATCACGACTGTAGTGTGTATTTGTTGCGGCTCCTTTAATAATGTTCTGTTCTTCGGGTGAAGAGATAAAAGAGGGAGGAGTTTTCATGACCTGACACATAAATACATACCTCACTCTTTCACACACACACACACACACACACACACACACACACACACACACACACACACACACACCATGACCATGAAGCCGGTTCTCCTGATCAGCGTTGTTGTTCTCGTGTGTTTTGCTGGTGAGTGCGACTCGTACTGACACTGTGACATTGACATTGACATTGTGACACTGACACAACTTTACACCTGGACCTTTCACCTGTAGTGTTTATGTAGTTTATATAGTGTTTATGAAGTGTTTATGTAGTTTATATAGTGTTTATGTAGTGTTTATGTAGTTTATATAGTGTTTATGAAGTGTTTATGTAGTTTATATAGTGTTTATGAAGTGTTTATGTAGTGTTTATGTAGTTTATGTAGTGTTTATGTAGTGTTTATGGGAGGTGGGAGATCAGTATTAAGGTATCGGGCTTGAACTGAAAGATCGCAGGTACAAATCTCACCATCATCATCACCAGGCTGCCACCTGTGGGCCCTTGAACAAGGCCCTTAACTCTCAGTTGTAAGTCGCTGTGGATAAATGCGTCTGTCAGAACACTGTAAATGTAAAATATAATGGACATTAAAAATATCCAGATCTGAATGGAAGCTGTAGAAGATGTTTATTTGTTTGTTTGTTTGTAGTTTAAGCTGTTGTGAGTGGAGCTCCTGAGTGTGTGATGGAGAACAGTGAGACAAGAACAGGTAGAACAGGAAGTGCTGATAGTGTTGTGTATTTAGTGTAGTTTTGTTTGTAGTGTTGTTGGGTCGTTCAGGAGCTTCTCCCGGTGTGGAGGGTGTGATGTCGGGGGAGAAACGTGTGGTGGATCTTCATTTCCTCCTGCGCCTTTCTGTCGCTGGTCACATGATCGAGTCTGATTTCTTTTGTTCGGTTTGTTCTCTCGCAGCAGCAGCAGGTGGAGCGGGTGGAGGTGGAGCGGGTGGAGCGGGTGGAGGAGGAGCGGGTGGAGACAGCAGCACCACGCCTCGCCAGGTAACCAAACACCACTGTTACACACCCCCGACCTAAGAAATACACACAATCCCAGAATCTCATGTGTGTGTGTGTGTGTGTGTGTGTGTGTGTGTGTGTGTGTGTGTGTGTGTGTGCGTGTGTGTGATTATTCTCTCCA
>JACRUU010000015.1:817194-822194 GCA_030449085.1 Kryptopterus vitreolus | reverse complement strand
ACACCTGACTGGAAGAAAAGTGAGTACCATATTTCTTATATTTGATGACTGTTTTACTTAATGCACGTAAAATGTGCTTTCTTATTTTAATCGGCCACGTGTATAAAAACCGGAGCACACTGTGTATAATCACTGATCATTGATTAAAGGCTGCATATAAAAAGAAGAGTATAACAAACTCCAAAATATGTCACAATATTTGTCCGTGATTTAAAATAATCATAACTTTTGTACGATTTTTTAACTATCTGTTCTCTCAGAGGTAATGTTGGTAACATCTACTCAGAGATAATGTTGTATGTCTGAGAATCTTAACACATCCTGCCATGATATAATGTACATCAATGTTCTATCACCCTAAATAAAGGATTTGTAATTTATTCCGTATACCTATCCTCATCCCGCAGTGGGGAAATTTCAGTGTTACACAGGTATACTTGCAATATGCAGTATGCAATTTTAGCAATAAAATTCAGATTGTTATAAAAAGAAAAATAAATTACTTAATCAAAAAATCTGTTTCATGTTTATCCCTGTATTGTTCGACTGGTAAAAGATGATATGAGATGTAAAAAGTAATAAGTAGTGCAACATTTTTAGAGCATTGTTTTTTTTATATTAGTATTCTTTGGCCAGATAAAGATTAACCCTTGGCATGTCATTTTGTAGTGAGTCTAATGAGGAGTCGGACCAGAGGACTAAATCCTCTCAAAGACGCTGAAAACCATGTAAAAATGGGCAAAGATAAAGACATAATAACAGGAAGATACATTAATCCCACAAAAGGTAAGTTTTTTTATATGTAAACTTTTTCTTGTTTAGTTATTGTCTATTGTATTCGAGACCCACTGCTTCAGCATGTGACATGTACTCTGTAAAATGTATGCAATAATAAATACATGTTCCAGTGATCTAGTGATTCATGCTCTCTAATCAATCGAATTAAGAGGCTTAATGCTCTGTTCTAAGACAAAATATTATATTAGAACAGCACTTAAAGGGAAATGCATCATATACCATGATCTACTAAATTATAGAATTTGGACAGAGAATGTAAGTAATTGCAAAGGATTATGTTCTCCAACAATGTTTCATTTAATCAATTTTCTGTTTAATCGATTTAATTCAATCAATTGTAACTGTTACATTTAATGGGAAAAGAAAAAGAAAATCAACCAAATATATCAACTTAAAAGATTGGCCAATTGGCATTGACCAGGGAAAAACCCATATCAGTTGACCCCTGCTACTTAACTAATTCATAGGTAGTTGGCACTACCTGTTCTTATAAGTTCTGTAGAACTTATAAGCACAATTTTAAGCCTGATTAAATGTATTTATTACTTTTAATCCTGATTAAATGTATTTATTACTTATAATTAGGGACAGGAAATATGCAAGGTTGAGTATTTCTGAATGTTATTGAAGTAATTATACATGCATCACCCAGTTGATGCTAGTATATCATTTAATTTGTTCCTTTCTTTCAGATCCCTGATGAGGCCATTGCTCCAGCAATGACAGAAAGTCAAGTCATATCTTCTACAGAGGTCAATTAATATTTTCTTTTAATTTAGTTTAGGCGCTCATAAATTGTAAGTCGCTAATTTAGGCGCTCATAAATTGCCGTTGCACAAATTACATTCTATTAGTGATACTAAATGTGACTTAGTAGTAGATTGTTGTTTTATAACACTTGTGTATGTGTATTCATGGTTTACGAGGACAGGGTTTGGTTTATGAGGAGCCAGTATGGCTATTGTGTAGGATATGGTAGAAGATTGTTTTGTTATAGCACTTTTGTGTGTTTATTCAATGTTCAGAAAACATTATTTGGTTTTGTTAGATTTAATGTTTTCTGTAAATAACAGAATCTCACATATTATTCCACTTTAATCTTCCTCTCTTTCAGCTTTTCAATCATACCATCACTCCAGCCATGACAGAAAGTGAAGACATATCTCCTACAGAGGTCAGTTAATACTTTTTTTTTTTTAATTTGATGCTCATTAAATGATATTGCACAAATTATATTCTCCTATTGCTGCTAAATGTGATTTAGTAGTAGATGGTTTTTTAACACTTTTGTACTTGTATTAATGGTTCACAAGGTCAATGTTTGGCTTGTGAGGTTTCAGTATGGTTATTGTATAGGATTTAGCAGTAGATTGTTTTTTTAACACTTTTGTACCTGTATTCATGGTTTATGAGGACATTTGGCTTAAGACATTCCAAGTATGGCGATTGTATAGGATTTAGCAGTAGATTCTTGTGCTATAACACTTTTGTGTGTTTATTCATGGATTCTGTGGACTTGATTTTGTTTTGTAAGATTCAAGGCTTTCAGGGAATAACAGAATCTCACATATTATTCCACTTTAATCTTCCTCTTTTTCAGCTTCTCAATCAGACCATCATCCCAGCCATGACAGAAAGTGAAGACATATCTCCTACAGAGGTCAGTTAATACTGTTATAATGGTTTACGAGGACAGGGTTTAGATTTTGATAAGCAAGTAGGAGTATTGTATAGTTTTTAGCAGTAGATTGTTGTTTTTTGTATTACAGTTGTGTATGTGTATTCATGGTTTACGAGGACAGGGTTTAGATTTTGATTAGCAACTATGGATATTGTATAGTATTTAGCAGTAGATTGTTGTTTTGTTACAGTTGTGTATGTGTATTCATGGTTTACGAGGACAGGATTTGGTGTATGAGGAGCGAGTATGGCTATTGTATTGTATTTAGCAATAGATTGTTATTTTGTATGTCTTGTGTATGTGTATTCATGGTTTACGAGGACAGGGTTTAGATTTTGATAAGCACGTTGTAGTTATAAGACAAGTATGAGTATTGTATAGTATTTAGCAGTAGATTGTTGTTTTATTTTAGTTATTTGGTGTATGTTTTATACAGTTGTGTATGTGTATTCATGGTTTACGAGGACAGGGAGGACAGGGTTTAGATTTTGTGATTCCAGTAGCTTTTTGATTTTTTAGCATGTATTGTATATCTAGTATGGCTATTGTATAGTGACAGAATTTAGCAGTAGATTGTTGTTTTGTATGTACAGTTGTGTATGTGTATTCATGGTTTACGAGGACAGGGTTTAGCTTTATTTTGATAAGCAAGTATGAGTATTGTATAGTATTTAGCAGTAGATTGTTGTTTTATTGTGTATGTTACAGTACGATTGTTTTGTTTTATTACAGAGTAGGGCTTGTGTATGTGTATTGTTCATGGTTTACGAGGACAGGGTTTACAGGGTTTAGATTTTGATAAGCAAGTATGAGGTTTACCAAGTATAGCTATTGTATAGTATTTAGCAGTAGATTGTTATTTTGTATTGTTATTGTAAAATTTATTTTGTTACAGTTGTGTATGTGTATTCATGGTTTACGAGGACAGGGTTTAGATGTTTTTATGATGGAAGCAAGTATGGCTATTGTATAGTATTTAGCAGTAGATTGTTGTTTTATATTACAGTTGTGTATGTGTGTATTCATGGTTTACGAGAAGGGTTTTGTATCATGTATATGGTATTCGAGGACAGGATTTGGTTCATTTAGCATGTTGTTATGTGATTCCAGTATGGTTATTTTTATTGGATTTAGTAGTATATTGTTGTGTTATAAGACTTTTGTGTATTTATTCTTGATTGTATGTATTCATGACAGAATTTGGTGTATGAGGAGCGAGTATGGCTATTGTATTGTGATTTAGCAGTAGATTGTTGTTTTATAACACTTGTGTATGTGTATTTTAGTTCATGGTTTACGAGGACAGGGTTTAGATTTTGATAAGCCAAGTATGAGTATTGTATAGTATTTAGCAGTAGATTGTTGTTTTGTATGTCAGTTGTGTATGTGTATTCATGGTTTACGAGGACAGGGTTTAGATTTTGATAAGCAAGTATGAGTATTGTATAGTATTTAGCAGTAGATTGTTGTTTTATTACAGTTGTGTATGTGTATTCATGGTTTACGAGGACAGGATTTGGTGTATGAGGAGCGAGTATAAGAGCGAGTTAGGCTATTGTATTGTATTTAGCAGTAGATTGTTGTTTTGTATGTACAGTTGTGTATGTGTATTCATGGTTTACGAGGACAGGATTTGGTTTTATAACCATTGTATGAGGAGCGAGTATGGCTATTGTATTGTATTTAGCAGTAGATTGTTATTTTGTATGTCTTGTGTATGTGTATTCATGGTTTACGAGGACAGGGTTTAGATTTTGATAAGCAAGTATGAGTATTGTATAGTATTTAGCAGTAGATTGTTGTTTTGTATGTACAGTTGTGTATGTGTATTCATGGTTTACGAGGACAGGGTTTAGGTGTTATGATAGGAGCGAGTATGGCTATTGTATAGTATTTAGCAGTAGATTGTTGTTTTATTACAGTTGTGTATGTGTATTCATGGTTTACGAGGACAGGATTTGGTGTATGATTCATGGAGCGATTTAGTATGGCTATTGTATTGTATTTAGCAGTAGATTGTTATTTTGTATGTCTTGTGTATGTGTATTCATGGTTTACGAGGACAGGGTTTAGATTTTGATAAGCAAGTATGGCTATTGTATAGTATTTAGCAGTTGTGTGTGTCTAGTAGATTGTTATTTTGTATGTTATTACAGTGTACTTGTGTATGTGTATTCATGGTTTACGAGGACAGGGTTTAGATTTTGATAAGCAAGTATGGAGTATTGTATAGTATTTAGCAGTAGATTGTTGTTTTATTACAGTTGTTGTATGTGTATTCATGGTTTACGAGGACAGGATTTGGTGTATGAGGAGCGAGTATGGCTATTGTATTGGATTTAGCAGTAGATTGTTATTTTGTATGTCTTGTGTATGTGTATTCATGGTTTACGAGGACAGGGTTTAGATTTTGATAAGGCAAGTATGGCTATATTGTATAGTATTTAGCAGTAGATTGTTGTTTTATTTTCAATTGTGTATGTGTATTCATGGTTTACGAGGACAGGATTTGGTTTTGATT
>JACRUU010000015.1:780951-816694 GCA_030449085.1 Kryptopterus vitreolus | reverse complement strand
CTTAGAGTTAAGGACTGTTACAAACTGCAAGCAAGTTTCTATATTCATTTTCTATTTCTTCCCAAAAATCCCCTGTAAATTTGATTCTATAATCAAAATTTAATCAAATAATTGTTACTTCTTATTCGTACTACTTTTGTTTTGCATAACCCTAACCCTAACCCTAACCCTCATCAGATTCTAGAATTTTGTGTTGAAATGGCAGGAGCTCATTTGCATATCATTGTTGCATCACAGCACCTTGTACGCATCACACAACAATATGGACACACTGGTCCCAAGGACTCAAAGGACAAGACACTACAAAATACTCGAGCACATTCATCTTTATATACAGTGACATTATTTAGTGAATTAAAACAAATACAATCATGGTAAGTAGAAAAATGTACTTTGAAAGCCAAATATATGATATGTTTCTAGCGTTTCATGTTGTTCATAGCTAACGAGCTAGCTTTGGCCTCTGTGATGGAAATTCAATGCAATATTTGTAAACAAAAAGTAGATCAAACATCAAACAGTCTCATTAAGAACATTTTAGTCAATTGTCATTGTAAAAATCTGTAAATCAGTGCATACAATGTCCGAGTTAATTTAACCCTTTCACCTCCAGTATTATTGTGTTATGATCAGCCATTTTATTATTGGTTAATACATATAGAATTATGGATAACATCCATTTTTTTCATATTTTAGCCTCCGAAAAAGAAAGGCACAAAGTCTGCAAAAAAAAAGAGCAAAACTGTAGTCGGTGGACTTCCTACAGAGGAAGTGTCGAAGGCGCAGGTAACGTTTACATCATCATCAAATTCACGCTTAAAATGAAAAAAAAAAAAGTTTAAAGGATCAGAGTTCCTTTTATCTGGAATGATTTTATGAGATTTCATTCTCATTTATACAGTTCATTTAAATTATATATTATTGTTGTACACACATATATATATATATATATATATATATATATATATATATATATATATATATATATATATATATATATATATATATAGATTAACTTTATCCTTCTACATCATTTGTGTGCATTAATGCCAGAAATGATGTTTTTCATGCAGTTGATTGTTTGGTTTATAATGAAGATAATCGTGTCAGTGCTTGTTATTACTGTATTACTTATTGACTATTTAATTACCATTAAGTCTTAAAAGTGAATATAATGCATAAACAAACCAAATCTTTCAGTCAGAGGATTGAGAAGGTATAAATCAGCTTTTTACTGCAGTCAGGTCAGCAAGACACAAGTCAATACAAGTGCAAAATTCAGTTCAAAAATCCTCATTTTTTTAATTTCCCACATCCAGTGAAATGATGATGAATTTGTAACATGGCTTGAATTATCTTTGCTCTCTCATATATTAGTTTCACCTTTTAAGTTACTGAAATAAATTCACTTTTGCACCATATTCTAATGTTTTAAAGTTTTCATAAGAAACTATTATTATACACGAGTTCTCTGTAGCGCTGTTTACTTTACTGTACTAGTGCTAAATACTGGATTTAACCTGAGTTTAACTAAATGTTAAATGACATTATTTGGTAAATAAATCTTTATGCTTATGCTAAGTCACTAAATGATATACAGACTCAGGATTGTTTTCTAAATTTATATTCCCTTCTTTTCTCGGACTGATCTTTGTACATGATGCACTTTCCTATGTACCTATTAAATTATATCTCAAATGTATTAAACTCTACTCATTCATTCATTCATTCATCTTCTACCGCTATATCTGATCTTTCCTCGGGTCACGGGGAGCCTGTGCCTATCTGGGCATTAAGGCAGGATACACCCTGGATGGAATGCCAACCCATCGCAGGGCACACACACACACACACACACACACATTCATACACTAGGGACAATTTTCCAAGGTGCCAATCAACCTACCATGCATGTTTTTGGACCGGGGGAAGCCGGAGAACCCGGAGAAAAAAACCCCTGAGGCACGGGGGAGAACATGCACAAACTCCACACACACATGGCCGAGACGGGAATCGAACCCGGACCCTGGCGGTGTGAGGCGAACGTGCTAACCACTAAGCCACCGTGCCCCCTAAACTCTTTACTATTTATTATTATTATTATCATCATTACATTTCTCAATATACTCTACAAAATACTCTATATTTGGATAACTTTATCGCCTGAACGATCTGCACTTCATGCTTTTACACAGATATTTATATTTCTATGTGATTATCTGAATGTATATTTGATACTTTGGTTTTTTTTTTTATGATGCACATTATAATCAGTCCTGTATCTCTTTCCTGTCCCAGACTACATCCAGTTTAATGATTTAATGATACCATGAATCTTAATTCTTTAAATCTGAATCCTATTTCTTATTTAATTTCTTTCAGAAACCACACACACCCACACACACACACACACACACACACACACACACACACACACACATCCTCAAGGAGGATTATTAAATCTATGTTCCAAAAGAATCACAATATAAGTACAGTGGAACCTCGGCTTATGAGTTTAATCCGTTCTGGGACGTAGCTCGTATACTGTAATGAATTTCCACATAAGAAATAATACATTCTAAACTAACATGCACTAATAGTATTTAATTTATTTAATTTTTAATTATTAAAATTTTTATATTTCTCTCAAAATTTATTTAATATTAATTGTGCCTAGAATTTCCCTCAGGATCGATCGATCTATCCATGTATCCATTTATCCATCCATCTATCAAACATGCTAATAATAATAAATAATACATATGCATAATATATAACATATATAAAAAAAAAATAATAATAATACAGCGCTGTAAGAATGTAATACACAAGATGCAGTAAGATAAAATTTGTACAGTAACAGTGAATGTGATACTGTTCAGTGATGATTATTAACCAAACAAAGACACCGTTATAAACGACACTAAGCTCTGAACTCTGGAACTGAGGGGTTATAACTGACTGCAATTCAGGAAAAACTCATTAGATTTGTCATGTAATTTGTTTTTTAGTGTTTTGTAATATTATTGATTTAGTTCCTGTTATCACCACTGATAGAAGCTATAATAAAGTTGTTTGATGGACATTTTTGTTTAGTTTAAGAAAGTTATTTTTCCTGCACTCCCCACTGCATTCTGTAATTCACAACTAATGTTGATTTTTCATCAGTTGCAAGAACAGATGATCCAGCTGAATAAGGAACTAGACCAAGAGCGAGAAGAGCGTAATTACTTCCAGCTGGAACGAGTTAAAATACACTCCTTTTGGGAAATCACCAAAAGCCAACTAGAAGAGAAGAAGGCTGACATAAGAGACAGAGACAGAGAAATGGAGGAAACTATTGAGAATCATCAAAATGAAATCAGGGTATCAGTAATAATCAGCAGATTTTTACAGTGACTCGGGTGACGTCTAAATAGAAAAGTCTAAAAGTATAAATCTTTTCTTTTTTGTCTTCAGATGTACAAGCAGAAGGTTAAACACTTGCTGCATGAACAGGAAAACAGCACCACCAAGCTTAAGACAGACGGCGTGGTGGCCAACAAACTCCTGGAGCAGGAAGAATGGGAGAACAAGCTATGGAGAGGAATGTGCAACCTGAAAGCAGATCTGAAGGAACAAGAGCTCTCCAGTGAGAACTACATCAAAAACCTTAAACTGGTGTGTGTAAGCCGAGGTCTGCTCTCTGACACACACACACACACACACACACACACACAAACAGTGAAATGTACAGCTAAATGTTCACTACAGAGATTTAACACTGATGATGTTTATTTAAAATTTTCTTAGAAAGTCTTCAGAGATACGTTTTCTTTGTATCATTTTTTAAAGTATATTAATCTTTGTTCACAGGTGTCCATTTAAAGTGTTGGACAGAGTTGAGGCTGAATGTCATAAGGGTTAAGATAAGAATATCAAATCCTTTTGATGTAGTGGTTTCTATGTATAGATGATAAAGAATAACTCGGGTCGGGTCGGTCGAGCTTCACACCCTAGAATTTATTTATTTATTTTTGTGAAGCAATAACTATTATGGTCTGAACTGATAGGGTTATTCATCATCAGCATCATGTTCATATCCAGTCTTTTGTTTCTCACAGAGTAACGAAGAGGAAATCACTAAGCTGAGAAATGACTTTGAGGAAAACGTGCAAGGTATTTTTCCGTGATTCTCCATGAAATGTAACTCTACATGGAACACTGTAGCACATCAACACTTCACCGTTTGTTTACAGATATTAAGGCTTTATATGAGAAGAAGATGCATCAGCAGCGACAGGAGCAGGACCTGCTGCGCAAGACAGAAATCCATGAGATTGAGCAACGGAAAAGCATCCACATGAACACACTGATAAAGAACCACGAGAAAGCATTCAGTGATCTGAAGAACTATTACAGTAATATCACTCTGCAGAGCTTCAACCAAATCAGTTCGTTTAAGGTACGCTGCAGAGATCTCTGTCCTTCCTGCTGGTTAACTTCATCAGTTTTATTCTTATTCAGAAAAAAATAAGTATTTGTGGGTTTTTTTTTGTTACAGTGTGTATCCTTCTGGGACCGATTGAGAGCTCTGTATATAAATACACATATAAATATCAATTTCAAATTACTTTATGAACTGTAAATACACAATAGTTTTTGTGCCATTTGTTTAGGCCCTGAATCTCCTCCTCAACCCTCTCTGTTTTCTACCCACGTCACCATTTTTTTTTTTGCAGCGTCTTGTACATAACTCTTATTTTTTACTGGGTGTTTATTGGGTGTTGAATAATGACGGTCCATGGAGACATCATGCTTCTTGTGTAGTTAAAGTGACTGAACAAAGCAGTGAGACAAATAATTTGCCTCGATTCATTTTTGTAATCAAATTACTCGAGTTGCTCAAGGAATTGTTAAAGCAATTTTTTCTCTAAAAATTCTATAAACATTACCCCATAATGACAACGTCAAAGAAGTTCGTTTGATGTCTTTTTGAAAAAAAGACAGATAAATACCTTAGTATCTACAGCATTAGCGCAATGCTTTGTTTAAACACTTTTAGAACCAATTACAGCCTGAAGCCTTTTTTTCCTGCTACATGCTACTCGCCACACCTTGCCATGATTTTCCTCGTCACCACTAGATGGCAGTAAATGTTTCCTTTTATTTCCCACCTCATGGACTATTTATGTGGAAGTTTTCCCTTTGCTCTTTGCTCTGGTTTTGTTATGAGGGAGGGGTGTAACTCAGTGGTTTCATGGGCCGCTGTATCATGGCTGACCCTACACTCTGACCCACTGTGCTTTATGCTTGATGTGATGAGTAAAGACTATTCTATTTTATTCTAATTCTGCCTTGCTGCCGTGCCCCATCTGTGACAGATCTTTAGAGCGTTCGACTATCACCATGATGAATATGTTCAATCTCTGGACATTGCTGCACTCATCTGTTCCTCGATCCTGTCTCACACTTCCTGAAAACATCCCCACAGCATGATGCTGCCACCATCACGCTTCAGCCAGGTTCAGACATGGCACTAAAGAGTTCAATGACCCGAGTCCTTCGGTTGGCAAAATCCAGTGGGACCTTCTTGTGCCCGAAATGACTTCTGCCTCTCCTTGCTGCCATACACACCTGATTGGTGGAGTGCTGCAGAGAGGATTGTTGTTCTAGAACTTTCTTCTCTCTCTACAGATAAATGCTGAATTTCTTTCAGAGTGACCAAGGGGGTTTTAGTGACCTCCCTGACTAAGGGCCTGCCCCTAAATGCTCAGTTTTGCCAGGTGACCAGTTATAGGAAGAGTCCTGGTGGTTCTAAACATCCTCCAGTTACATATGATGGAGGCTACTGTGCTCACTGGCACCTTCAATGCTGCAGAACTTTCACCCGATCTGTACCTCAATACAATCCTGTCTCTGAGGTCTACTGACAATTCCTTGGATTTTATTGTCAGGTACGAGAGTGAGTCTTGAACCCGGGTTGCTGTGGTGAATGGCGGACACCATATCACTCTGCCAAACTCAAAAACAGATGACAATAATAGGTAGTCAGAATAAGTCCTTGTAAAACAGGTCCTTCTGAAAATGCAGGTATAGAAACAGTAAACAATGACAAAACAATGAAGGCTCAGAAAAACAAAAGGAGGGGTTTAAGGCCAAGGAAAGTCTGGAGAAATGGAATAAACTCAAAACCTAGAAATAAAGGAGTCACAAAAACTAGAGAAAGCAAAATAAAACATCTAAACAAGATAAGTAAACAAGGGGAACTCGAGAATAGGGTGGACAGGGAACCAAAAGGGAACTAGGGACAGACACAGGACAGAATGGGGAGAACAGACGCGAGACAAAATAAAAAGGAATGAGAAATAAGAGGAAGAGAAAATAAAAAGGTTGAAGGTAATCGAAACAGGACTCAAATTCAAAACAATTCTCAAAACCACAGCTAACATTAAAAATAGTAGGATTTACCTACAAGAGGAAACTTGTGAGGGCACAAAAGAAAGTCAACACCAGAAGAAACAAAAACAGAAAACAAACAGTAACAATGTAAATAAATGCAAAGCAAATAAAGCAGGACTATGAGCAGGAGACAAGAGAATAAGGCAAATGCAAAACAAAGAACTTACAGGCGCTCGAGAATGCAGGGAACGGGAAAATGCTAGAAAAGAGGAAGAAACACAGGCACAGCAAAATGCACACCAGGACAAACATCACCACAAACACCAAAATAAATAACTGTCCAACAAGGACAAAAGCAAAAAAAAGGGGGACTCGGGTAGAGAACATTAGACAAAATTAGAGAACAGGGCTCAGTGGCGACATCTGGTGGCCAAAACAAAGTCACAAAATGCCCAGGCTCTGACATTCATAACTTGTTTTGTGCTCTGACATATAATGTTCACTGTAGGACCTTTTATAAACAGGGGTGTTGCTTTTCAAATCATGTCCAATCAACTGAATTTACCACCAGTGGCCTCCAGTCAAGTTGTAGAAACATCTCAAGGATGATCAGTGGAAAGAGGATGCACTTTTCGAGAGTCATATTTATGCACATGTGAATATTTATGTACGTATTTTTCATTTGTTTATTTTTATACATTGGAAAGATTTTAAAGCAAACTTCTTTCACAATTTTATTACTGGAAATTGTAGAAATTTTGAATACGTCTGTAACATAATAAACTATGGAAACGGTTAAACGATGTGAATTATTTGCTCTGCCTGTTTCTGCTTGCTCCCTCTCTCCCTTCATCCCTTCATTTCCTTTGATAACAGTGGCTGTGTATGTGCAGGAGCAAGTGATTGACATGAAGAAGATGATGCAGAGGTTAGAGAAGGAGAAGGCTAAAATGCTGCAGGACAACAAGCTTTCGACAGAGATGCTACAGAAAGCTACACAGGAAGTGTTGGAGCTCCAGAAACAACTCACTAACTATAACAAAGACAAAGCTTTACTGGCGGTAGGAACCTTTTAATCTTTGTCTTTGAATCTCAGTCTGCAATGAAGAAGTGCATCTTTAATTTTTATTAAATTATACTACACACACTTGTATTATGTAATGATGTGGGATTTGTTTTGTTAAATGAAAATAATAAATGACTGAATGAATATTGGGCTGAAGTGGAATTACTGCTCCCATGAGAAATATGAATATTTTACAAAAATATCCTGAAGGGTTTTATTCCACTTATTCCACTTCCCCTTTTATTCCCCTGAATGTACAGTACAACATGCCAACTATGGTGTGTGTTATAACCAGGAAATGACACACCAGTGGCAGGTCAATAAAAATAGTTTAATGACACGCAATGAGAATAAATGTTGACATTTCAGCAAATAAATTAAACTAAATTATGAGCATGGCTTAAAAAGGTTAGAAGTAGAAAGTACAGATATTTGTGCAAAAATGTAATAAGTAAAAGTAAAATGTTTAGAAAAATAGTGTACTTTTGATACCAGAAAAATCTTCCTGAGTACCGTAACAAAGTATTCGTAGTCTTTCACTTCCGGAACACCTCTGTGGATCTGGCTTTGTGCACAGGGACATTGTCATGCTGGAAATGTTTGGGAAAAGGAAGGGAAAATTAGAATATAAAATTAATTTAATTTAAAAACATGATTGGAATTTTCTGACCAAATATAACTGATGATTAACAAGTGCCGTGATATAAATATTCCTGAGATACAGTGTGTGTTTTATCCGGGTGATACATGTGCAAACAGACCACAATTTTGAACTGATCCCGTTTCATTCCTCCGTCAGGGAGTGAAAGCACGTCTCAAAGTGGCCGATAACGAGCTGAAGGACCTGAAATGGGAGCATGAAGTCTTGGAGCAGAGATTCAGTAACGTAAGATGAGAAAGCAAAAGAGTTATTTTAGGCATCGCTTCTCAAAATACAAATCAATTTATTTATTCTCCGATCTCTCCCCAGGTGTGGCAGGAACGTGATGAACTGTACCAGAAGTTCACCCAAGCCATCCTGGAGGTTCAGCAGAGAAGTGGATTTAAGAACCTGCTTCTGGAGAGGAAATTAGACACTCTTGCAGACACCCTGGAGAAGAAAGAGGCGCAGCTTAATGAGGTCCTCCGTGCCTGTAATTTAGAGCCCAGTGCTCTGAATGTGGTGACTCACAAACTGGAGGTACTGTTAATTACTACAACTCATGACCTTGTTTTTACAATGTTCTCTGGAAATTTGAAAAAACAACAAAAACAAAATAAAATGAACAAAACAAATACATTTTGCAAAAAAGTGTGACAAAATTGCTGTTTGATATGAAGAGAGAAATTGACATGAACCCAGTAGAGCAGGAGTCTTTTTCAGGTCAAGCACCTCTTGTGTGGTCGAGACATGGAACAGGGGGTTATATTATAATTAATGTTATATGTGCATTATTAACTGTATATTTTCATATAATTTAATTGAACTTTCAAAATGATTCACAACAAAGTATCAAACTATTATTTAAAAATAATAATAAAAACGTTTTGTGATTCACCATTAATTATCGGCTCCTCTGCAGTTCCGCTCCGGACTTCGGACTGAAGACTCGCCTAATAAAGTGCTGCAAACTAGAAAACTCTACAAACAGTTTCTTTATCTGGCTATTGATAAATATTAGAATTAACATCTAATCTAAAGATCTTCTCCTTGTCGATTCTGACTAAATCTTTGTGCAGATGTTACAGATGTTACACTTTTTCAATGTAAACCTTCTGATTCATTTTTGGGTTTTATTTATAGGAAGTCCTGGACTCGAAAAATGTCACTATTAAAGATCTGCAGTATGAACTGGCTCGTATGTGCAAGGTACGTCCTTCAGTAAACTATCACGACTGATATAATCATTACATTTATCAATGGAAGACTTTACAGAAATATTTCAATTTGGATAAAGATGGATAAAGACTCCCAGCCAATCCTGAGATCTGATCAATTTCACCTCCACCATCATTTAAAATGTACTGAATGGTCTGAGCTTAGATTTATAGATTTACGTGACACACAGTGTATTTCATTTATTGTATGTGTATTTGCACCATGGAGCTTGGCATTTCATAACAAGTACATTTTACTTTAGGTTATGTCCTTTATTAAGAACACAGAATCCACTTTTGAAAAAGTTGAGGCTCAGTGTCAAATTGCTGGAACTAAAAATGGTCAATTTATTTATCATTTATTTGTTACTAAAAATGAAAATATAGTCTTGGTTTAAAATAATAATTTAAGGTTCCTTTTCATAAATAGAATTTAAAAAATGAAAAATTAATCTAAATAAATAATATAAACAAAAACATCAACAATTGCTTGTATGTTTTTTTAACTACTACATTTGTTTTAATGTAACTGAAAACTTGAAATCACCTGACTGATTTGCATTTATAAATATATGCAGGAAAACGGAAGAATTTGTTTACAAAAAGGAAGCGAACCCTGCTGCAGGATTTTGAGATTTCTCCTAAAGACTTTTGCATGTTTTCTCCCTCAGGCACATAACGATCTGCTGAGGACATACGATGTGAAACTGAAGGCTTTCGGCATCCCGGCGGATGAACTGGGATTTAAACCCCTGGAAAGCAGTTTACTGACACAGACGATCGGTCATGGACCAGCCGGCCTGGTGTCCGCCCCTCTCTAAACCGCTGCCTTTAACGTGGACTTTCACATCGGCCCTACAGCCGTGGCTCTTTCTGTTTTATGAAAGAAGGAATTCTAAATCAGTATCAATAAATATATTGGAGAAATAAATACTTTATTGCCTGACCACTGATTTTCATACATCATACAGAACATCGTACAGAGTACGAAGTGCATGATCAGAGAGATGTAAGCGCTGACGTTTACACGCTGCTCCATTCATATTAAGTACAGGTTGACGAAAACAAACCACACATCAATAAAAGCCCAACCAGCTTTCACTGTTTCTACCCATCCGGGAGGCGGATCTATTCAATTCATTTTCTCAAAACAACTTTACACAGAAAATGCAGTAAGAATGAAACAGATTGTTCTTTATAAGTTATAATGCATTTATTATCATGTACCTTGGTGACTGTGGCAAGGCAAATCTTCCTAAGATGGAAAAGGAAGCAACCTTGTGAGGAACCAGACTTAAAGGGAACACATCTGTAATGCACCTTTCCAGGTCCAGAGAAGTATTTGTTAATCTACATTAACTATGTAAAGTGCAGTGGGAAAGTTTTATTAAAGCATTTCTGGTATTTTCCACATCAAATCTGTTTGAACATTTTTTTAAGTTAAAAAAGTTATAGAATTGAATTGTATATATTTTAGTGTATATTAATTAACACCAGGATTTTATTTTAATAGTTTGTCAGGGATGTGTAAATGGAATGACCTCAGTTCAGCATACAAGAAGTCTGTTTAAAAAATGTCTTTAATAAAGCACAGAATACCGCTGTCCAAAAAATGACAAGCACCTCAAAAGGAAAAGGAGAGTCCATGATGAAAGACAACAAAACATCCAAACCAACCAACAGGTCTTGAAGGGTCTGAGATGGGAAACATGGAAAGCAGGGTGAATCCGGAGGGCTTTGGCAATTTGAGGTGAACCGCGTTGATGACCTTGGAGATTGGGAAGGGTTTTAGGAAATGTAGGGGAAGGTCTCGAACCTGTAGCGAGGTGCAGGGCGGCGTCTCCGGTTGGTCCAGCAGGTACTCGGGTGATTTGAGAGCGCTAGGATGGCATGCTGGGAGTCAGACATAGCCGTGACAGCTGTAAGCTGTAAGTTTATTTAAATAATGAATTTGTATTAAAAGACAAAATGTAAATGTGAAAATGTAATGAGATCGGAGTTTGTTGTTGGCACTATATTGAGAACATTTTAACTTGTAATTTACATGTAATCTATATATTAAACTGACAGTTCGCTCTAATTTTCTATATTTTAGTTTTACTCGGGTCCACGGCCGCTGAGTTTGATTGTATAAATCGTACACTGGACTATTGAAGGAGCAGTGCTCAGACCCTGGTTCTAGAACAGAGTTTGACTTACTGTTTATTTATATTGCATACTCGAGAAGCAAAACATAAAGAGAACAGTACATGGACCATGACTATGGTGAAGACGCCGCGTAAAACTACCTCACGACTCGCCGTCGATTCTCTTTGAATGATATTCTCATCTTTTCTTAACACAAAAACACAAAGTGTGCTTGATATTTCAATACAACAATGTTATGACCATCAGTTTTAATTGTTTCTGTTTTGATTGTGACAAATATTTAATTTTGTGGATATTCTTTATTTTTGATTAATAAATAATCATATTTGTGTTATATGTATCCCCTACAAATTGTATATTTTAAAAGAAAGCATTCCTCTTTTCCTCCTGCCTCGCACCTCCATCCTCATGTTTACACCACATCACCAGTTATCATGTCTCTTAGCGTGTAGGAACAAACCCTTTTCTGTTCGCACAATTGGTCGGCGCGACTGTGTAGAATTTATTGTCTTGTCTTGTGCCCCCCCCCCTCTTTTTATGGGCACATGTGCACTTTGCTCAGTACAGTCCTGTGTATAGTAAATTTATGTTGTCTGTAATAACACCTTAGTCCTGGGGAAATGTTTCATTTTACTGTATACTGCACTGTATATTGTTGAAATGACAATAAAAGCCTACTTGACTTGATTCCGCGTTCTTCTCAAACACCACTCCTCTCCAAATAAATAAACCACATACATTGGCTAATTAAACAGATTTTGTCATTGTATAGACTCAGAAGGTGACTCATTTTGGTCACTATTACCATATAAAAATGAAAAACAAACAAATAAACAAGCAGCTTAATTTTATACAGAACTTCAAAAGGCTCTCTGAACCCAGGTCTGGGACAGCTTGTGTAAATAAAATGAGAAATATCAAACATTGTCGTAGAGCTAAACCAAATAGATCCTTGGAAAGGTCATGACCTGCTGACCTAGCCATTGTGACACTACACCATTATATATGGACACTGTCCACAGTGGCCCCAAACCGGACACCTATGTTGGGGGAACAATTTTTTGGATGGAGAGTGGGATTGTATAGAAATGCATTTGTGATGTAACGTGTATATAAAGTGGAACTGAGACTGGAGAGTCAGTTTCTCTGCAGATCGGCTTTTGGTGATTGATAATAAAGGCCGTTATCTTCTGGGAACAAAACCTGTGACTCATTTCTATAACAATAAACCAATGTCTTTTCCACCTTCCCAAACCCCTCAGAGTACCTCCAGTTTAATAGTGCTACCTTCTCATTTTGAGCGAATATAGCAATGTATTTCAAAACTATATTTCAAGTTCTTCCAGTTTCCAGAGACTATGTTCTCTGTACATATATTTACTTAATATATCATCAGTCTCCTACAGCTGAAACAAACATTGTACTACATTTAGATAATCAAGACAGAAAAAATCGTGAGGATGTCAGTTCATCAGGGATAGTCTCTTTACTGAGCCCTTTTCTGATTCTGCATCCTGCCATCCTGTGAAACCCGGCATTGGCGCTAAAACACACGTTTTATGGTGTGACGTGACAAATTACAACAAGAACTACAGGAAGAAATTATTTCCTACATCATTAAATAGCATACACCTGACTTTATAACTGTGCCGGTATTGGTAATGCTCGAAGCTTTTCGCATTGTTAATTGCCTTACTGTCACAAACAACTGAATGACCAAAATAGCAAAGAAAAATGCAATGGCATTTTTAAATGGACTGCAGCATTTTTTGACATTGACTGTGGAATTATGCTATAATTACAGTATTGTGTATAAACAGTATTATAGTATTCCTTCAGTAAAGGGGAAATACTACAATACTGCAGGAACACTGCACTTTACTCAGCAAACTTTATTCACATCAAAAAGCAGACTTAAAGGTGAAACGTTACATCGTTTTTTTTTATTTAGTAAAATTGCAATTTTTGGACTTTCAGAATATACATACATATATATTTATAAAACAGAGCTGTTTCTAGTCGTTTCGGCACCGTAGACAAAATTCCTATTGTCACTCCCTTCACTCGCTCCGTCCTCCCACCACTCCCAAAGTATACTTTGTTTTATTTTCAACATTGTATTAGTGCCAATATGGGATTAAAAAAGCTTTGGAACATGAGTGACAGGGAATTTTCAAGTTTAACATTCAGAATTTATACAAGAAACCTTTCAGAGGTTTAACAAAAAAGGTTTAATACATAATGTACTTGTACATACATAATGTAAAATATCATTAAATTTACAGCAGCACCAAATATATTGTTTTCACTACCGAACTATCGTTACTATTTAAAAAACACCACACAGACTGCTGTCTGGTCATTTGAAGCACTTTTAAAATTTTAGAAAATAATTGCAAACAAAAAAAATATTCTAGATGACACAGTTTTGTAATTATACTGTATACAAGGTACATTTTCCAATAGATAAACAGTTAAAATCCAATAGATGGCGCTAATGCTCTTTAGTAAACAGCATTCAGATATTGAATTACAAAGAAAAGTTAAAGATGACACTTTCTGCAAGAGCATGCAAGTTATTAATGATCATTGTCAAACATCATTTCTCCAAATCCTGTTTCTGTTTTCTAGAAAGTATTATGAAATTCATAGCTACATTCCTAATAAACTGCAGAGTCTCCTGGCAGCATTTTACAAGTTTTCCATTTTCACTGTTTCGACTTTGTAAAAGATAATGAGTAAAGGGTGATACACAAGATGTTGTTGTTTAATCCTTGCTAATTAATATTATTTTTTAGTCTAGTCTATAGACAGTAGTTTGTGCATTTTCAAAATGATGGAAATCTTCTATTCCTCAAAGTGCTTGAGAGAATCCTGGAGCACTCTGGATGGGCTGGAGCTATGAGGTCTTCCTGTTTTCCATGTCTAGTTTCTCCTTCTTTCCTTTGTTCCCACATTTATTTTTCTCAAAATCCAAAGTGGCGCCTCCAGATGAGCAATGCGTTCCTCAAGTCGCTCTCTGTCTCTCATCAAATTCTCTCTCTCTTGATCTGAAGTCTTCTTCTCTTTCTCTAAGCGATTCAGAGAATCCTGTAGTTTGGTGATGATTTCGAGCTGTAGGATGTTTGTATCCTTCATGTGTTGTTTGGCCTTTTCGATTTCCACCTGCCATTTATCTTTCTCAAAATCCACCGTGGCCTCCAGCAGAGCAACACGTTCCTCTAATTGATCTCGGCATCTAATCAAATAATCTCTTTCATGGTCTGCAGTCTTATTCAGGGATTCCTGGAGTTTCCTGCTGGTCTTTTCCAACGTTGACTCAAGCTGAGCAACACGTTCCTCCAGATGTTTTTGTCCTCTCAGCCAACTCTCTCTCTCACCTTCTACACTTTTCTCCCATTCCTCATGGCGTTTCGGGGACGAGATAAGCGCTGCGATGTTCTGCAGGTGGGTGGTGTTTCTCTCATTTATGACCTGCACCTGGTGCTTTTGCTCAGAAGATAAAGTATCCTCCTTATTTTCAGCAGCCTGGTGAGATTTCTTCTCACTCCTGCTGTGACTCTTTCTAAACCTTCTAAAGAGCTTCATTCTCAATTCCTTTCCTTCACGCACAGTAAATTTCAGCTAGTTTTCTCTCTCTCTCTCTCTCTCTCTCTCTCTCTCCTCTCTCTCTCTCTCTCTCTCTCTCTCTCTCTCTCTCTCTATATATATATATATATATATATATATATATATATATATATAGACGGACCCTACTGTGACGTCACATCACGACGCTCCCTGTGACGTCTCACCACCCCCCCCCCAAACCGCTCTACACGCGCGCAGATTACAGAGAAAAAGACATTATTATTATTATTATTATTTTTGGTTCTTCACGACTTTATTTTCTTGATAAAAGAGAGACATTACGGTCATAAATAAGGTAAACGGCTGTAAAAGCGACTAAATGTCGGCGGTACGCCATAAACAAACACTCAGACTGACCGGGTTAGCTTAGCATAATAACTACCTACATAAATGTAGCTGTATACTTGTATTTGACTGATGGGTGTGTAAACTACACTAATAACCGTGTAAACTACATTAATAACCATGTAAACTACACTAATAACACAGCGCTCTATAGAGAAAGCCGCTATTAAACGGTATTTACAGTAAACTGGGTCTGAGTTGAAAACCGGAAGTTGACTGAATGAATGTTGCAGAATCATAAATATACAGTAGGTGGCAGTGTAACGCGTATTAACGCTCAGTGGTAATTGCGTCATTAATAGCGTGGATAAGACACGCAGCAGTTTGGGATTCTTTATTGGGAATTAATGAAGTTTGAAATTAGAAAGGCATGTATTACTAAAGGAAAATTGGAATCAAAATCTAAAAAAATGAAAGAAAAAATATTATTGAAAATATCTTTAATTTGTGTAAAAAGAAAAAGGAAGATTTGACTGAGTGTGAGTTGCAAAAAATAGAAATACTGCAAATTGAATTAGATAAGATCTATGAGGATAAAGCAAAAGGAGCATTTATAAGAACTAGACTTAAATGGTTAGAAAAAGGGGAAAAAATACTAGATATTTTTTTGGCCTTGAAAAAAGAAACAATGATTTTGCCTCAATCTCAAAATTAATGATTAACAACAATTTAGTTGATAATTCCACAGTTATATCTAAATATGTTGCTTTGTTTTTTAGTATTCCGTATTCTCCAATATCTTCATCTTCTGACATTGATATTTTTTTTAAGTAATTTGATGAGCGATATCAAAAAAATAGACCAGAACTTTCAGAATGATTGTGATGAAGAATTAGACACTGTAGACACTGAAGAACTGAAAGAGTGCATTGAATTACTAAAGAATAACAAATATCCAGGTAATGATGGACTAACTGGTGAATTTTATAAGACATTTTCCAAAGAACTTTCACCTTTTTTACTATTAGTATTTGTAGAAGCTATTCAAAGTGGTGAATTGCCTGCATCTTTGAAACAAGGTGTTATAACGCTGATTCCAAAACCAAATAAAGACAAGTTATTCATTGAAAATTGGAGACCTATTAGTTTGCTAAATAATGACAGTAAATTGTTTACAATGATATTTGCTAGAAGACTGAAGCCGGGTTTAGACAACATTATTGATATAGAACAGTCTGGGTTTATGCAAGGCCGTCATATAAGGAATAATATTAGACTAGTATTAGATATGATTGATTACAACCACTTCATTGAAGATGATAGTTTTATTTTATTTATTGATTTCTATAAAGCATTTGATACAATGATTCATAGTTTTATTTTATTTTTTATTTTTTTTAAGTTATTAAATTGTTTGGTTTTGGGGATATGTTTTTAAAAGCGGTTAAAACATTGTATAATGGGTGTAATAGTTCTGTCAAACTTGCTTATGGTACCTCACAAAGATTTAATATTCATCGTGGCATTAGGCAGGGATGCCCTCTCTCACCTTTTTTATTTTTGTTAGTTACTCAAGTTTTAACATCACATATTAAAAAAAACAATTTAATGGTATCACAGCTTTAGGTGTACAATTTAAACTGAATCAATTTGCAGATGTAGTTTAAAAAAAAAACAAATCTGAAATACCAAAAATAATTAGATATGTTGAGGAATTCACTGCTGTTTCAGGCCTAAAAATGAATTTAGATAAATCTGTATTATTTCCCCTTAAAGATTGCTCCTTTACAGAAATAGATAAAATTCCAGTTAAACATAAATTAACATATTTAGGTGTAATAATTTGTAAAAATGAAAAAGAAAGGGGTCAAATAAATTTTGAATCAATTGTCGAGAAAACAAAAAAAAAGTTTAATTTGTGGTTAATGAGAGACCTCTCAATATTTGGGAGGGTGTTACTATCAACGGCAGAAGGTATATCCAGATCTGTGTATACGTCATTATCATTAGATATGCCTACCAAGACTATAAAAGATCTTGATCAAATTCTTTATAACTTTATTTGGAAAAAAAAACCCACATTATTTAAAAAAAAGAAGTAATTTGCAATCCAAAAGAACAAGGTGGTTTGGAAGTTTTAGATTATAATACTGTAAATAACACTTTTAAAATTAAGTGGTTAATAGAATTTATGAAGAATAGAGAGAGTCCTTACAATGTATTTCCTAACCATATATTCAATACATTAGGAGGCATAGATTTTTTGTTGAAATGTAATTTCTCTGTCGACAGAATTCCTGTTAAATTGGCTGGTTTTCACAGACAAGCCCTGCTAGCATGGAAATTGGTGTATAAACATAATTTTTCACCCCACAAATATTTCATATGGAATAACAAAGATATTTTATTTAAAAATAAATCTTTATTTTATCATACTTGGTTTAATGAAGGTATTCTTTTAGTAAGACAGTTACTTAATTCTNGAATTCCTGTTAAATTGGCTGGTTTTCACAGACAAGCCCTGCTAGCATGGAAATTGGTGTATAAACATAATTTTTTACCACACAAATATTTTATATGGAATAACAAAGATATTTTATTTAAAAATAAATCTTTATTTTATCATACTTGGTTTAATGAAGGTATTCTTTTAGTAAGACAGTTACTTAATTCTCATGGTCATCTTTTGTCATATTCGGAATTTCTTCACAAATTTCAGTTTCCAATTAAACCCAAAGAATTTGCTTTTGTTTTTGAGCATTCATTCATTCATTCATTCATTCATTCATTCATCTTCTAGCGGCTATATCCGATCTTCTCGGTCACGGGTAGCCTGTGCCTATCTCAGGCGTCTAGGGCATTAAGCAGGATACACCTGGATGAATGCCACCCATCACACACACACACAACACACACACACACACACCACACACACACACACCACATTCATACACTAGGGACAATTTTCCAAGGTGCCAATCAACCTACCGTGCATGTTTTTGGACCGGGGGAGGAAACCGGAGAACCCGGAGAAAAACCCCTGAGACACGGGGAGAACATGCACAAACTCCACACACACATGGCCGAGACGGGAATCGAACCCGGACCCTGGCGGTGTGAGGTGAACGTGCTAACCACTACGCCACCGCGCCCCTGTTTTTGATGCAATTCCACAGAATTTGACAATCCTTTTAAAAAAATGATATCTCAGATGGAATTAACATGATAAATTCTTGTGGAAACATTTTCTTTGAGAATGTTCATGTTTCAAAACAACAATATAACAATAAGTGCATAAGGAATGCACTTCTTCACTCTGTGTCCCCGCCTGCATCAACATTCTTTTGGTCTTCTTTATTTGATAATATATCTTGGTTTATAGAGTATGGAAATGACCAAATAAGTTTTGTATCAACAATAAAGTCAAAGAAGTGTCTTATAAAATACTTCATAGAATTTATCTCGCCAAGAATGTTTTAGAAAGATTTCAACTTAATATCTCCTATTCTTGTGAGTTTTGTGGACGCGAAAAAGAAACAGTTTTGCATCTCTTTTATCATTGTATTTATTCAAGATTGTTTTGGAATCGGTGGCACGGTGGCGTAGTGTTTTAGCACGTTCGCCTCACACCGCCAGGGTCCCGGTTCGATTCCCGTCTCGGCCATGTGTGTGTGGAGTTTGCATGTTCTCCCCGTGCCTCAGGGGGTTTTTTCTCTGGGTTCTCCGGTTTCCTCCTTTCCTCCCCCGTCCAAAAACATGCACGGTAGGTTGATTGGCACCTTGGAAAATTGTCCCTAGTGTATGAATGTGTGTGTGTGTGTGTGTGTGTGTGTGTGTCCTGCGATGGGTTGGCATTCCATCCAGAGTGTATCCTGCCTTAATGCCCATAGACGCCTGAGATAGACACAGACTCCCCGTGACCCGAGGGAAGATCGGATAAAGCGCTAGAAGATGAATGAATGAATGTATGTTTTGGAATGATCTGGAATTTTATATTAAATAAAAAATAAATAAATAAACCAATGTATGATGGAAATCTGTATATTTGATGTTTTCTTTCATTTTGATAGCGAACATTTAAATTGTAAACAAAAACATGTTATACAATTGTTTATATTGCTTGGAAAATTCCATATTCATAAAAAAAAGTGGGCTCAATGTAGGCCAAATTTGTCCCATTTTCTTAACGAATTTAAAATATATGTAAATCTCTTAGAAAAAAAAACAAAAATAAGAAAGCACTGAAAACTTGTAACGCTCTTAAAGAATTGAAATTATACTGTAAGTTTTCTTTTTCTCTTTCTCTTTTTTATTTATTTCTTTTTTCTTTGTCTGGAAAAATGTTAATCTGATATGAATATGTAACTCTTGTTCTTGTGGCATTGATTCAATAAAGCAAAAAAAAAACAAGTGCATACGTGGCCACGCCCATGTGCAGCGGCATCGACTCGGTAGTAATGCGTGTTTAACGCACCTACGTCTACAATTATAAATAAAAACACCTAATGAGGCTGAGATATAACGCCTGATTCGATCAAAGGATGCAGGCTGTCTGTCAGTACCACGTATTAGGAAGAATTACAGCGGGGGGGCGGAGCTTTCTCCTACAAAGCCCCAAAGTTATGGAACTCCCTCCCTATTAATGTTGGAGAATCAGACACAGTCTCAGTGTTTAAGTCCAGAGTAAAAACTTTCTTATTTAACCAAGCTTTTAGTGAATAGTCCTACCTTAGATAAAGGAGTAGATCTGGGGGACACATGGATGTTGAGTATTATAGTGATCTGGTGTGTTTAGTTGCTGTCTGTCTCACTCTCATTAATCACTCAGTTTGTGGTGGTGAGAGTGACTGTTTTTTACACATCAGGAAGATCTCATGTCTGTGTTTCCCTCTGATTCTCCTTTTAGTGTCGCTGTTATAGTTTATCCTGCCGGAGTCCACGTCTGCACTCGACACTAAATATACACACTCCCATACTGCAACCATGACCTTGACTAACCACTCATTTCATTTCTCTCCTTCTTTCTTCTCTCCTCTCTCCTCTCTCCGCTACTCTCTCTCTCTCTCTTCTCTCTCTCCGTTGAGTTACATGTCCCACTGCTGAGCTGTCAGTGATCCAGACCCCCTCTGCACTCTGTTCCTGTCAGAACCTCATGGTGACTCCGCCCCCGGTTGATGATGCTTCAAATTCATGAATACACTCCACACTACACAATAAACATCCTCAACCACACACACACACACACACACACACACACACACCACACACAACACTAACAACCCAAATGAGGATGGGGTTCTCTGTTGAGTCTGGTTCCTCTCAAGGTTTCTTCCTGTTCCCAGGGAGTTTTTCCTCGTCACCGTCGCTTCGTCTCAACAAGAAACAATTAGTGCTAAACTGATTTTCACTTTTCACACATTAGTATTATGTAAAGCTGCTTTGGAACGATGACACATTATAAAAAGCGCTTTATAAATAAAATTGAATTGAATTGAATGAATTGAAATAATCCTGCGGATATTCTGCAACATTTTTTTTTGACATGGTTCATGGAAACATTGTCATTGTGCAACAGTTTTTTATCGACATTTCTACAATATCGCATTTAATTCCTATATAACAAAACTTCGTCTCCGATTACAAATAAAAACACCAAATGGTGGCTGCGATATACGTAAATATATGTCTCCATTTTTTTTACGTGTGTGTATGTAATATATATATATATATATTATATATATACATATGAAAAAATAAATACAAAAACTTATCGAGTTTTTACTCGCATGATGTGATTAATGGAACATTTCGCAACCAGTTTTTTTTATCGACATTTCTGAAATATCGCATTTAATTCCTGTATAACGCACCCACGTCTCCGATTACAAATAAAAACACTAAATGTGGCTGCGATATAAGTAAATATGTCTCCATTTTTTTATGTGTGTATTTTATGTATATATATATATATATATATATATATATATATATAAATATGAAAAATAAATAAAAACTTATCGAGTTTTCCTCGCATGATGTGATTAATGGAAACATTTTGCAACAGTTTTTTATCGACATTTCGACAATATTGCAAAGGTTTTGCGTCTACGGACATTTCGAGTCATTTGTGCCGTTTAATCCCGAGGAGTTTTTATTTTTGCGTGTCCAATATTATGTCACTATTTACCGTGTTGTGTAGTTCCCACTCGTTTATTCCCGTTTTGTGGTTCTACTTGTTGTAATGCTCGTGATGGTCACAGAGGGCGCTGTTGTGGTCTTGTAAAACCCCACAGAGGTTGTTGCAATGCTGTTCTTTTCCTTGAGATGATCCGTGTCTAGTCTTTCAGACGGATGGTGGGCGTGGCTGACCTTTACTCGGATCCGGTTGATTTAAATGTGTCCCTTTTGCAACTTTTTTTTTTATCCAAAGTGACTTACAAATAAGGCGGAATGCCCATAAAAGCCCTGAGCGATTGGAAGGTTATAACCTTCAATAACAGTCCCCAAATAAGTGTGAGACGAAAAACAAGTCACACAAACACACACACACACACACACACACACACACACCAGTCGCATCATCTCATGATTAAAGAGATTTTATTAGAATATTATTCTTATTATTGTTTATTCCTAAAATATCGCTTTCTCTAAAATATCACTTTCTCTTTCAGTCACCTTCATGATTGCAAATGTGAAGTTAAAGCTCCATAACCTTTACGTCAATGTCACCGCCATCACGCTGCAGTGAAACGCCGCTTTTTTCATATTCAAAAACGGGTTTCGTCCTTGGTGTCTATGACGACCTTCTCTGAGACGTCTTCAGGGAGATAAACACAAGCTGTGGTGAAGGTGAAAGGAACTTAGATGGAATGAGGAAGGAACCTTGAGAGGAACCGGGACACCAAAATCAGTCCTCAAGTGGCTGATAATAAACAATACAAAACACCAGAGAGTCCTGAACCAAAGCAGTCCAAAACTCTGCATGAAGTGGATCCAAAGTGAAATGGTTCATCTCCACATGTTCAGGATGTTTGTGGGTGTTTGGTTCATCTCCACATGGTTTAGGGTGTTTGGTACATCTCCACATGGTTCAGGATGTTTGTGGGTGTTTGGTACATCTCCACATGGTTCAGGATGTGTGTGGGTGTTTGGTACATCTCCACATATTTAGGTGTTTGTGGGTGTTTGGTACATCTCCACATGGTTCAGGATGTTTGTGGGTGTTTGGTACATCTCCACATGGTTCAGGATGTTTGTGGGTGTTTGGTACATCTCCACATGGTTCAGGATGTTTGTGGGTGTTTGGTACATCTCCACATGGTTCAGGATGTTTGTGGGTGTTTGGTACATCTCCACATGTTCAGGATGTTTGTGGGTGTTTGGTACATCTCCACATGGTTCAGGATTTTTGTGGGTGTTTGGTACATCTCCACGTGTTCAGGGTGTTTGTGGGTGTTTGGTACATCTCCACATGGTTCAGGATGTTTGTGGGTGTTTGGTTCATCTCCACATGGTTCAGGATGTTTGTGGGTGTTTGGTACATCTCCACATGGTTTTGGGTGTTTGGTACATCTCCACATGGTTCAGGATGTTTGTGGGTGTTTGGTACATCTCCACATGTTCAGGGTGTTTGTGGGTGTTTGGTACATCTCCACATGGTTCAGGATGTTTGTGGGTGTTTGGTACATCTCCACATGGTTTTTGGGTGTTTGGTACATCTCCACATGGTTCAGGTTGTTTGTGGGTGTTTGGTACATCTCCACATATTTAGTTCAGGGTGTTTTGTGGGTGTTTGGTACATCTCCACATGGTTCAGGATGTGTTGCGGGTGTTTGGTACATCTCCACATGTTCAGGGTGTTTGTGGGTGTTTGGTACATCTCCACATGGTTCAGGGTGTTTGTGGGTGTTTGGTACATCTCCACATGTTCATCTTAGGATGTTCTGTGTTTGTGGGTGTTTGGTACATCTCCACATGGTTCAGGATGTTTGTGGGTGTTTCTCCAATGTTCAGGATGTTTGTGGGTGTTTGGTACATCTCCACATGTTCAGGATGTTTGTGGGTGTTTGGTACATCTCCACATGGTTCAGGATGTTTGTGGGTGTTTGGTACATCTCCACATGGTTCAGGATGTTTGTGGGTGTTTGGTACATCTCCACATGTTCAGGATGTTTGTGGGTGTTTGGTACATCTCCACATGTTCAGGGTGTTTGTGGGTGTTTGGTACATCTCCACATGGTTCAGGATGTTTGTGGGTGTTTGGTACATCTCCACATGTTCAGGATGTTTGTGGGTGTTTGGTACATCTCCACATGGTTCAGGATGTTTGGTACATCTCCACATGGTTCAGGATGTTTGTGGGTGTTTGGTTCATCTCCACATGGTTCAGGATGTTTGTGGGTGTTTGGTACATCTCCACATGGTTCAGGATGTTTGTGGGTGTTTGGTACATCTCCACATGGTTCAGGATGTTTGTGGGTGTTTGGTACATCTCCACATGTTCAGGGTGTTTGTGGGTGTTTGGTACATCTCCACATGGTTCAGGATGTTTGTGGGTGTTTGGTACATCTCCACATGGTTCAGGATGTTTGTGGGTGTTTGGTACATCTCCACATGGTTCAGGATGTTTGTGGGTGTTTGGTACATCTCCACATGGTTCAGGATGTTTGGTACATCTCCACATGGTTCAGGATGTTTGTGGGTGTTTGGTACATCTCCACATGTTCAGGATGTTTGTGGGTGTTTGGTACATCTCCACATGGTTCAGGGTGTTTGTGGGTGTTTGGTACATCTCCACATGGTTCAGGATGTTTGTGGGTGTTTGGTACATCTCCACATGTTCAGGGTGTTTTGTGGTGTTTGGTACATCTCCACATGGTTCAGGATGTTTGTGGGTGTTTGGTACATCTCCACATGTTCAGGGTGTTTGTGGGTGTTTGGTACATCTCCACATGTTCAGGGTTTTTGTGGGTGTTTGGTACATCTCCACATGTGTTCAGGGTGTTTGTGGGTGTTTGGTACATCTCCACATGGTTCAGGATGTTTGTGGGTGTTTGGTACATCTCCACATGTTCAGGATGTTTGTGGGTGTTTGGTACATCTCCACATATTTAGGGTGTTTGTGGGTGTTTGGTACATCTCCACATGGTTTAGGGTGTTTGGTACATCTCCACATGGCTCAGGATGTTTGTGGTGTTTAGTACATCTCCACATGGTTCAGGATGTTTGGTGTTTGTACATCTCCACATGGTTCAGGATGTTTGTGGGTGTTTGGTACATCTCCACATGGTTCAGGATGTTTGTGGGTGTTTGGTACATCTCCACATGGTTCAGGATGTTTGTGGGTGTTTGGTACATCTCCACATGGTTCAGGGTTGTTTGTGGGTGTTTGGTACATCTCCACATGTTCAGGGTTTTTGTGGGTGTTTGGTACATCTCCACGTGTTCAGGGTGTTTGTGGGTGTTTGGTTCACATCTCCACATGGTTCAGGATGTTTGTGGGTGTTTGGTACATCTCCACATGGTTCAGGATGTTTGTGGGTGTTTGGTACATCTCCACATGGTTCAGGATGTTTGTGGGTGTTTGGTACATCTCCACATGGTTCAGGATGTTTGTGGATGTTTGGTACATCTCCACATGTTCAGGGTGTTTGTGGGTGTTTGGTACATCTCCACATGGTTCAGGATGTTTGTGGGTGTTTGGTACATCTCCACATGGTTCAGGCTAGGGTGTTTGTGGGTGTTTGGTACATCTCCACATGGTTCAGGTTGTTTGTGGGTGTTTGGTACATCTCCACATGTTCAGGGTGTTTTGTGGGTGTTTGGTACATCTCCACATGTTCAGGGTTTTTGTGGGTGTTTGGTACATCTCCACATGTTCAGGGTTTTTGTGGGTGTTTGGTACATCTCCACATGTTCAGGATGTTTTTGTGGGTGTTTGGTGTTTGGTACATCTCCACATGTTCAGGATGTTTGTGGGTGTGGTACATCTCCACATGGTTCAGGATTTGGGGTGTTTGGTACATCTCCACATGTTCATCTCCACATGGGTTTTTGTGGGTACATCTCCACATGTTTTGGTACATCTCCACATGTTCAGGGTGTTTGTGGGTGTTTGGTACATCTCCACATGTTCAGGGTTTTTGTGGGTGTTTGGTACATCTCCACATGTTCAGGGTGTTTGTGGGTGTTTGGTTCATCTCCACATGGTTCAGGATGTTTGTGGGTGTTTGGTACATCTCCACATGGTTGTTTGTGGTGTTTAGTACATCTCCACATGGATGTTTGGTGGGTGTTTGGTACATCTCCACATGTTCAGTTCAGGGTGTTTGTGGGTGTTTGGTACATCTCCACATGTTCAGGGTGTTTTGTGGGTGTTTGGTACATCTCCACATGGTTCATCTCCACATGGTTCAGTTGTTTGTGGGTGTTTGGTACATCTCCACATGTTCAGGGTTTTTGTGGGTGTTTGGTACATCTCCACATGTTCAGGGTTTTTGTGGGTGTTTGGTACATCTCCACATGTTCAGGGTGTTTGTGGGTGTTTGGTACATCTCCACATGGTTCAGGGTGTTTGTGGGTGTTTGGTACATCTCCACATGGTTCAGGGTGTTTGTGGGTGTTTGGTACATCTCCACATGGTTCAGGATGTTTGTGGGTGTTTGGTACATCTCCACATGTTCATTGGGTGCGACGGTGGTGGTTTGGCGACGTCGCCGTAGTTTCATTTGATTGATTTGTGTTAATAATGATTGTGGTGATTCCCTTTTTCACTTCTTTTGTTTCCTGTGATGGATGTTTAAATAAATATAACAGCTCTCCACCTTTGGGTGAATGTGATTAGCCTTTGATTATTATCACTTTTTAAAAATATATATATTGTATTTTGTTATCAATGGGAATTGTTGGGGAATTGACACTTTTTAAGTATTTGAAAAGTATGACTGTGGAAATGCTGTAAACAATGTAACTTTTAAAAATTTTCGTTTTTATGATTAATTTTACGCTTTTGAGTCTTCCGATGAAAGAAACCCGTTTTATAATAGTTGTGGCAAACGTGTTTTTTGTGTTCCAATCAAAGATATTTGGGTGTGGATTCGTTTCTTATAATTGTACACGTTAATTTGTGTTAATGAAGAACAATCGCAGTGAAGTTCATCTTTGAAATGAAAACAGAGTTCTGGGGTGGAAAGAAAAGTATCTGTTCAGTGTGAATCCTTGAAGTGCAATTCAATGTTGACTGATCATGGTGTGGGGTTGTAAGCATCTTCCGATCTTGACCCGGGGGGGTGAACTATAATATTCATGATATTATCATTTGTGACTACGCCTTTTATCAAAACGTTCCTTGTGGAAATAATAAACCTTATCCGTATGGGAATGTTGGATTATCACACTTTTTAAAGTATATATATTGTATTTTGTTATCAATGGGAATTGTTGGGGAATTGACACTTTTTAAGTATTTGAAAAGTATGACTGTGGAAACGCTGTAAACAAAGAACGCTTTTAAAAATATTAGTGTTAATTATTTACTTTCACCAATGAAAGAAATGCAAGTGAATGAGGAGAAAATAAGAAATGGAAATCAAAATCAATATTTACCTTCCAAACAGCAGCAGTAAACACTATTCATTGTACACGTACACACAGTGTTTATGAAGGAACTCGGCTGGTTGTTTGTTCCATCTTGGAGAAGTAAACACAGATCATGTGTGGATGGAGACGTTCTCACATCCTTCTGTCTCTTCATGTAAATCCCACACACACTCCATCATGTAGAGATCAGGGCTCTGGGAGGGGGGGGGTGCCAACACTTCCACTACTTCTACTTCTACTAAACGTTACTCTGACTTTCTTTTGTTCGCTCACGTTGCATTTTATAAAAAAAAATTTAAAATAATTTATTTCAAAAATAATAATAAATTGCGATGTTACACACACAATATATATTTATTTATATATATATATATATATATATATATAATATAAAATATATTAGACAACAAACACAAAGACAGTGCAGGACAAATACACAAACACAAAATTAGAAACAACCCATAAACTATTGTGTATGTATACAGTGCAATGTGCATGTAATAAAATGTAAACTGTAGTGATAAACATAATGATATGGGAGAAAAACAGCAGATCAGCAGCAGTGAGTTGTTAAAAAGGCATGCAAATTAAAAAATAAACCTGTAAAAGTGTAAATATCAATAATAGTAATATAGTATTGTCATTTTTTCCCAGCATGATTGTTTAGATGATAAAAGGGATTATATATAAATGATACACGCATTGCTAATAATGTGTAATGATTATTTGTACCACTTCCTTCTAAAGACCCAGAAATGATGACATCATCACAACACTTCTAAGCCAGAAGTTGAAAAGTAGCTGTTTAGAATCTTTCTACCTCTTTTTCGTGTCATGTTATTAAAAAAATGTATTTAAAAAATTATATTTAATTCAGGACATTTTTATTTTATAGCGCTTTCAAGGCAATGAGGCTAATGAGTGATCCAGTAGTGACGACGTGTGCAGAAAATATTCCCGATATGGCATGAGGAAGAAACCAGAATCAAAGCCCAAATTCTGTTAGAGTTCCGGGAATATCTGAAACCTGACAAAGAATAAAAACGTAATGTACCAGGACGAGGAATCACGGCTCAGGATGAGTTGGAACAAGTGCACGGAACGAGTGCACGGAATGGTTTTGCAAGACTTTAAATAAATATGTAAAGAAGTGAGGAGAGAAACTGCAGGTGAGAACATTTAGGTGGAGTCCGGGAAAGGGTTTTATTATTGTTCATTAAAAGATTTTTGAAAAAAAGAAAGAAAAGAAAGAAATCAGCACAGATCATATAGCAGGGAAGGGAAAAAAAGGGGGGATGGAAAGCGAGGGAAAGTGAGGAAAAGTGAGGGAAAATAGGGGAAAGCGCGGGGAAGTGAGGGGAAATGAGGGAAAGCGAGGGAAAGCGAGGGAAAGCGAGGGAAAGCGAGGGAAAGCGAGGGAAAGCGAGGGAAAGCGAGGGAAAGCGAGGGAAAGTGAGATAAAGTGAGGGGAAAGCAAGGGAAAGTGAGAGAAAGTGAGGGAAAGCAATAGAAAGGGAGGGAAAGCGAGGGGAAAGTGAGGTAACGCGAGGGAAAGCGAGCGGAGATGAGGGAAAGTGAAGGAAAATGAGGGAAAGCGAGGGGAAAGCAATAGAAAGGGGGGAAAGCAAGAGAAAGGGAGGGAAAGTGAAGGGAAAGCAGGAGAAGCGAGGAAAGCAAAAGGAAAGTGGGGGGAAAGTGAGGGAAAGCGAGGGGAAAGTGAGGTAACGCGAGGGAAAGCGGGCGGAAATGAGGGAAAGTGAAGGAAAATGAGGGAAAATGAGGGAAAGCGAGGGGAAAGCAAGAGAAAGTGAGGGAAAGCGAGGGAAACTGAGTGGAAATGAGGGAAAGTGAAGGAAAGCGAGGGGAAAGCGAGGGGAAAGCGAGAGAAAGTGAGCGGAAAGCGAGAGAAAACGAGGGAAAGTGAGCGAAAGTGAGGGGAAAGCAAGGGAAAGTGAGAGAAAGTGAGGGAAAGCGAGCGGAAATGAGGGAAAGTGAAGGAAAATGAGGGAAAATGAGGGAAAGCGAGGGAAAGCGAGGGGAAAGCAAGAGAAAGTGAGGGAAAGCGAGGGGAAAGCAAGAGAAAGTGAGGGAAAGCAGGGGAAAGCAAGAGAAAGTGAGGGAAAGCGAGGGGAAGCAAGAGAAAGTGAGGGAAAGCAATAGAAAGGGAGGGAAAGCAAGGGGAAAGAGAGGGAAATCGAGTGGAAATGAGGGAAAGTGAAGGAAAGCGAGGGGAAAGCGAGGGGAAAGCGAGAGAAAGTGAGCGGAAAGAGAGGGAAAGCGAGAGAAAATGAGGGAAATAGACAGAAAGCGAGAGAAAGGATAGGAGTGATTTAAACAGGAAGCTGATGAGAAACGAGTGAGCCAATGGAAGTGTATAAATATAGAATATATCTGGTGTAGGTTACTACATTTACACTATAAATGTTTATAAAGACGTCTAACATCGACATAATAAATGCATCGACGTGCATCTCAGTAATACAGAAAAAAAACAAAATAAAAATGTCACCAGGAGAGTTTTTATTAAATACACAGTGGCTCCCAATTTCATTTCATCCTAAATGTGCGCCCAATTTCATACTTTAACTCGAAAATAAATCTTAACCCAGAATAACATCCAATAATCACACACTTTCTAATCACAAACAGAGATTCATTCATTCATTCATTCATCTTCTAGCGCTTTATCCGATCTTCCCTCGGGTCACGGTGAGCCTGTGCCTATCTCAGGCGTCTATGGGCATTAATTAAGGCAGGATACACCCTGGATGGAATGCCAACCCATCCACACACACACACCACACAAAACCCTCACACACACACACACACACACACATTCATACACTAGGGACAATTTTCCAAGGTGCCAATCAACCTACCGTGCATGTTTTTGGACCGGGGGAGGAAACCGGAGAACCCGGAGAAAAACCCCCTGAGACACGGGGAGAACATGCACAAACTCCACACACACATGGCCGAGAATGGACGGGAATCGAACCCGGATCCTGGCGGTGTGAGGCGAACGTGATAACCATTAAACCACCGTGCCTCGCTCAAACAGAGATTCTTACAAACTTAATCAAATACACAGAACACAAATCCTGAATACACACTGACCACTGAGACATTCTTATTATTATTTCTATTTATTTTTATTTATTTATTTGACATAGAACCTGAAATGCAAAATTGCACAATTGTAAAACACACACTGTAAATAACATACCGGTACATTCTGTACATATTCCTACAACTATACAGTACATTCTTATTTATTTCAACCTTGTAGAATAATGTCTGTCTTTTCTTCTGCACTGGAAACTCGTGTCACCAAGTCAAATTAATAAGTTAAGTATTAGTAATAAATCAATTTCTGATTCTGATTAAAGAGGTTTTTTTATATATATATATAGGAAATAAACAACAACAGATTTAGAAACGAAATGAAACTCCACCAAAGTGATGGAACGACTGAAGCATGGAGAAGGAAAGGATCTGCCCGTAAACCCAAAGCTATTTAAAGACATTTACATCATTCTTTTTTATATTAAGATGCACATTTTTCAATTAAATATGTATATATATTTTTTATGAACTTTTATATTAAATTGCCAAAAAATAGCATGTTTATCTCATCCTGTAAATACATGTTAAGTTTGTAAATAAATATCTCTCAATATATTATTTTATTTGACAGAAAACAATTAAATCTATTCAGTGAGAAACAAAACATATAAATGTATATCATTTCTAATAGTTGAATTAAAATGATATTTCAGAACGCACTGACTTCTACACAATAATCAATGTGTCTCGAGTGTTTTTAACACAATAGATTTTGGATATTAAATGTTTATTTTTGTGTTTTTGGAACCTTTTTACAGAAGATAAAACAGAGAAGGTATAAAACATGAGATTAACACGGCTTTCACACCTGGGCTGCTGTTTTGGAGGGCGGTTGTGTTGGTGCTGCTTGTCCGGTAGCTGGTGTTGGGGGATGCGGTGCTGCTGCTGCTGTCAGAGTTTGATTGGGTGGTAATTTGGACCATTGTGGTCGTTTTCGATGTTGTGGTGGTAGATGGCATGGGAGTGGTGGTGGTGGTGCTAGTGGTTGGTTTTGTGGTGGTGGTGGTGCTGGTGGTTGGTTTTGTGGTGGTGGTGGTGCTGGTGGTGGTGGTGGGTGGTGGTGGTGGTGGTGGTGGTGCTGGTGGTGGTGGTGGTTGGTGGCACAGTGGTGGTGGTGGTGCTGGTGGTGTTTTGTGGTGGTGGTGGTGTTAGGTGGTGGCATGGTGGTGGTGGTGGTGTTGGTGGCAGATGGCACAGTGGTGTGGTGGCAGATGGTGGTGGTGGTGGTGGTAGTGGTGGTGGTGGTAGATGGCACTGTGGTGTTGGTGGTGTTAAATAGCATTTCAGTGATGATGGTGTTAGATGGCATATTAGTGATGGTGGTGCTGGTGGTGTTAGATGGCATATCAGTGCTGGTGGAGTTAGATGGCATATCAGTGATGATGGTGTTAGATGGCATATCAGTGATGATGGTGTTAGATGGTATATCAGTGATGATGGTGTTAGATGGCATATCAGTGATGGTGGTGCTCATGGTGTTAGATGGCATATCAGTGATGATGGTGTTAGATGGCATTTCAGTGCTGATGGTGTTAGATGGTATATTAGTGATGGTGGTGCTGGTGGTGTTGGATGGCATTTCAGTGCTGACGGTGTTAGATGGCTGGTGGTGTTATATTCAGTGATGACGGTGCATTTCAGCATGGTGGGACATTTCAAACAATGGTGGTAGATGGGGATGATGTTGGATGGCATTTCAGTGATGATGGTGTTAGATGGCATTTCAGTGATGACGGTGTTGGATGGCATTTCAGTGATGATGGTGTTAGATGGCATTTCAGTGATGGTGGTGTTAGATGGCATATCAGTGATGATGGTGTTAGATGGCATATCAGTGCTGGTGGTGTTAGATGGCATTTCAGTGCTGACGGTGTTAGATGGCATTTCAGTGATGATGGTGTTAGATGGTATATTAGTGATGGTGGTGCTGGGGGTGTTAGATGGCATTTCAGTGCTGACGGTGTTAGATGGCATTTCAGTGCTGCCGGTGTTAGATGGTATATTAGTGATGATGGTGTTAGATGGTATATTAGTGATGGTGGTGCTGGGGGTGTTAGATGGCATTTCAGTGCTGACAGTGTTAGATGGCATATCAGTGATGGTGGTGCTGGTGGTGTTAGATGGCATTTCAGTGGTGGCCCCGTTCTCCGTCACCATTATGATGTCATTCTTCGCCATCACAGTGGTGGTGTCATTCTCTGGCATCAGACTAGCGATGTTCTCCGGTATCAAGGTGGTGTCACTGTACGGTATCACTGTGCTAACGATGTTCTCCAGTATCAAGGTGGTGTCACTGTACGGTATCACTGTGCTAGTGATGTTCTTGAGCATAACGGTGGTCTCGGGCGATGGCACGGTGGCGTCCGAGTCCTATAAAGAATTGTTTTTAAATTCCAAACAATGCTTATGATTTTTACAGAACTTGTACGCAGGTATACAATGATTTTTCTTCAAAATGTAGCTTTTAAAAAAGAGAAATATTATTACATTATCATATTCCACTCTTGTAAAACCATCAATTGTTTTAATGCACATAAGAGTTTATCTTTTTAATTGTCATATATTTTGTATAAAAGGATGAATTGCAGGATATTTTATTGATATTTGTGAAACTTTGTATTTGTAAGCTTTAAACTGTGATTGACTAAAAACAATTAATTCGCTGCTGAAATGCTGTTAAATCTCTGCAGTGAAAGTGAAAAAGTGAGAAATCTTGTAAATGAATTTTAGTCATAAAATAGAGAGCGATTCTGTATTTGACTCGTGAGAAACGTACCTGTGCTGCTGAGAAAGTCACCTGGACCAAAAGACAAACTGCAAAACTTGGTAACTTCATGATGTTGTGGTAAAGAAGGTAAAGGAGCGGATCAGGTGTGAACGCTGAATCACCAGCAATCGGATAAAAGACTTTTGATAGTTCTACGTAAGCGCCATCAGACTGGACACACCCTAAACATGATCTCACAGGAGGAAGTGGATCTCTCTGTTCTCCCAAAGGTTCCTCAATTTCTCCCCCGGCATTTCATTAGAAGCTCATGTAATATTTAATTCATATCAATTTTAATAATATATATTTATGAAGGTAGCGGCACGGTGGTTTAGCGGTTAGCACGTTCGCCTCACACCGCCAGGGTCCGGGTTCGATTCCCGTCTCGGCCATGTGTGTGTGGAGTTTGTGCATGTTCTCCCCGTGTCTCAGGGGGTTTTTCTCCGGGTTCTCCGGTTTCCTCCCCCGGTTCAAAAACATGCACGGTAGGTTGATTGGCACCTTGGAAAATTGTCCCTAGTGTATGAATGTGTGTGTGAATGTGTGTGTGTGTGTGTGTGTGTGTGTGTGTGATGGGTTGGCATTCCATCCAGGGTGTATCCTGCCTTAATGCCCATAGACGCCTGAGATAGACACAGACTCCCCGTGACCCGAGGGAAGATAAAGCGCTAGAAGATGAATGAATGAATGAATATTTATGAAGGTAGGGACACGGTGGTTTAGTGTTTATCACGTTCGCCTCACACCGCCAGGGTCCGGGTTCGATTCCCGTCTCGGCCATGTGTGTGTGGAGTTTGTGCATGTTCTCCCCGTGCCTCAGGGGGTTTTTCTCCGGGTTCTCCGGTTTCCTCCCCCGGTCCAAAAACATGCACGGTAGGTTGATTGGCACCTTGGAAAATTGTCCCTAGTGTATGAATGTGTGTGTGTGAATGTGTGTGTGTTGTGTGATGGGTTGGCATTCCATCCAGGGTGTGTCCTGCCTGGCACAGACTCCCTGTGACACGAGGAACTGAAGGCGCCATCTGCTGGCGAACCTCAAAATAACCTCAGAGATGAAACTACGGATTCCTTTTAACAGTAAACAGTGATGACATTATATTATTTAAACGCTGTACGATGAGTAAATAAAGATTATGTCACTGTATTACAGATATGAAGATAATCCAAATCTATATAATACAAAGTAAAGATAAAACGCATCGAACAAACAGAAACGTTAACTTGAGTTTATTAATAGAATAAGATTTACGATATACATACAATTTATACATTACAATATTGGATTTGTTTTTGTTATTATATGCTTTATATTGGGATACATACACATATAAACATAGATTTAAATAAATATATCATTTATATGACATGGTATATAATATAGCTCTAACTACTAAAAGGAATAAATACACTGACCCAGTGTATTTATTTCGGATAATTTTGGTTTAATAGTTTTCAAATCAAAGGATAATCGTTTGTGCGTTGAACCATTTTCACTTGATCATGTTTACAGAAGGTAGAAGAGAGGAGGAATGAGGCAGGAGATCAGGGCGGCTTTCACACCGGGGCTGGTGTTCAGCAGGAAGGTCATGTTGGTGCAGTTCTGCACCCCGGTGAGGGTATTTGGGGGGGTCAGTGGGGAAGTTTTCGGTGTTGTGGTGGGAGGTATGGCAGTGGTGGTCGATGGGATGGGGGTGGTGGTGGGTGGCTTTGTGGTGGTGGTGGTGGGTGGCTTTGTGGTGGTGGTGGTGGGTGGCTTTGTGGTGGTTGTCGTGGTGGTGGTAGTGGTGGTGGGCGTTGCAGTGGTGGTGGTAGGCAGCGTTGTGGTGTTGGTGGTGTTCCCCTGTAGCAGAGTAGACGTGGCATTCACAGGCAGTGTGGTGGTGTTGGCATTGCCCAGCATTGTGGTGGCGGTGGTGTTCATTTCTAAATCTAGTGTAGTGTTATCAATAACTTCCATTTCCGTGGTGGTTTCATTAACTGGCATTACTGTAGTGATGTTACTACCTGCACTCAGTGCTGTGGTGGCATTAAATGGCATCATTGTGGTGGTGTCAGTATTTGGCATTGTTGTGGTGGTGTCAGTATTTGGCATTGTTGTGGTGGTGTCAGTATTTGGCATTGTTGTGGTGGTGTCAGTATTTGGCATTGTTGTGGTGGTCGCAGTATTTGGCATTGTTGTGGTGGTGTCAGTATTTGGCATCGTTGTGGTGGTGTCAGTATTTGGCATCGCTGTGGTGGTGTCAGTATTTGGCATCGCTGTGGTGGTGTCATTAATCCCAGTAGTTGTGTTGAGGGTCGCTGGCGTGTCTGTAGTGGTGTCCTGTGCCTATAAAGAATTGTATCCCTTTTATAAATCACAAGCATCACATTTTAAATAGAGGAAATTGTCTTCAAACTAAATTATTACATTTACATTACATTACAAATTACAGTGCAATTGAGTTGTAAGGGCCTCGCTTAAGGGCCCACTAGGCGCAGCGGTGGGATTTGACCCGGCAATGTTCCGGTCCTTTTGGAAATGAGTTTGAATGTAATAAAATCATCTCTTGTAAAGATCTCGACGTAAAGAAATCGTACAAAAAAAAAAAACCGCGACATGTAACAAAGAATCATTTTACGCAAATTTAGAATTTACACGCAAATTTGTTCCGTCGTAAACCGTAGAGTTTTTAAGGTTTTGCCAATTAAGTTTTTTAAAAGTGAATTATTTGCAAAGTTTTAAGACCCATCACACACACACACACACACACACACACACACACACACACAAATAAATAAATAAATAAATAACAATAAGGGGCACGGTGGTTTAGTGGTTAGCACGTTCGCCTCACACCGCCAGGGTCCGGGTTCGATTCCCGTCTCGGCCATGTGTGTGTGGA
>JACRUU010000015.1:768451-775951 GCA_030449085.1 Kryptopterus vitreolus | reverse complement strand
ACGTGAGCGGAAACAATTCTTTTGTAATTAGTGATTTTTTACATTTAAGTGAAACTTTGCATGATTGTGAAACTCGATATTCATATTTCACGTGTAAAGAGCGTGCAGGAATGGGGGGGGGGAGCTGGGGAGTGTAGGACAGTAAACAGCGCCCCCCGATGGACACACATCGTTCCTTCATCCTGTCCGAGAGAAAAGTCGATGCCCGGAGAGCACAGGTAAGGATGACCATGTGATCAGAGGGCAGCCAATCAGAAAGCAGCACTGAATTCGGAACGATTAAAGTCGTTTGTTTGTTTTTTTGTGTTTTGTAAATGCGATGCTTCACTTTCCTCCTGCGTTATGCGGAGATTATGCGCCTCACTGACAGGAATAAGTGTTTATGCACGCTGTATGCAGCTGTTATTGCCGTTATGAGAGCGTTATTTCTCATGTGAGTGAAGTCATGCAAGTCATGCACAGAAGCGCGTGAATACGTTTGTGTAAATAATAGTGATGTAATGTCATATTTATGATATATTTCTGTTCAACGTGACAAACGCAGTCATTTCTAAAATGTGCTTTAGCTCTTAAACCTCGTGTGTGTGTGTGTGTGTGTGTGTGTGTGTGTGTGTGTGTTTACCCACCTGTGTGTGTGTTCTGTTTATTAACAACACAGGTTTAATGAAGCATATATATATATATATATATATATATATATATATATATATATATATATATATATATATATATATATATATACAACTGTTACTTTAATATTATATACGTATTATATTACGTAACGACGCCGTTACATGTAACTATCGTATCACAAATCATCCCATATATTATATATATATATATATATATATATATATATATTATATATATATATAGATATATATATATATATATACATGCATACATTATCATGTTTGTTCTATCCTCATTTACTTTATGTATATTTTTTAATACCACACACACACACACACACACACACAAACACACACTTGTTTATCAAAGTCAGGGTTTTCGGGGTTTATGTCTCCATGGTGACGTGTATATAGTACAGTCCACCTTCAGGACAGGTAAAGACGGGTTCGCCTATTAGCACCCTTATCGCTTTTTGGAGCATGTGACCTACATTATTCTTTTTGTTTGTTTGTTTGTTTGTTTGTCTGGCCAGGTGTGTCCAATATTGAGCTACAAACACTTTACAACATGGCACTTTTGGATTATTGGAACAGATAAGAATCGACGACTGGTGTCACACATAAGCAGTGGTGTTTGTTGTGACAGGGCGAGTGTGAAACACTGCACAACACCGTGGAAAATGAACATTTTGCTGACATGTTTGGCCCAAAACAAAGTCAGTTGGATGGAACAGTTTCACCCGGGTTTCAGTCGGACCCCCCCCCCCCCTTCACCCACCCCCCCCCCCTCCCCCCCCCGAGAGACACGACACAAAACCATCCGCACAAAACCAACAACAAGGAACAGATTTATCTTCATTTATACACAACTGTGTTTAAATAAATATAAATATGTAATATAATGTACGAATGCGTGAATAAACAGGACATGCACAATAATATATATAATATATATATATATATATATATATATATATATATATATATAATACAACTAAACATTCTGCAATGTGAAACATTTCACTTAAAAAAAACAGATAATAATAATAATAATGAATAATAATAATAAGATGAATAATAATAATGATGATGATGATGATGATGATGATTGTAGGTGGTTCTCAGTTATGGGGTTGGAGTGTACAGATCAGAGCATCCTGCAGTGTCCAGCCAAAATGTATACTCTTCTTACATTAGGATTCAAAAAACACCAAAATACATGACTTTTAATGTATTTACATAATGTGCCTTAGCGCCAAAAATATTAAAAAAGTTTGGATTATTACAATAGGGTAATTATATGATTAATATAATATCAATCATAATAATAATATAATAATATAATGAAATAACAACTAATAATTTTTTACTATTGATGTCATGGATTATATTATATTATTATTATTATTATTATTATGTTATTATTATTATATAGAACAGCAGTAATAATGAAATAAATGAAATAGTAAATACAACATAACATTCTGGTTTTACTGCACAAAACACCAGTTTTATTACTCTTATGTTTATAATTGCTTTTTTTTATTCTTTCTTTCTTGCAAGATTTATTACATTCCTTTTTTCCTCTGTCTGTGGATCATGCTGGAAACTGTACATTTCCTCCAGGGATGAATTAGGTATCTATCTCTCTATCTATCTATCCATCCATCCATCCGGTGTAGGTGTTTAAACTGCATGTGATGTTGATGTTGCATGAGTGACGTGTGTGAAGTCTTTGTGGATTTAGTTGATGCCCATCATCGTGGCTAATATCAGCATCTGCAGGAGCAGGATGTCATGCAGTACACCCATGCGCACAATCCCACCATTCTTGGTTGTCATGCCTCCAGACACGGTGGTGCTGTTGAGGGAGGCGGTGGTGGTGTTTGAGGTGGTGGTGGAGGCGGCGGTGGAGGCGCCGGTGGTGCTGGTGGAGGTCAGGTTGCTGTCGGTGGGGGTGGTGGTGTTGGTGATGGTGGTATTCGTGTTAGACTAAAAACAGACCCGGAAAAAATATTCACCGCATTATTCCTCTTTTTAATTCGCTCTCATTTATAACAGTGACATTACACGCGCCAAAACACGTTTGGATTATTACAATAGGGTAATTATATGATTAATATAATATTAATAAGTGCATTCATAATAATAATACTAATAAAAAAAACAAACAATAATAATTCATCTTCTATGCTGATCTTCTATTCCGATCTTCCCTCGGGTCACGGGGAGTCTGTGTCTATCTCAGGCGTCTATGGGCATTAAGGCAGGATACACCCTGGATGGAATGCCAACCCATCGCAGGACACACACACACACACACACACACACACATTCACACTTCAGGGACAATTTTCCAAGGTGCCAATCAACCTACCGTACATGTTTTTGGACCGGGGAGGAAACCAGAGAACCCGGAGAAAAACCCCCTTGAGGCACGGGGAGAACATGCACAAACTCCACACACACATAGCCGAGACGGGAATCAACCCAGACCTGGCGGTGTGAGGCGAACGTGCTAACCACTAAGCCACCCTGCCCCTATTATTATTGTTATTATTGTTGTTATTATTATTATTATATGGAACAACAGTAATAATTAAATGGTACATACAACATAACATTTTGGTTTTATTGCACAAAACACCAGTTTTATTACTCTTATATTTCGGCCCATTATTAGGGAAGGAGTGGGCGGGGCTTAGACGATTCCTTTCACTCCGTATGCAGATTAGAAGCGTGTTTTCAGTTTATAGGGACGAAAGGGATTTTATATTCATAATGAACCGGGTTTTTGCGGAATTAGAAAAAAAGGGGATTTTACAGTTTAAAAAGAAAAAACGCAACATTTATTTTAGAAACGAAGAAGTGAAAAACAAATGAAACCTAAAACGACAGACAAAAAAGCTTTAGAAAAAATTGTTTTATTGCATTTAAATTAAATTCCCAAAGACCCACTCCAAGTAAAAAATAATATTATATATATAGAGTAAGAAAATAATAATAATATATAAGACACGCCATATATAGATATAATATAAACTTATGGTTAAGAGCCTTTCCAATGACCCAAGGCTGGGATTTGAAAAAATGGTAAAGAACATGTGATTATTCAACTGGATGAAATTTCAAGTGTATAAAAAGATTATTATTATTGTTACCAAAGGAAAAATAAAACATAAAGAAATTAATGTACTATATGTGATTACACTTGTAAAATTAAGAATTATTAATAAATAAAATAATAATAAAAAATCATAATAATCATCTAAAAATAAATAATAAAAAAATATCAGTTAGAAAAAAAAAAAAAAAAAAAAAAAAAAAAAAAAAAAAAAGAAAAAGGTTTAACACACACTTAATATTAAACCAATCTTTATTTCGTTTCAATGTAAATTTTCATTAATTATTTATTTTTATTGAATGTTTTTACCAACGAATTCATTTTCATACAAAACATTAAAAAAAAAACCCATAATTGCATGTTTAAACTTCGGCTTAGAAGACAGACACTTGATGCACGCAAACGCTTTTGCCTCAAAAACAATATAGAGAAAACCAACATCACCGGTGGGTGTTATTAGATGTTTGATACAGACATGTTATAGAACACGGATTTAATACTTCAGTCATACTAACGCAAGAAAAAGATTATCCGGCAATTACATTTCACGGTTTTTCCTTTTGAATTAGAAAAAGTTTTAAAAAATGGTGGATTTCGTTATAACAATAAAACATTTGTAATGAGAGGAAGAAATGAGCAAAAAACACCCTGTTTTTTAAATCCTGCAAATCTAAACGTCATTTCGGAGTTTATTTTAGAAACCTCAGACGGGAATGATGGCGTCAGACAAGCGCAGCGAGCAGGAGCTTCATGTTGGATTACCGGCAGGTTCCATCATCAGGTGTGGGGGTGTGTTAGTGTGGGTGTGTATCAGAAGAGAAAGGGGAGGGAATATTTAAGGAGAAAGGAGGCAGAATTTTTATAATTCAATGATTTTTATCCAGACGAATTGCCGAGCCCCATACCGGAATTTTTAACTTTAAAAGAATGGGCCCACCTTAGGGCATTCGAATCAGCAAGAGAAGATAAAATACCTGATCGCTTTACCTGAATGTACGAGACACTTTGCGGAGTACGCAAACAGTTGACGCCTACATCCTGCACCAATAATCACTCCGTATGCAGATTAGAGCCTTGTTTTCTTGTTTACAGTGTGTACGGAAATCGAGAAATCATAAATAAGAGGAAACACGGCAGATTTAATTCGAATGGGATTTTATATTTAAAACTAATTTAATGCAACATTTATCTTTTAGACGGAATTGTGACTCATGAAAGAGTTTAAGGCGCGTCGTTTGTACAGAATTATTTAGAAAAAATGTTTGGAAAAAGAACGTTTTTTTTTGTTTTTTTTACAGAATTTTCAAGACAAGCCAAACCGAATGTGTGTGCATTCACTATAAATATATTATATAAATTATATATATATATATGTGTAATATCCTCAATGGTGTTTTGTGGTGTGTACTATATGAGTAAATTTCAGTGTGATCTCAGAATTAAACAAAAAATTTTCATTATTATTATTTATTTTTATTGAATGTTTTTATCCAGACGAATTCATTTTCATACCGGAATTTTAACATTAAAAAGAATTTGCATTCGATTTAAAAACACTTCGCTTTACGAATGTACAACACTTTGAATAGCAAACGCTGTGCCTTATGCAAATTTCCATTTTCCTCATCAGATAAGCAGAGAACCAGAACATCACCGAGTGTGGGTGTGTGTGTGTGTGTGTGTGTGTGTGTGGCCCAGTTTATGGGTAATGATTATATCCAGTCATTACATTTCAAGTGTTTTTCATTTTGAATTAAGAAAGAATTTAAAAAATGCATTTTGTTTTATTTTATTATTATTAATAATTTTATTTTATTATTATTATTATTATTATTATTATTATTATAATAAAACATTTGTAAAACTGAGAGGAAGAAATGAGGCAAATAAACACTTTTCTCTGTTTTTTAAATCCATTTTAGCAAATCTAAACGTCATTTCTTGTGTATTGTTTATTTTAGAACCCACCTCAGACGTGTGAATGATGGCAGTCAGACAAAGCGCAGCGAGCAGGAGCTTCATGTTGGATCGGACCCAGGCAGGTTCCATCATCAGTCCGGGTGTGTGTGTGTGTGTGTGTGTGTGTGTGTGTTTCAGCTCAGGTTGTGATTTTTGTGAATCTGGTCAGACCTAATGCAGGATTGACTTATACTGCCGAGCCCCACCCGTTTCTGCCCACCTGTGGGCCGGAGCTGCATCAGCACAGCCGTGATCCGGTCTCCTCGCTCTGAGTCGCCTCTGACGCCTCATCCTGCACCAACAGTGTAAGATTAACATCTGGATACGGGTGAAGGTTTATAAGGTTGACGGCGTTTACTTTAGAGACGCCAAACCTGAATAGAACATTCACTATAAATCCTCAATCCCGGATTTTCACAACTCGTAAAGGAACGATCTCAGAATTAAACAAAAAGGATTCATCGAAGCTTCTCATTGGCTCAGAGGGACGTGGTGTAGAGCCCAGTGGGTAAGGTGTTGGACTCTAAGATCACGGGTTCAAACCCCACCAACCACCACAAGCTGCCACTAGTGGGGCCCTTGAAGTAAGGCCCTTAACTCTCAGTTGCTCAGGTGTATAAGGACGTCTGCCGTAAATGTGTGGTAGAAATCCTGCGTATTAAACATTGCTGATGACGTTTTATGCGCGATATTGTGGTGCAGAAAGAAACATCAGAACAAAGAAGTTTTGGTGGATTCTTGCTGTTATTTTGATCGTATAATAAACTTTGGCAGGAGTTGTTTAGTGCGACGTTCGGCAGCGACTCTCGGCCACTGTGTGTTTCACTGTGGAATCGTTTCATGCCCCGTGTTTCTCTTTTGGATTAGCTCGTTAGCATTAGCCACAGAATTGGGAAATAGTTTTTTGTGAAAAGTTTTTTTTTGGTTTATTATTATTATTATTTTTTGCTTTCTGGTTTAATCCAGAGACACTTCATGTGGAATTTCGTACACCAGGATCCCACGCCAGCGTAAAGCATCCCAATATCATTCTGGAATAACATTTTATTATTATTATTATTATTATCATTAAATTCATCTTCTATCGCTTATTGTTTTCCCTTGGGTCACGGGTGCTGTGTCTTCTCAGAGGGTCTATAGGCATTAGGCAGGATACAACCCTGAGAATGATCACAGCCCTAACACACCCAACACACACACACCACCTCACACACACAGGAATGAATATGTATTATTAATATAATATGCGTGTATAGTTATGAGCACGCAAAACCGTGTCTGGTGTTGAAACTGCTCGGTGGTGTATACATGTTTGAGGGACCCGGGATGTTGTCTTGTCTCTATGTGTGACAAGGGTTAGGGTAAGGTGTTTCCTCTGCGGATTCTCTTTCATCACACATGAGACGTTAATGGTTTTTGATCCTGAACCCGGGTTCAGTTCTTATTTAAGATAAAGGAACGTGCTACCAACTGGAAAGCAGGAACAAAAGTAAATTATAAATAAAATTGGAGATTAGAGGAATAAATGTTTTGTGAGATAAAGTGAGTGTGAGTGTGTGAGATAAAGCCTGGGATTTGCACAGGATCATGATGGTGTGGAACAGGTTCGGCTCGCATTCCCTCCGTCACCTCCTGACAATCTGGGAAAGAAGCAAATAAAGCTGGAAATGTCCCAATACTTTTGGCCGTATAAAGCATGGCTCTTTGCGTCATCAGCTCATGGGATTAACCGCGACGTAAAGTTTTAAAAAGGGGATTTTAAAATGATTTTAATCGATTATAATA
>JACRUU010000015.1:763451-765951 GCA_030449085.1 Kryptopterus vitreolus | reverse complement strand
GGAGGCTTTACTTATATTACAGAGCACCAGCACATGTCTCCCATCACCTGTGGGAAGGAGCTGAGTCAGCACACGTACAGTCAGGTGTTTAAACCAGTGTGAGAAACTTCTCAGGCTTAAAGTGTCAAAGTGAGCATGTACACACACACACACACACACACACCGCGCACACACACACACACGCACACACACAACACACACACAAGTTCAAAGGCTAAAAAGTAAATTAAAATTTTAAAATGTGATGTGATGGTGGTGGTGTGGTGGTGATGTGATGTGGTGATGTGATGTGATGTGGGGTGTGGTGGTGATGATGTGATGTGGTGATGATGTGGTGGTGATGGTGTGGTGGTGATGTGGTGGTGGTGGTTTGATGGATGGTGGTGATTTGGTGGTGTGTGGTGGTGGTGCTTGATGGTGATGATGGTGTTGTGGTGTGATGTGGTGGTGCTGTTGTTGGTGATGGGGTGGGGTGGTGGTGGTGATGTGATGTGCTGGTGGTGATGTGTGTGTGCTGTGGTGTGGTGTCGTGGTGGTGTGATGTGGTGTGTTGTGTTGTGTTGTGTTGGTGTGTGTGTGGTGGTGGTGATGTGTTGTGGTGATAGGTGTGGTGGGTGATGTGGTGGTGTGGTGGGATGGTGTGGTGGTGATGATGTGATGGTGGTGATGTGATGGTGGTGATGTGTTGTGGTGATGTGTTGTGGTGATGTGATGTGGTGATGATGTGGTGGTGATAGGTGTGGTGGTGATGTGGTTGTGATGATGGTGGTGGTGTGTGGTGATGTGATTTGTGCTGGTTGATGTGTGATGTGGTGATGATGTTGTTGGTGATGATGGTGGTGGTGGTGATGATGATGTGATGGTGGTGATGTTGTGATGGTGATGTGATGTGGTGTGATGATGTGGTGATGTTTGTGGTGGTGATGTGTGGTGGTGATGTTGTGGTGTGGTGGTGTGGTGATGGTGATGGTGGTGATGTGGTGATGATGTGGTGATGGTGGTGATGTGTTGTGGTGATGTGGTGATGATGTGGTGGTGATAGGTGTGGTGGTGATGTGGTGGTGATGATGATGATGGGGTGATGGTGGTGGTTGGTGGTGTGATGGTGGTTGATGATGGTGGATGGTGGTTGTGATGATGGTGTGTGATTGTGATGTGGTGGTGTGGTTGTGATGTGGTTGTGATAGTGTGGTGATGTGGTGTGTGGTGATGTGATGTGATGTGGTTGATGGTGTGATGATGTGATGATGGTGATGTGGTGATGATGTGGTGGTGATAGGTGTGGTGGTGGTGATGTGGTGGTGATGATGTGTGTGTGGTGATAGGTGTGGTGGTGATGTGGTGGTGATGATGTGATGTGGTGATGATGTGCGGTGATGTGTGATGGATGTGGTGGTGATAGGTGTGTGTGAGATGTGTGTGGTGAGTGTGTGTGGCGGTGTGATGTGGTGATGATGTGGTGGTGATATGATGTGTGGTGATGTGTGGTGATGATGTGATGGTGGTGATGTGTTGCGGTGATGCGGTGAATGTGTTGATGTTATATGATGGTTGTACACTATACATTACTAAGTAGAAGTCAACAAAAATCTACTCAATTACAGTAAAGTGAGTCAATTTAATTGGTTACTGCCGGTTGTAGGAGTTTATTAAATACAGAATGTAGGGGGTTTGAGAGAGAGAGAGAGAAAGAGACAGAGAGAGAGGGAGAGAGAGAGAGAGAGAGAGAGGGGTAGAGAGAGAGAGAGAGAGAGCAGAGACAGAGAGAGAGAAAGAGAGGGTAGAAGAGATAGAGAGAGAGAAGAGAGAGATGGATGAGATAGATAGTAGAGAGAGATAGAGAGAGAGAAGATATATATAGAGATATAGAGAGAGATAGAGATATATAGGTAGATAGATAGAGGAGAGAAACATAGTAGAGAGGGATAGAGAGAGTTATAGAGATATATGATAGAAAGAGAGAAAAGGGAGAGAGATAGACAGAGTGTAAAGTAGACAAGATGGGAGTGAGAGAGAGAGAGATAGAGGGAGAGAGATATATATAGACAGAGAGAGACAGAGAGAGATAGAGAGAGAGAAATTGCAGGATTGACTTTCACTTCACTGCTTGTACGTTTATAATGTAATGAGGTGTAAATAAAGCAGGAGGTAAATAATCCTTCATGTTAACGCTGACTAGAGGAAATACCAGGAGAGAAGAACAGGACAGGAAGAACGAGTGATGAATGGATGAGATAATCACACGGGACAATCAGTTCTCTTGTGCACTCGCCTCGGGATGAGCTTTTTATTCCTTTAACCCGCAGACTGCCGGGAAACACCTCACTGCCCTAATAACACTGTTTCCTTATCCCTCTCTCTCTCTCTCTCTCTCTCTCTCTCTCATGCCTCCCTTCAAAAACCAAATTATACAAAGTGCTATTTAATTCACTCGTTCATCTTCTATCGCTTTATCCGGTCTTCCTCGGGTCACGGAAGCCTGTGCCTATCTCAGGCGTCT
>JACRUU010000015.1:756274-758774 GCA_030449085.1 Kryptopterus vitreolus | reverse complement strand
TTGGTCATGTCTGCAGACGATTATCGGGTCTCCAGACGATTGGTCATGTCTGCAGACGATTATCGGGTCTCCAGACGATTGGTCATGTCTGCAGACGATTATCGGGTCTCCAGACGATTATCGGGTCTCCAGACGATTGGTCATGTCTGCGGACGATTATCGGGTCTCCAGACGATTGGTCATGTCTGCGGACGATTATCGGGTCTCCAGACGATTGGTCATGTCTGCGGACGATTATCGGGTCTCCAGACGATTGGTCATGTCTGCGGACGATTATCGGGTCTCCAGACGATTGGTCATGTCTGCAGACGATTATCGGGTCTCCAGACGAATGGTCATGTCTGCAGACGATTATCGGGTCTCCAGACGATTGGTCACGTCTGCGGACGATTATCGGGTCTCCAGACGATTGGTCATGTCTGCGGACGATTATCGGGTCTCCAGACGATTGGTCACATCTACAGACGATTATCGGGTCTCCAGACGATTGGTCATGTCTGCAGACGATTATCGGGTCTCCAGACGATTTATTCTACACATAAATGTGTGTGTGTGTGTGTGTGTGTGTGTGTCCGTTCTCCTTTACTCACTCAAGCCAGAGTTTCTTCACCACCTTCAGATCTGAGATTGCGCCCAGTGCTGCCTCAAAAGCCTCCACTGCCTCAACCACAGTTCCTCGCACCGACTGCCAAAAAAACATCCACACACATCCCACCACATCCACACACACACACACACACACACATTATATGCACATTGTACAGGCAGGTGGGAGGTCAGTAGGAGGTCCAGGTGACACACCTGTGTGTGAGGTGCAGGTATGGGAGCTGGTCTTGGAGATGCTCAGGGAGAGAGGGGACGGGGAGACGCAGATCCTCAACCGGGACGCCCAGCAGATGTCTGCAGGACAATAAAGAGGGTATAGCAGTCGCTACACAACACTGTAGTCAAAACAAACACACAACACACACAACACAACACACACACACACACACACACTCACTCACCGAAACACCACTACAGGAGGGAGATCTTCCACGACACCATCAACCAGAGAGCATACAAACTGCTTGAAGTGCACTTCCAGCTCACTGTGTTTCTCCTTCAACACACACACACACACATTAATGCAACACACAGGACACCGAGCCCATTGTGTGTGTGTGTGTGTGTGTGTGTGTGTGTGTGAGGTTTTTGGGGGTGTTTACACGTGTGTGTGTGTTTACCCACCTGTACGTGTAGACATTTACACAGGTTGTAAAACACTTGGGCGTCGTGTGGGCGGAGCCTGTGTGCACGCAACCACACGCTCCCCGCCTCCTCCGCGTCTCCACCTGCAGCATGCAGTTCGCCCATGGTCTCCAGCAGGGGGCAGCAGTGAGGGACCACGACCAGCATGTTTTCGCACAGTGCGATGGCTTCCTTCAGCCTTTCACACACACACACAACACACACACACACACACAAACACACACCACACACACACACACACACACAAACACACACACACACACACACACACCGTTTCTAATGCACTTTATCATATTGTGTGTGTGTGTGTGTGTGTGTGTGTGTGTGTGGTGCATTTACCTTCCCAGAACTCTATGCAGATGAAGAAGGTTGAGGTGCAAAGGCAGACATGCAAGTGTGTGTTCAGCCGGAGACACGCCCTCATCGACACACTTTGATATGGCATCTGTAATGCAACACACCACACACACACACACACACACACACACACACACACGTCACCCTCGCAGCAGGGTGAAGGACAGGTGTTGTGTAGCAGTGGGTGGAGACTCACCCTGGAACAGAGTGACGAGACGTTCAGGAGGAGTGTGAACGTCTTCACTCGTCCTCCACGGAAAGACGAAGGTCTCCAGGCTGACGATGCGGGACGGGTTCGAGTTGGCCGGGTCGTACAGGTGCGCCGGGAGCGTCCCGAACTCGCACAGGTGGATGTAGGAGAGCCACGCGAGACACCGGTGAGACACGGCGAGACGTTTAGACACGAGACACGCGTCTCCCTCGGACGTCAGCGCACCCTGAACAAGGACGTAGGTAGGAATCGCTCGCAGCTTGCTTGTTTCATTCAATTAGCCTATCCTGTGTGTGTGTGTGTGTGTGTGGGTGTGTGTGTGTGTGTGTGGGTGTGTGTGTGTGTGTGTGTGTACGAGAGACAGACCTCCAGGATGTGTCGGGCGTTGTTCAGTCTCCCGGTGAACACACTGAGCTGAGCTCGGTACAGCAGCGCCTCCAGCAGGTGGAAAGACGAAAGCTCCCCCACAGCGCCCTCTGCAGCGTCCACCAGGAACTGCAGCATCCGTTTACACACAGCGTCCTTTCCATCGAAGGAGCTCTCGATGCTCAGGTACTACACACACACACACACACACACACACACACACACACACACACACACACACATCAATCCATTGATGCTTTAATGGTAAATGATACAAATCTAAAAATGTGTGTGTGTGTGTGTGTGTGTGTGTGT
>JACRUU010000015.1:738774-751274 GCA_030449085.1 Kryptopterus vitreolus | reverse complement strand
TAGTGGTGTGATGTTTTCTGTCTCAATGGAAAAAAAAAGGGGGCGGGGCTTGCGAGGTGGTGGTCATGTGACCGCTAGACTAGGAGAAGGCGGGATCTCTCAGGTCCTATTGGGTGGGATTTTGTGTAATTCATAGGCCACGCCTCAACGCCGGCTTTCTAAAGGAAGCATCATCATAGACGCATCATGTAGAGGGAGGTGTCACCTGGTTAGCTCCGCCCTCAGGAGGCGGTACTCCATCGCGGTTCCCTCGGGCAAAGTGTCTGGAGTCCTGAGTGGGTTGTTCTCCTTCTCGGACACAGGGACGGGCCTCGGTTTCGCCGCCTGGATGAATGAAAATGGACGATAAGAGAGCGCACGCTGTGTGTGTGTGTGTGTGTGTGTGTGTGTGTGTGTTCTCCTCCTCTCCTCACCTCGACAGTTCTCCGAGCTTCTTTAATCATGGACTCCAGACCCCCGAACACACACTGCGTGGAGCTGGAGGCTTCCATCTCGGAGTCGCTGTCGTCGGACGCGTTCAGGCGAACCACCACGGCTTTGTGGCGCGGCAGCTGGAAAAAAACGACGCAAACGTGTCAAATATGCCGAACGCCATATCGTACCCCCCCCCCACACACACACAGGAGTTGCTATAGTAACACACCACCAGAGGCGCTCTGGATGCTCCAGCTCCCCGAGCGAACTTGCGAGAAGAGTGGGAGGAGCTAGCGCTGAACCCAAGAGAAGTAGAAGATGCAGTGGGCGGGGCTCTGATGGTGGGCGGGGCTACAGGTCTGATTGGAGAAGGCGGGCCACTGGTACTGGAAGCGTCCTGAAAAACGAAAAAAAAAAAAAAAAAAAAAAAAAAAAAAAAAAAAAAAAAAAAAAAACAAAACAATCAGAACATATTCAGGAAATGTGTCAGTGAAAATGTGTGTGTGTGTGTGTGTGTGTGTGTGTGTGTGTGTGTGTGTGTGTGTGTGTGTGTTACCTCTGCTCTCACGGCACGTTTGTTAGCTAGCGATTTCAGAAGCTCCTCCCTCAGCATCATCTCCTCCTCTTCTTCCTCGTCAGCAAAAGGAGGTTTGGGCGGACGCTCCGATTCTTCCTCCGGAGGGGGCATCGGGGGCGGAGGAGGGGGCGGGGTCAGTGAAACCACGCCCACTGGATCCACACAATACTGAGACGGGTCCTAAAGAACAGGACACACAAAGCTCAGTGACGGGAAAAGTCTACGCCGTGTTTGTAAAAGGAAGGGGCGGGGCTTAAGTGTGGGGGCGTTACCTGTCTGAGAGAGGAGGAGCCTAAAGAGAACATGGACATGGGGACTGCGAACAGAGACCCGACGCCAAGAAACGGCTCATGCGCCGGAGACGCAGCTACGAGGACAAAACATCGCTGTTATTAAACACAAACAAACAAACACACTTTTGTATTTATTTATTTATTTATTTTTACCTGGAGAGTTCGTCTCGCTGTCCGTATCCATGGCAACCTCATCATAATTGTCATACTGGTACAGATTTCCCAGAGAGTCGAGTCCCTGCTTCAACATCAACTTCCTGTATTCAGGGTCTGTAAACTAACAACACACACACACACACACACACACACACACACAGGATCAGGCCAACCCTCACACTCAGGGTCAGGATTCAGGTGTTGTGTGTGTGTGTGTGTGTGTGTGTGTGTTTGTGTGTGTGTCTCACTTTGATGTGTGTATGGTGTTTCCCTCCCACGAGCTTCATGAAGCGGTTGTACTGCTCCTCCTGATTGGACAAGTCTCTGATCTTGCGAATTTCTTCCTCCCGCTTCTTCTTCTCCTCGTCTTCCTCGCTCTTCTGCTTCTGTGCCTCCTGCTGCATCTTCCACGTGTGCAGCTGCTGCTTCCTCCACGCCTGCTTCGTCACTACACGCGCAAAATTCATCATCACATACACACAACCACAAACCAACACGACACTGTGGTGCAGTTTGGGGCTGCGTCCCAAAAAAAAAAATCCAACCCCTTCGCCACATGGGCTGCGTCCCAAAAACCACAACCGCTTCATCTCCTGGGCTGTGTCCTCAAAAAAAACACAACCCCTACACCGTCTGGGCTGCGTCCCAAACTCCTTCACCACATGGGCTGTGTCCCAAAAACCAAAACCCCTTCACCGCATGGGCTGCGTCCCAAAAACCAAAACCCCTTCGCCACATGGGCTGCGTCCTAAAAAAAACCCACAACCTCTTCACAGCATGGGCTACATCCCAAACCCCTTGACCACATGGGCTGCGTTCCAAAAACCAAAACCCCTTCACAGCATGTGCTGCGTCCTAAAAAAAAAAAAAACCTAATCCCTTCACAGCATGGGCTACATCGCAAACCCCTTCACCACATGGGCTGCGTCCCAAAAACCCCAACCCCTTCACAGCATGGGCTACATCCCAAACCCCTTCACCACATGGGCTGCGTCCCAAAAACCCCAACCCCTTCACAGCATGGGCTACATCCAAACCCCTTCACCACATGGGCTGCGTCCCAAAAACCCCAACCCCTTCACCGCATGGGCTGAGTCCCAAACCCCTTCACCGCCTGCGCTGCATCCCAAAAACCCCAACCCCTTCACAGCATGGGCTGCATCCCAAACTCTTTCGCCACCTGGGCTACGTCCCAAACCCTAACTCCATTGCCTGGGCTGTGTCCCATAAACCCTTCGCCACCTGGGCTGCGTCCCAAACCCCTTTCGCCACCTTGACTGCGTCCCAAACCCTAAGTCCATCACCTGGGCTGCGTCCCAAACCCCATTCGCCACCTGGGCTGTATCCCAAACCCTAAGTCCATCACCTGGGCTCCACCCCAAAACCCTTCGTAACCTGGGCTGCGTCCCAAACCAAATCATCACCCACTCTGTGTAAATACCCAGGAACGGTCCATGAATATTAATAAGGGTAATGAATATTGAATGAGGAGGAAGTACCAGGGCTCAGGGTGTGTTTCGCCAGGTGTCCTTTAGGCGCCGCCTTGTTCCTCTCCGTGCCCAGTCTACCCGGCGGTTTGCCCTTCTCTGGACCTTTGAGCCCCGACGCCGGGCGTCCCCTGCCGGCGGAGGCCGACCTGGTGGTGACCCGGTAGTGCTCGGGCGTGGTTTTGGCGCGATTCAGCTTCTCTTTGCTCTCCTTCATCACCTGCTGCTCCTTCTGCTGCCACCTCCGACTGGCCGACTGCAGGGCGAGGAGACGCAGCTGCAGCTCCGACAGTTCATCATCTTCATCCTACACACACACACACACACACACACACACACACACACACACATACGGCCATTGAACACAGCTCAACAATCATCTGCCCATTAGGTCAAGGTGTGTGTGTGTGTGTGTGTGTGTGTGTTTACCTTGCCACGAGCTTTGTTGGTCTCTCTGCTCAGCGAGATGCTCACATCCGATGAATCTTCCTCCTCCTCTTCTACACACACACACACACACACACACACACACACACACACACACGTTTTAAATGTGTATGTTGTAGAAGTTTCATTTCTAAACTAACCCTCACACACACACACACACACACACACACACACACACACACACACACACACACACACACAGTACCATTGGACGTCGTCGGTTCGACAGGACTTTTCCCCGCCTCCTTTTTCACCTCCTCGTTAAGCCCCGCCTCGCCTAGCTCCGCCCCCCGGGTGGTTTTCGTGTTCAGCGCGTCCCTCTCCGCAGGCGTCAGCAGTTTCTGCCTGAGAGGTCGGAGATTAAACGCCTGGAATGCCTTCTTCTCCTCCAGCTCCTCCCTCTTCTCCGCCAGGTTGGACTCCACCCCTCCGGTCAGCGCCTCGCCGGACGGGCGTGTCCTCCCGCTCCGGGGCGTCGCCGGGTTTCAGCGCTTCGCCGCTCCTGGTTGCGGATGCACTCCAGCTCCAGCTGGATCTGTTTGTACTTCATGAGGAGGTCCTCGAAGCTCTCGTCCATGCCGTTCTCCGGCCTGGGGGAGACGTACGCCAGCTTACGGGGCGGCCCCCGACCACCCTGTTTCTCTGATACACAGTTAAGGCCTTCAATACACACACACACACATCAAACACACAAAGTCATTATGTCAGAATGTGACTTAAACACCTACACTAACCAGGGGGGTTTTGGGGTCAAATCCTCAAGGGGTAGTAGTGTTCTGCACTGACCTGCAGGTTATGAGATCAAATCCCCTCCGTAAAGAACAGGGAGTGTATATATATATATATATACACATTTATTTTTTTTTTCTCCACAAGGGGAAACCGGAGAAAAACCCCCATGAAGCACAGGAAGAACATGCTAACTCCACACACACATATGGCCGAGGCGGGAATCGAACCCCCCCTGACCCTGGAGGTGTGAGGCGAAATTGCTAAGCCAACATGCGAAAATCAATAAATTTTATTTTATTTTGTGTCATGTATTTGTGTGTTGCATGCCTAAGTTGTCCAAATTTGACCAATCAAATGAGGGGGACAGAACCTTGTGGAACAGGCACGGATTCCCCCCTCCCCCCGACGGACGATCGCCATAATATAAATAGACGATAAACGATAATAACGACGATTAATCTCCCACCTCTAACTGTTTATTTCCATGTGATATATGTGTATATGTAATTATATATACATAAATAATAGTTTTACCGTTATATAAAAAAAATAAAAAATATCGCAAACAATATCGTTATCGCGATATTCAACGACAATATCGCGCAGCCCTGTCCTGTTATGGATTAAGGATACGTTTCCAGTTGGGGGAATCTTTCCGGTGAATATTTCTGCCTCTCCCGGCGGCACCTCGCGCTCTGCCCCCGCGGTTGTCCCCGGGTCTCCCCCGGTACCGGAGCCGGCCCAGTGCTCCGTGACTGCGCTCCCAGAAGCTGGTCCGTGGACTGGGCGGCTCTAACCGGTCCGGGCCGCTGGGACACACGGGGAAGGTACCGTGCAGCATGGGCCCGGGTCTGAAGAGCGGCGGGGGTGGAGAGCGGAAGTCTTTCCCCGGTCCCATTCCGGGGGGTTTGGATCGCGGTGTGGAGGTTTTGGGTTTCCGCGACCCGGTTAAAGGCCTCGCTCCCTGCGGCTTCTTCGGCTGCTGTGGCTGTTTCTCCTCCGCTTCGTCGTCGCAGATTTCCCCGTCCTCCAGCTCTCCGTCCTCCCGCGGAGAAGCCGCAGCTCGGCCTCGGATCCATTCCCTCCCTCGGTGAAGTGAACCCGGTCTCAGGCCTGGCTCATGTTCCGATCTCTGACTTCACACAGCGGCGCCTCACACACACTCACGGGATAGAGGGACACGAATGCGTCCAAGTCTCGCGAGAACACCGCATTCCTATAGAGAGACTGCCGGCGATAGGAAAGTTCTCGCGATATCTCCGCCTCCCCGATACCGGAAATGATTTGTCTCTCGGGGAGGATTTAGAATATCGCGATATTTACGTTTCCTCTCGATTTTTCATGGCAGTAAACAGTTAAGAAGAATAAATAATATAATAACATTGTGTTGGAGTTTTTTTTTTTTTATCATTTATGGAATCTACTGTTTCACTGCAGAACACAAAACATGTTTTTATTTACCTTCATAGAGAACACAGTGAGAGAGTGAAAAACACGATACACACACACACACACACACACACACACATATACTACATACATAGACACATACATGTATACACACATATGCACATACAAACACAAATACACATACATGTATACACACATACACACACTCATACACACACACACACACACATTATATATATATATATATATATATATATGTATATATATATATATATATATATATGTATATATCAGTACATATATATATATAGATATATATATATATATATATACATACACACACCATTATATATATAGATGTATATATACATATATATAGAAAATATAGATAATATATATACATATAAGATATATATATATATACACCACACCATTATAGACTATAGACAGAATATGTATACTATGTGTGTCACATATATAGATATACTACATACAACTATATATATACAATAAAGACACACACACATACACATACTTATATATGTATATATATGCTTATATATATATATATGATATACACACACCACAGACATAACGACATATATATATATATATTATATATATATATATATATATATATATATATATACACACACACACACACACACTATATAGTGACTTCTACTGGAAACTCACTCTGTGTGTGTGTACCCAGTGTGTGTGTGTGTGTGTGTGTGTGTGTGTGTGTGTGTGTTAGAGAGGTGATTTGGGTGATTGTAGTGAGCCCTAAGCTAATAAACTTCCAGAAGGTAAAAGAGTGAATATAATAGTTTATATAGTTATATATATATATATATATATATATATATATAAATAAAAGGCACCTAATGCCATGACAAAGACATTTCGTATACCACACATACCCGCATCGTAAAGGTCCTATAAACACTGAGCAAACACAGGAGGAAAGCAATCTTTGACATCACTTCCTGTCTCTTACAGCTTTACTTATTTACTTGTTTATTTTGACCGATTGAGGTTGTAGGATGTAAAATCCTGTCGGACTATAATTCTACATATTTACACGTCTACATTCTGAGCACTGGCATGGAATCTTCTGGAACATGGAGCATTCAAGTCCTGCTGAGGAACCATTAGAGCTCATCGGCGTAGACAAAGGAAAGGATCATGGGTAATGTCACCTGCTGTGTCACCTTCAAAATCTTAATACTCGTGTATATTCGTGTCACACACACACAACACACACACCACACACACACACACACACACACACACACACACACACACACACACACACACACACTGAACAGAAATGATGGTATATTATGACTTCTAGTGAGCTCAGTGATTAAGGCCTCTGGACCGGAAGATCGCAGGTTCAAATCCCACTGCTGCCACTAGGTGGCCCTTGAGCAAGGCCCTTAACCCTCAAACGCACCCTCACAGGAGATTCGAGGAAAAATAAAATCTAGTTCTATTTTTTTGGCGTAAAAGTCGCACGATTAGTTCGGAAACATTGTTTATTTTTCTGTCACACACAATAAAATGTAAACATTGTTCAGAGCATTTAACGTTCACAAAACAGATCCAATAATAAAGTCCCATGTGCGAGACTGTAGTTCGCCGCACTCCTCGACAGGGGGCGCTGTCGAGTACGTCTCCTACTATTTGTTTACAAACGAACACTTCCGGTCTCCGTGGATTTGCCCACAGGATAAATATAATAAATCCGATTATTATTATTATTTTCCCCCTCCCTTTGGTCCTGAATATTGATTTTATTCAGGTAATAAAGTGACCACGGTGTTGTTGTGTGTGTGTGTGTGTGTGGGAAGAAATCCGCACTGCGCTACCGGACGGTGTGTGTGTGTGTGTGTGTGTGTGTGTGTGTGTGTGAGAGAGAGAAGTTTCAGAAAGTTCACGCGCTGCTTCCGGTCCAATCAAACAGGAAGAAGCGGTAAATAATGAAGGGGAGAAAAAGTCGCGCTAAACGAGTAAAACACACTCACACACACACACACACCGCAGAGACACCGAAGAAGGGCACACACGCGGGTGAGTGTGCACACACACACACACACACACTCATTATCACATATGCACTGAAAGCATTAATAAGGGACACACGTCCACCTCTATAAGTGTGTGTGTGTGTGTGTGTGTGTGTGTAGGCAGGTTAAACACACAGCTCTGTCGGTTGTGTCATGGCCGGTTTTCGGCGCGGAAGATGCGCCGGGCGTTCGGGACGCGGTGCGACCAGGTGACGTGGTCTCCATCGCCTGCGGATGCCGAGTCTGTGCACACGACCCCGCGCTTCTGCTCCGACTTCCAGCAGTTGCTGGGCGTGTCCGTGTGTCACGACGCAACACTCTCGCCGTACATCTGCTCCGACTGCCACGCCCAGTTCTACCAGTGTCACAGCATCCTCCAGGCCTTTAGATACCGGGTCAACACGACACCGCCCTGCAACAGCCTCACCGAGAGGTATATACACCCAACACCCTTCCCCTACACCGTCACAGAGAGGTAAATACACCCAAAATCCTCCCCCTACACCGTCACAGAGAGGTAAATACACCCAAAATCCTCCCCCTACACCGTCACAGAGAGGTAAATACACGCTACACCACACCCAACACCGTCACTGAGAGGTAAATACACCCAACACCGTCACTGAGAGGTAAATACACCCAACACCCTCCCACAACACCGTCACCGAGAGGTAAATACACCAAACACCCTCCCACAACACCGTCACTGAAAGGTAAATACGCCCAACATCCTCCCCTACACCGTCACTGAGAGGTAAATACACCCAACACCGTCACCGAGAGGTATATACACCCAACACCAGAGACTTCCCCTAAGACCACCCAACACTGTCACAGAGAGGTAAATACACCCAACACCAATTCACTGAGAGGTAAATACACCCAACACCCTCCCCCAACACCATCACCGAGAGGTAAAGAAATCCAACACCCTTCCCCAACACCATCACTGAGAGGTAAATAACACCCAACACCGTCACAGAGAGGTAAATACACCCAACACCATCACTGAGAGGTAAATACACCCAACACCGTCACCGAGAGGTAAATACACCCAACACCCTTCCCCAACACCATCACTGAGGGGTAAATACAAACCATAAAAACACCACCATTACCCTACACCGTCACAGAGAGGTAAATACACCCAAACATCCTCCCCAACACCGTCACTGAGAGGTAAATACACCCAACACCATCACTGAGAGGTAAATACACCCAACACCGTCACAGAGAGGTAAATACACCCAACACCCTTCCCTAACACCATCACTGAGGGGTAAATAATACACCTACAGAGGTACAACAACACAACCATCACTGAGAGGTAAATACACCCAACACCGTCACAGAGAGGTAAATACAAACAACATACCCCAACACCAAACCCCCTCCCCACCACACCCCCGAGTAAATACAAAAACTACGCAACCTTCCTCCCTCACCAGAGAGGTAAATACACGCTCCACAAACCTTCAAAACCCAACACCATCACTGTCAGAGAGTAAATACAAATACCCCACACCGTCCAGAAGAGGTAACCAACACCCAACACTGAGAGTAAATACACCCACACCGTCACAGAGAGGTAAATCACTCTCAACACCTTCCCCAACACCATCACTGAGAGGTAAATACACCCAACACCGTCACAGAGAGGTAAATACACCCAACACCATCACTGAGAGGTAAATACACCCAACACCGTCACAGAGAGGTAAATACACTCAACACCCTTTCCCAACACCGTCACCGAGAGGTAAAAACAAACAACACAAATACACCAACCTACACAACTACACCTTCCCCCTACACCGTCAGAGCAGAGGTAAATACACTCTCCACCTTCCCCAACACCGTCACAGAGCGGTAAATACACCCAACACCGTCACAGAGAGGTAAATACACCCAACACCCTTCCCCACACCGTCACACAGCGGTAAATACACCCAACACCGTCACAGAGAGGTAAATACACCCAACACCCTTCCCCAACACCGTCACAGAGAGGTAAATACACCCAAAATTGAGTCACACACGGCTATTTCTCAGCGTGATTATTATTATTATTTTCCTCAGGTGCAGTTCAACACTGGCACCGTTTACAGATGAACCAGATCCATCCTGTAAGTGTCAAACACACACACACACACACACACACACACACACACACGACTTCATGTTGTTTTTGTCAGAAATCACCCACAGTGATCAGTATAATGCAGACGAGGACGTTGGTGTTCGCAGAGTGTAACCTGAAAAATCTCCAACTCCTGTAGCTCCGCCCATCACCTCAGACCCCGAGTGCCTGCTGCACTTGGTGTCGTGGACTCACGAGCACGCGGCCAGCTGCGGCTTCCCTCCCGGCCTGCAGGAGGTGCTGGAGGAGCGGTGTGGAGGCGTGGCGAAGGTGGTGTGGCGATGCGGCGATGGCCACGCTTACACCATGGAGACGGGCACGTGCAAGAGACACGGGGACAAGACACACCCACGCAACCACCAACCAATCACAAGCAGGGAAGAAAAGGCTGAAAAACCCTTCTACGTTTCCGAAAAAGAAGGAGAGATGAGAGAGGAGTGTGCAAAACTAATCCCTTCATCATCAGGTTCTCAGTGCAGAGACGAGATCCCATCACCTGCTCAACGTTTAGAGGAGAGTGAAGTGTCCGACAGGTCATACATCTCTCTCTCTCTCACACACACACACACACACACACACACACAGTTCTGATCAGTGTATAACGCAAGTCTCTCTGTACAGGAATTTCTCCAGCGAGGAAGAGGAGGAGATGAGGAAGAGCAGCTCAGAGGACACAACACCAACAGACAAACAGTGAGACCAACACACACACACACACACACACACACCGTACACAAACAATAAACGTTTATATACCACAGCCTGGTGATTAAACATCTCCGCTCTCGATGTTCCTCAGACTGGCCTCCAAGAAGACGAATAAAGATGTCAAGAACCTGCAGCCTAAAGAGAGGAAGAAGCCTGGACCCAAACCTGGGTGGAAGAAGAAGTTCAAGTCAGAGCGGTATATATATATATCTATATATATATATATATATATATATATATATATATATATATATACATACACACACACACACACACACACACACACACACACACACATCGTACAATCGTATGGAATATTACATTGTGTATTTGTGTTTCAGAGAGGAGCTGCCCACCATCTATAAATGTCCACATCAGGGCTGTACAGCGGTTTACAGAGGAGTGGACGGCATGAAGGTCAGCGCACACACACACACACACACACACGTCACTAACGCATCACAGAGTACGTCCACTTCAACATACATCGGCCCACATAAAGCACTTGCAATTGTCCACCATCGTTATGATTGGCAGGGATGTGAAATAAGCCCCGCCCACATTGCTAGCAAGGACGGCGGCTCTCTCGCACTACCGAGCGCTTTTCATTCCTGATTATTGCACCTAAAGAACCTCACCAGACCTCACGATGTTATTCATGGTTTAAAATATAATCACGTCTATAAATAAATCAACCAGGTTCATAACTATTGTTGTTTTATTTTCCGTTTTCTTTAAGCTACACACCAATGTTGTTCTGTTTTTGAAGACAAAAAAAAAAATACACAAATTATTCAAAACACAGTTCATTTTGGAATCCCATATAAATCGTTGCCTTTTCTTCTTTAAGACGGAAATCATTATGTAAAATTAAATGGGAAGTAAATGTTACTCCACCATTTCAGCGTCCTTTACAAGAAGCCCTGCCCCCTTAGGTACTTCTGATCTAAAGACTAGCCCCGCCCCCTAGATACTCCTGATCTAAAGACTAGCCCCGCCCCCTAGATACTCCTGATCTATACAGAGCAGTTTCGCCCCCTAGGCACTCCGGATCTAAAGACTAGCCCCGTCCCCTAGGCACTCCAGATCTAAAGACTAGCCCCACCCCCTTGGTACTCCTGATCTAAAGACTAGCCCCACCCCCTAGGCACTCCTGATCTAATGACTAGCCCCACCCCCTTGGTACTCCTGATCTGAAGACTAGCCCCGGCCCCCAGGTACTCCTGATCTACAAAGCAGTTCTGCCTTGCAATGTGATCAGTGCTAAACACCACTGGTATACAGGAATGCACAACCTCGTGTGTGTGTGTGTGTGTGTGTGTGTGTAGAAGCATGTGAAGGAGCACCATGAAGAGGTGAGGGAGCGGCCTTGTCCTCATCCAGGCTGCAACAAAGTGTTCATGATTGACCGTTACCTGCAGAGACACGTCAAACTCATACACACAGGTGTGTGTGTGTGTGTGTGTGTTGCCTTATTGTATAAAAAGTTTTTTAAACCTGCAATTGGACCAAAAAAAGGTTTGTCTTAGAAGGTAATGAAGAGTGTGTGTGTGTGTGTGTGTGTGTTGCAGAGGTAAGGAACTACATCTGTGATCAGTGTGGTCGTACGTTTAAACAGAGAAAACACCTGTCTGTGCACCAAATGAGACACTCTGGAGCAAAACCACTGCAGTGAGTCTCTCACACACACACACACACACACACACACACACACACACACACACACACACACAGAATCAGATAACCTCCAGAATCAGAATGAGAACTTGGTGTACGTGTTTTGCAGGTGTGAAGTGTGTGGATTTCAGTGTCGGCAAAGGGCGTCTTTGAAGTATCACATGACCAAGCACAAGGCGGAGGCGGAGCTGGAGTTTGCGTGCAGCGTGTGTGAGAGACGCTTTGAGAAAGCACACAACCTGAATGTCCACATGAGCATGGTGCACCCGCTGTTACAGGAACACAACACACACACCATGGACACCAGCTGAGTGCGGCCTGAACACACACACACACACACACAGGATCACACAGGTGTTGTTCCAATCAGGAGTCCCTACACACAGC
>JACRUU010000015.1:726274-733774 GCA_030449085.1 Kryptopterus vitreolus | reverse complement strand
ACACACACACACAACACACACACACACAAGAACACAAAAGAGTACCATGACTATAAACGTCTGTCCTATATGACATATATGACATCTTTTGCATGAAGGAATGTTTTGTGTGTGTGTGTGTGTGTGTGTGTGTCTGACCCTGCATCCAGCACCGTGTTGATGATGTGTGTGCACGCAGTTGCCGTGTTTCCCTCACACCCTCCTGCACTCTCACACAGCGAGAAGAACCACTGCTGACAGGCCCAGCGCTGACACACACTCCTGAAACATGAACGTACATTGTTCATTTTATATCACTTTTCACAAGTGTGTGTGTGTGTGTGTGTGTGTGTGTGTGTGTGTGTGCATGTACCTCTCTGTATCAGACAGAGCATCTTGACTGCGCTGCACTCGGAGCTCAAACGCCAGCCATTCAGAGAACGACAACTGAACACACACACACACACACACACACACACACACACACACACACACACACACACACACACACACACACACACACACGCGCGCGCCACAGTTTACTCCTAATATATTTTGTATCGGCTGTAAGAACTATGTGTGTGTGTGTGTGTGTGTGTGTGTGTGTTGTCATGCCTGGTGTTCCGGGTGTTTCTGCAGGTCCCTGATGGCAGTGTGTCCCCACACAGCTTTAACAGAGCTCCTCATACTTCTTCTGCAGTCAGTCACACTCACCCATGCACCTTCACACTCCTCTTCATCAGCGCCCTTATCGTCTGGTCTCACTGCTGCTAGCAAACCTGAACGCAGCTCCGGAATAAGCCTCGGGCCGAGGAATAGCAGCTACACACACACACACACACACACACACACACACACACACACACACACAAAGAGGACATATAAGAGAGGGTAGACGTATACAGTAGAGATTATTAGGAGATGGGGAGACTGAATAACGGAGAAGTTGAAGAGAAATAATGCAGAGATGATGTAGGAATGAGTAAGTGATGAGGAATGGATAATAGAGAGATGGTGGATGGAGGAATAATGTCAAAATGAGGTAGGGATGATGGAAGGATAGAATGATGGAAGGAGAGCAGGGGGATGTCGGAAGGATGACGGAGAAGAGATTAGATGTACCCGTTTGTAGAGGCGAGAGGGGACGAAGTGTGCCAGTTCCTCAGTGTGTGAACTCGATTTACACAAAGCGTAACACACTGCTAACACACACAACCTACACACACACACACACACACACACACACACACAGAAGAGATTAAATGCATTTCAATAGTTCCATATGTGTATATATATTATGTGTGTGTGTGTATATGTGTGTGTGAAGCAAGTGAGACCTAAGGGAGAAGTCCATGGCACTTGCAGTGGATGAGGGTAACACATCACTCAGGGCCTCAGATGGAGGAAGTCGGATGGAGTGTGTGAGACCGGTGGAGTGAGACAGGTCCACTGGGGGTATCTGATCTCTACACACATGCAGTTCCACTACCAACACCGCAAGAGACAGGACATGGGCAGGTGAAAGAGTCGACCCCTACACACACACACACACACACACACACACACACACAATGAAAGCTGTACATTCTATGTATATATTAATTGTAGACCAGTAATTATATTTTGATTGACTGGCGCCCTCTAGTGCCACACAAGGTAATGCTGCTTTATGAGCGTTATTCCTTACAACACATCAGAGAGAGAGAGAGATGTGGATAGTGGTGTGTGTGTGTGTGTGTGTGTGTGTGTGTGATACCTGAAGGTACAGAAGTTGCAGAACTCTGTGCAGGAAATGTGTGTACAGTTGTGTGTGTCCTATTAACATCTTCACAAACACTTTAACCCACTGACACTGCCTACGCGCACACACACACACACACACACACACACACACAGTAAAAATCAGAATTGAATTGTATGTGTGTGTTTCTATCTAATCACACACACACACACACACACACACACACAGTATCAGACACTTACCTGTTTGGCGGAGCAAATCTACATGCAGCAAGCACACACTCACAAAAACCCTGCAGCATCACATTGACAACCTAAACACACACACACACACACACACACACACACACAAAGTGTAAGATCAATACAAAAAAAATTATGTTTTAACATGAGGTGTGTGTGTTTTCATACTTGTGGAGTGTGTAAAGGTGTGTGTGGATCCAGGTTCAGGGTTCTGATCTCACACTCGCTCTGTTTTTCCAGTTGATCACACACACCGCTCAGTGCCCGAGACAATACCGATATCTGCGCTCGGATCTCTGACACACACATCACAATATACATTATATTAAGAAAAAACATATTCTATAGGATAGTGTGTGTGTGTGTGTGTGTATACATACCTCCTTCAGTAGAACCAGTAGACAGTAAACTCTTCAGCTGCATTAGCTTTGTGTGAACACCCACCTGAGGGTCGTGATCCTCTGACTCACTCGCACCTGTAACATTTACATTTTTGGTACGTAGAAGACACCACCATCATCCTGAATAATTTACCACCAACACACACTCACAGATTCAGCATGGAAAACCTACGAGATGTGGAGACTCACCGGCTCCCTGCTGCAGACTCATGCAGGACTCAGTGTAGGAGGAGTAAAGAGCAGCTGGGATCTTCTCTGCTCTCTACACACACACACACACACACACACACACACACACACACACACACACACACATACATATATATATATATATAAATAAACGTATGTATGTATATATGTGTGTGTATATAAATATTTTTTTTTTGTTTTTTTTTGTTTGTTTTTTTTACACACACACACACACATTATTGCCATTTATTGTGTGTTTTTGTGTAAGTGTGTGTAACTCACTTCTTCAGTGCCTCAATAAACACCATGAGATTGTCAGGTGTCTCTGGAAGCTAAAAGGTATAGAAATAATTGAAAAAAAAATTATACGAACAATAACATTGTACTTGAATGTGCGTGTGTGTGTGTGTGTGTGCGTGCGTGCGTGCGTGTCTTACCACACGTGGTGTCAACAAAGCAGGAAGGAATCGAGACAGGAAATACGGCCGTCTAAATATACTGCCCCCCCCACACACACACACACATTATACATGAGGTAACAATCACATGCAGCATACACAGACTATATTTATGGGTGTGTGTGGTGTGTGTGTGTGTGTGTGTGTGTGTGTGTGTACCTGGCTTCCATCACAGTGGCTGAGATCCGTTTAGTGCTTTGAAACAATGCCACAGCTTTTTCTACATCTTGTTGTGCAACACACTCTGGCTACACACACACACACACACACACACAAATAAGTATTAGATAAGTGATTTACTTATATATATATAGAATATATATATATATATATATATATATATATATATATATATATATATATACATTATATACATATACACAGTATATATACATGCACCAGCAGGGGGTGCTGCACTCACCTGAGCCTCAGTGGCTGCACCAGACACCACTTCATACATGCCCATCTGCTCAACTGAAACCTAGACACACACACACACACACACACACACACACACACACACACACACCAATAATAGAATTTTCCAATGAAGAGAAGTGAAGAACAGAAGAGCCTTTATTTTTTTAGAAGCTGGGGTCAGACCGCATGGTCAGCCACGATACAGCGCCCCCTGGTGCATAGAGGTGTTAAGGGCCTTGCTCAAGGACCCAAGTGTAGCAGCTTGGCGATACCGGGATTCGAACCCCCGACCTTTCAATCAGTAGCCCAGTGCCCAAGATACCCCCTCTGTCTGTTATGATGCAACAGTGTGATGCATTTTTAATGTGTGTGTGTGTGTGTGTATGTGTGTGTGTGTGCAGAGCTAAAAATAGTGCAGATCATAGGGCAAATGTGTTCATTATGTAAACCAAATTACACACAAATAAAGGTTGTGTTTTGGTGTGTTTCATGTGTATGTGTGTGTGTGTGTGTGTGTGTGTGTGTGTGTGTGTGTTTGTATATAGCACCTTGAGGTCAGAGAGGCGCGTCCGGGACAGAGAGATAAACTCCTGCAGGAGAGAGCGGTGTTTCCCCGGGACATAGGGTGGGTGCATGATATGTGGACCTACACACACACACACACACACACACACAAACACACACTTTTAGCTCTTAAAACAGTAACTGTACCATGTGTACACCATTTAAATTCCCTATATACTTGAACCGCCACTGTAACCTTTAGATACTGCGGAGGGTCAAAGGGCACGAGATCAGATAGGAACTTCAACAGGAACACCAACGACTTCTTACTGTTACCATGGTAACCGTTCGACCCACCGAAGGAAATCTATAGGAGGAAAAATATGTTCAAAAACGAAATATATATATATATATATATATATATATATATCTATATATATATATATATATATATATATAAACACACAAACGCAGACGCTCACACGAAACTCGCACCTTGAACCAGTCGCTGTAGGAGGAAAAAATGGCGGGACCCTCAAGCGCCCCCTGTCGTGCCAACAGGAAGGCTGTGATCATCTTCTCTACGTCGTACGAGTGAAACGCTGAACTCAGCAACTTGGACAACAACTCTACACACACACACACACACACACACACACACACACACACACACTATAAACAAACCAACAGATATAAAACACGTACCGAATGGAGACGTGCGTGTACAATGTGTGTACCTTTGAGACAGGCCTGAGTGTGTGTGTGATACACTAACAGTGTTGATATGCAGGACAGAACATGCTGCCAGTTCACTTCCCAGAGTCTCTAATACCTGCTGCAGGTGAGAACACACCTCCTCCATACCAAATATCACACACACCTAGGAGAAGAATATATATATATATATATATATATATATATATATATATATATACATATATAATATATGTGTATATATATATATATACGCTTTATATGTGTTAAACAGATATTTTCTCACCGGAATGTGGACAGTGTTTGTGTGGGGTGAAGGTGGTGGAGGTCTCATTATATACATACAGAAAGTGAGGATGCTTTTACCTTACAGAACAGTGATGTCATCGACCCAGACGTTTTAGCAAAACTCCATTGACTCTGCATTGCTATAGCATCTGACACTACACACACACACACACACACACACACACATTCACAGGTGAAGCAGAATGTTATAAATAAACAAACAGAATGTATGTGCAGGTCTCTATACCTTTGAGACGGGGACGGTGTGTGAGTGTGTGTGTGAGTGTGTGTGTGAAGAATCGCCGCACAGCATCTTCTGACACCGACCCGGCAAACGTCGACGTCTCGAACACTCGGAGCCTGTTTAACACAAACAAATTAGCTTTATTTCATGTTCATCAGCCTCCAAATACATTACTGTCCATTATTTGCCAGGCTGAGTAAAGGAGGCGTGGCCTCTACCATTTGCCAGGCTCAGTAAAGGAGGCGTGGCCTCTATCATTTGCCAGGCTCAGTAAAGGAGGCGTGGCCTCTATCATTTGCCAGGCTCAGTAAAGGAGGCGTGGCCTCTATCATTTGCCAGGCTCAGTAAAGGAGGCGTGGCCTCTATCATTTGCCAGGCTCAGTAAAGGAGGCGTGGCCTCTATCATTTGCCAGGGTCAGTAAAGGAGGCGTGGCCTCTATCATTTACCAGACTCGGTAAAGGAGGCGTGGCCTCTATCGTTTGCCAGGCTCAGTGAAGGAGGCGTGGCCTCTATCGTTTGCCAGGCTCAGTAAAGGAGGCGTGGCCTCTATCGTTTACCAGGCTCAGTAAAGGAGGCGTGGCCTCTATCGTTTACCAGGTTCAGTGAAGGTGGCGTGGTCTCTATCATTTGCCAGGCTCAGTAAAGGAGGCGTGGCCTCTATCATTTGCCAGGCTGAGTAAAGGAGGCGTGGCCTCTATCATTTGCCAGGCTGAGTAAAGGAGGCGTGGCCTCTATCATTTGCCAGGCTCAGTAAAGGAGGCGTGGCCTCTATCATTTGCCAGGCTCAGTAAAGGAGGCGTGGCCTCTATCATTTACCAGACTCGGTAAAGGAGGCGTGGCCTCTATCGTTTACCAGGCTCAGTGAAGGAGGCGTGGCCTCTATCGTTTGCCAGGCTCAGTAAAGGAGGCGTGGCCTCTATCGTTTACCAGGCTCAGTAAAGGAGGCGTGGCCTCTATCGTTTACCAGGTTCAGTGAAGGTGGCGTGGTCTCTATCATTTGCCAGGCTCAGTAAAGGAGGCGTGGCCTCTACCATCTGTGAGTTTGGGTATAGGAGACGTGGCTAACAATGTCAGTAGAGGAGTTAGTGTCAGTGTTAGTTAGTGTCAGTAGAGGAGGCGTGTCCTCTACCATCTGCTAGTTTAAATAAAGGAGCCATGGCCTCTATCATTTGGTAATATCAATACAGTAGGCATGCCTTGACCATTTGGAAAAAAAGGAGGTGTGGCCTAAATCATCTGTAGGTTTAAGTAAAGGAGGCGTGGCTAATATATAATCTACTTTTTTGTCAGGAAAGGAGGTGTGGCCTCTACCATCTGTTACTTTAAGTAAAAGAGGGGTGGCATTTCCTTATTGTTCATTCATTTCAGTTAAAGAGGTGTGATCACAGTACATTTTTTTTTAATATTATTTTACCACTCTGCTCCAGCTGGAACACATTGTGAGGGGTCAGTGATGTGTGAGGGATCTGTAGTGTGTGAGGGGTCGGTGCTTTCTATTGCATCCAGAAGCCCTGCACAGTGGGGAAAAAGAGGGAAAAAAGGTATATAAATAAATAATCTGATATAAATACCCGAGTAAACATGGGGGGAAATGATTGAGTAATGAATATATACACTGTAAATGGTTCTCCACCTTTATTCTGCCATGGATATGTAGATCAATGAAAGAACACAGAATATATATGATATAAATCCTGCCATTCATCGTACCGCACATGTTATGTCTTTATTCCCCACTAGGGGCGCCCTGCACTTTAGGAACCAGTGCTGTAAATAATGGCACATAGAGAGTGAACAGGGTGTGAGAGAGGTGGAACCAGAGCATGGGACAATAATGATGGATGGATGGATGGATGGATGAGTACTCACATGTGAGCATAGTGTCCAGCACTGAACAGCAGGCGTGAGACACACTGGAGTCCTGAACCTCCTCAAATCCAACCCGGACCAACACACATACCACAGCTTATACATGCATTTGAGCAAACACACACACACACACACACACATACACACATGGAAAAAAAAAACATACATATATGATAATTATTTCCTTTTCACATCCACCTGGAATATAAGAGTGACGGAGAGTGTGATATTTACTGAATAGAATGTGATGACGCAGGTCTGCTTCGTCCTCCGTCACTTGACATGCACACAATGACTGTAACTGAGACACCAGCCAAACACTCACACCAGACTCACTTGGCCACACACACACACACGCCACACACACACACACACACACACAATTTGTTAGCCTGTGCTAAAAGAGAGAAAGTGACATCACCAGGAAACGACATTTGGCCAATAAAATAT
>JACRUU010000015.1:711274-718774 GCA_030449085.1 Kryptopterus vitreolus | reverse complement strand
ATTCATAAATTCCACTTTAATAAAATTGTGATACTTGTGATGCTCAGGGTTCAGAGCTTCAGGGTCTCGATCTTCCCACCTTGTGAACACCACGTCCAGATACATGTGATCTTACTTCTGCACCTGAGCAGGGGGTTAAAGGCCTTCCACCACAACTCTAACACCTTACCCACCTGTCTCCTGTCCTGAGGTACCTGGTCTTCTCTTCTCTTTATCTGCCCGATCCATCCTGATGTTCTACCTCTGGATGTTCTTCTCCTCACTCGATACTGCTGGAGATGTTTAAACACCGACATCCACGACGTCACTGAGAAACTTTCAGACAGGTCCGTCAACTATGACGGGACCATAATGATGGACATTCGTTATCGAGGACGAGGTTCCCTTCCGTGTCCGGGTTCCTCTGAAGGTTTCTTCCTCATGAGGTCCTTCAAAACAGTCGCCGCAGGATCTCTCATTACAAATAAACTTGGTGTAGACACCTCTACATTCCAGCTTTATAACCTCCTCATAACCGCTTATAAACAACACACACACACACACACACACACACACACACACACACACATTTGAGAAGAGTAACTTCAGGACAAATGTAAAGAATTCAATTTCACAGGAGAAGTAAACCGCTATCTCACATTCACTTCATTGTTTATTATTATTATTATTGTTATTTCCGCCTTTTTTGATTGGTCACCTTCAGCTTTGACATGACATCGTCATGACATCGTCAGATGTGTGTGTCACTTTCACTCTAGAAAAACTCTTTATTAGAAAATGTATTAAAAACAAACTGTACAAAAACCGGCATGACTGGAGCCACCAGAAATACCAGAAGACATGTGAAATGTATCTCTATCTGACACACACACACACACACACACACACACACACACACACATACACAAACACACACAATCACATACACACATACACTCTCACAGTCACATACACTCTCAAAGCATATATACAAACACAACATGCACCCCCCCCCCCACACACACACACTCACAATCACAAACACACCCTCAAAGTCACATATACACACACACACTCACAATCACACACACACCCTCAAAGTCACATATACAAACACACATGTTCTGCACCCCCCCCCCACACACACACCACACACACCACACAACACACACACACACACACACACACACACCCTCAAAGTCCATATCACATATACAAACACACATGCACCACCCCCCCCCACCACCCCCCACACACACACACACACACAATACACAACACACACTCACACAATCACACACACACCCTCAAAGTCACATATACAAACACACACACACACACAACACAAACCACACAAACCCTCAAGTCAAACACAAAGGCACCCTCACAGTCCATATACAAACACACATGCAACCCCCCCCCACAAAAACACACACACACACTCACACACACACACATCAAACACACACACACCTCAAAGTCACATATACAAACTCACATGCACCCCCCCCCCACACACACACACACACTCACAATTACACACACCCTCTCAAAGTCATATATACAACACACCCCCCCCCCAAACACACATGCACCCCCATATATATCACACACACACTCACAATCACACACACTCTCAGTCACATATACAAACACACATACACCCCCCCCACACACACACACACACACACACTCAAAGTCAACATATACAAACACACATGCACCCCCCCACACACACACACACTCACAATCACACACACTCTCAGTCACATATACAAACACACATGCACTCCCCCCCACCACACACACACACTCACAATCACACACACACACATACACTCTCAAAGTCACATATACAAACACACATGCACCCCCCCACACACACACTCACAATCATACACACACATACACTCTCAAAGTCACATATACAAACACACACACACACACACACACACACACACACATGCGCATACACACACACAGTAGTCAAGTGATACATTTAGTTTCAGTAAACCCTGGTCTGTTTTGACCTGGTCTGTGAAATATAACACACACACACACACACACACACACACAAATACATATGCACACACCACACACACACTCATACACGTACACAATCATACACACACCACACTCTTTCACACATGTACAAACTAATAAACACACCCCACACACACACACAATCTCACACACAACACATGCAAACTCCTATACACAACATGCACCCACACAAATACATATACACACACCACACAAATACACACACACTGTGACACACGTACACGCTTATACAAACACCACACAAACACTCACACACACTCTCTCTCACACACGTACACACACCACACAAATACACACACACACACAACACATGCAAACTCCTATACACACATGCACCCACCCAAATACATATACACACACACACACCACACAAATACACACACACTCTGACACACGTACACGCTTATACAAACACCACACAAACATATGCACACTCTCACACACATACACCCTCATACACACACTGCACTCTCTCACACACGTACACACTAATAAACACACACCACACAAATACATATATACACACACACACTCACGCACCATACAAATACACACACTCTGACACAGGTACACAGTTATACAAATACCACACACACATGTACACACTATTATACACACACATACACTCACACATATACTCTTACACACACCACACAAATATATACACACATGCATACACACTAATATACACACATACACACATTCTCTCTCACACATGTACACACCACACAAACACTCTCTCACACATGGACACACTAATACACACACACACACATACACTCACACGCAAACACTCACTCGCCCTCAAACATACAAACTGTTGTGTGTTCATTCTAAAGGTCACAGTGGTGTGTGTTTATCTCTCCTGCTTATTTACATATGGAAATGCAACATTTGAGTGTTCACTCTCGTCTCACACACACACACACACACACACACACACACACACACACACACACAATACAGGGACCTGACACACACACACACACACCTATATACACACACAAAATATTTTGCATTCACATTCTGCATTAAAAATCTGCACACACACACACACACACACACACACACACACACATGCTCAAAAGCATTAAAAAAAAACAAACACACAATCAAGAGTGTAATGAAAGCCAGGTGTGTTAACTCCTCACCTACACATTCACATTCCTCAACACACAAACACACTTTATATTTCTCTCTCTATATCACACACCACACACACATACACACACACATACACACACACATACACACAAACACACACAAAATCCCTTTTCAAAGTGCGTTTATTCTCCATTCTCTCTCTTTAACACACACACACACAAACACACAATTCAAGTACACATATTCTCTGAGACAACCAATATTACACCAAATGCTCAACACACACACAGATTTGTAAACAGGATACAAACGTACAAAACCCACAAATGTGTTAGAAAAATATCACAAATCTCTTACATAAAGTTCATTCAGATAGAAAAAAGGAATGTCTTTGGTTTATCGTGGTGTGTGTGTGTGTGTGCGTATGTGTGTGTGTGGCAGAACTGTGTGTGAATGTTTGTGAGTCTGTGCAAAAGTTTGTGTTAGGCCTCTGTTTTAAGTATAACTGTGTGTGTCTGTGTGTCAGGTCTCTGTATTGTGTGTGTGTGTGTGTTTGTGTGCATGTGTGCGTTTGTCAGATCTCAGTATTGTGTGTGTCAGGTGTCTGCATATGAGTGTGTGTGTCAGGTCTCTGTATTGTGTTTGTGTGTGTGTGTATGAGTGTGTGTGTGTGTGTGTGTTAGGTCTCATTGTGTGTGTATGTGTATATGAATGTGTGTTTGTCAGGTCTCTGTATAGTGTGTGTGTGTGTGTCAGGTCTCTGTATTGTGTGTGTGTGTGTGTGTATGTGTGTCAGGTCTCTGTATTGTGTGTGTGTATCAGGTCTCTGTATTGTGTGTGTGTGTGTGTCAGGTCTCTGTATTGTGTGTGTGTGTATATGTGTGTATATGTGTGTGTGTCAGATCTCTGTATTGAGTGTGTGTGTGTGTATATGTGTGTGTGTGTAGGTGTCTGGTGTGGTGTATGTGTGTGTGTGTGTGTGTGGTGTCAGTATGTGTGTGTGTGTGTGTGTGTGTAGGTGTAGGTCTGTGTAGTTGTGTGTGTGGTGTGTGTGTGTGTGTGTGTCTCTGTTTTGTGTGTGTGTGTGTGTGTGTCAGGTCTCTGTATTGTGTGCGTTTGTGTGACAGATCCGTGTGTGTGTGAGTTGTGCGATGACGAGCAGGAGCATCTCGCTGGTGCTGCTGAGGGCGATGATGAAGGGCGCCTGGGACGCGAAGTCGGCCTCGGCACGCCGGAACGAAAGCTGCATGACGGCGAGGGCCAGGAGACTGTTCTGGACCCCCACCTCGATGGCCACGGTCCTCCGGTGGGGCACGGCCAGTCTGGCTATGTGGGCCAATCCCAGGCCTACGAGCAGACCCAGCGCGGGCACCGTGACGCCCACCAGCACCATCGGCAGTTGCACGTCGGCCAGGATGGACGCGCCCATCTGATACGCCATGAAGACCCCGCCCACGATCAGCAGGAAGCTGAGGGGCCGTATGAGCGCCAGGAGGACCCGCGTGAGAGCGGGCAGCCGCAGCTTGACGCACACGCCCAGGGAGATGGGGATGGCGATGAACAGCAGCGTCACCAGGATCTTGACGAAGGGCACGTGGAGGGCGGCGTGGACGCCCAGCATCCGCCCGTACAGCGCCGACGAGAGGGGCATGGCCGCCGTGGCGAAGACGGTGGACACGAGGGTCATGCAGATGGCCAGGGTCACGTCCCCGCCCAACAACAGGCTGTAGAGATATCCGCCGCCTCCGCCCGGCGCGGAACACGTGATGACCAGGCCCAGCGCCAGCGCCTTGGGCAGCGAGGCCAGCCGGGACACGGCGTACCCGTACAGGGGCATCACCAGGAATTGCCCCGTGATCCCGAGCAGGAGCGGGACGGGCCGGCGCACCAGCTCCCGCAGCACCTCCACCTCCACCTTACAGCCGAAGGCGCACTTGTTGACGAAGATGAGGGGCAGCAAAGCAAACAGAACCGGGTTCTCCGAGAAGTGAGCGAGCTGCGTGGGGCCGTCCTCGTCCCCTCCCGGCTCCACCCGGATGGAATAATCCCGCCGCTCCTCGATCAGGACCGGCTCGGAGCTGGGCTCCAGGTCCAGCAGCTGGATGAGTAGCGGAGCCGTTCCGGGTAGTCCCGAGCGGATGCTGATGACGTAGCTGTTGACGGGCCCGCCGCTGTCGCTGACGTTCAGGATGGATAGGACGTCGGGTTCTAAGGAGCGCACTCGGACCGTCTGCCTCCGGCCGCGCCGCCGCCGGCTGGAGATCACGATCACGCCTTTGGTGTTCTCTGGGAACTCGAACTCCAGCGACGTCCCGTCCCCGATATGCAGGTAGCTCTGCGGGGGATCCCCGGTCCCATTGGACACACCCGGGTCCGGGACGAGAGCGGAGGCGGCGGGAAAGGCAAGCAGGAACAGCACAGCCGAGACGCTCCACGCGGCGGAGACACACATCCTGAGGAATGGGGATAAAATCCGAGGAGACTCCCAAGAATTCCTCCAGGCGCTCCCCTGGTGCACACACACACACACACACACACACACACACACACTCACAAAATTCCTGATTATTCCCAGATGATTCCAAAAACAGCTCCGTTTTCGTTCATCTCATCAGCACAGGGCACACACACACACACGCACACACTGAAGCCCACACGGTTGCATGATCACACACACACACACACACACACACACACGCGCGCGTCTGTACGCGGTTCCGGTTCCGTCCGTCTCAAGTCCCTGATCTCTGGTCTCTCTCTTCTCCCCGGTAAGGCACGCGTTTCTCCAGCAGCAGGAGGAGAAGGAGTGAGAGGAGGAGGATGGTGATGATGGTGATGATGATGGTGATGATGATGATGATGATGGATGGTGATGATGATGATGATGATGATGAGATGAGGGATTTTCCTGCGCTGCTCCACTCAAAAGCCCAGCAGATGTTTCACTCCGCTGGAGGAGGATCCCGACGCGGGTTGCCAGATTGGGGGAAAAACAGGGTTGGGTTGCCACGTCGCGGTATTTAACACGTCTGTTAACCACACCCTGTTCTCTCGGTGTGTGTGTGTGTGTGTGTGTGTGTGTGTGATGATGTATGCAGGAGGATTATTGATCCCCATGTGTGAGTAATATCTCTGTGTTTCACTGCAGGAGGATTCATCATCATCATCATCATCATCATCACCATCATCATCATCACCATCACCATCATGCTGATAAATAAACAAATAAAGTTGTTGATTGTGCGTTTTATGGGAGTTTCTATTTGTTTTCTCCAGATTGGAAATATATAGATATATTTGTTTTTTTTTTTTTTCCTTTTATTTGTTTGTTTGTTTGTTTGTTTGTTTGTATTGAGAAAATCTATGGTGGGGGTCTGAGGTTATTAACGATTATGTACAACCGGTCTCTATAGCAACAAGTCAAAGTCCGGCCTGAAGGAGGGATTTCATAAAACAAAGGGAGGGGGGTTTAAATCTGGCAACCCAAATGACAGCAACAAATGCGCGCGCACACACCCACCCACACACGCACACGCACACTCTATCTCTCTGTCTCTCTCACACACACAAGCAAATACACACACACGTGATGATTAGGTCTGATTAGGCTGCAGGAAATCCTCTACTTGACAATGTGTGTGTGTGTCCGTCATCTTCCATCAAATTAATTTATTTCTTCTTACACACACACACACACACACCCTCGAGTATGTGTACCTGTGTGTGTGTATGAATGTATGTATATATTCATTCATTCATTCATTCATTCATCTTCTAGCGCTTTATCCGATTTTCTCGGGTCACGGGGAGTATGTGCCTATCTCAGGCATCTATGGGCATTAAGGCAGGATACACCCTGGATGGAATGCCAACCCTATCGCAGGGCACACACACTCACACATTCACACACACATTCATACACTAGGGACAATTTTTTCCAAGGTGCCAATCAACCTACCGTGCATGTTTTTTTTTTTGGACCTGGGGAGGAAACCGGAGAACCCGGAGAAAAACCCCCTGAGGCACGGGGAGAACATGCAAACTCCACACACACATGACCGAGACGGGAATCGAACCCGGATCACTGGCGGTGTGAGGCGAACGTACTAACCACTAAGCCACCGTGCCCCTGTATATATATATATATATATATATATGTGTGTGAGAGTTGTGTGTGTGTGTGTGTGGATGCATGTGAGTATGTGTACCTGTGTGAGTGTATGTATATATCTGTGTGTGTATATGTGTGAGTGTGTGTACATATCTGTGTGTGTATGTGTCAATGTGTGTATGCATGTGAGTATGTGCATCTTTGTGAGTGTGTGTGTGTGTGTATGCATGCAAGTATGTGTA
>JACRUU010000015.1:673774-688774 GCA_030449085.1 Kryptopterus vitreolus | reverse complement strand
CTGAGGGACACAGACACGGTCACATGACCACCATGAGGGCGTAAGTTCTAACGGGTGAGAAGGGTCAAGGGTGTGCTTGTATATTTGTCTGCAGACCTGCAGCAGGCCGTAAATCTCCGAGCGATCGAACATGAGGTAGAAGTAGTCGAGGTTGTTGAGTGCTGATTGCCAGGGCATGTACTCTCTCTCCTTCGATAAATAGAGCGTGGTGTTCAGGGCCAGTATGGTGGAAACATCTGTCGCCCTGGTAACCACATAGAAATAATGCAAATCACATACCTCCGCAGTAACAAGTGGCTCTGATTGGTGACAAGTAGATAATGAGTACATTCAATTGTGTATACAATAAATACACATCACATCACACATCACATTGCATCACATCACATCACATCACACATCACATAACACATCACATCATAATATCACATTACACAACACATCATATCACACATCACATTATATCACATCATATCACACATCACATTATATCACATCACATAACACATCACATCACACAACACATCATATCACACATCACATTATATCACATCATATCACACATCACATTATATCACATCACATAACACATCACACATCAGATCACAACACACATCACACATCACATCATATCACATCATCACATCACACATCAGATCACAACACACATCACATCATATCACACATCACACATCACATCACACAACACATCACATCACACATCACATCAAACATCACACATCACATCACACAACACAACACATCACACATCATATCACATTACACATCATATCACATCACACATCACATCACCGAGACTCACCTGGCCAGATTAAACGCATCGTCTATGATCTGGGCTCGATTTATCACAGGAATTTCCTGAGGAACAAAATCTCATTTTCAATTTCAAGTTCTGTTCAATTAAAGCTTTATATGTTAAAAGTATTACGTTATTAAAGAAGAAAAATAAAACGGTGTCATTTAAATGACACCAAACGCAACATTTGCTCTCTTTCCACACGGACACGTTTAAGTGCTGTTGATACCTCATGAGACGTCTGGAGTTTCTGCAGTAGGTTCCTCCAGTTCCTCATGTCGTAGTTGACTCTGTAGTATCCCAACACGTCGAGGTTGACCACCAGCCAATCAGAAGATGCCAGTTTCAACAGATCATTCGTAGCTGAAAAGTGCATTTTGACGTCATGGGTTATTATTATTATTATTAGGAACATCAGCCTTTGTGGTGGAACAGAGTTCTGCTGGTCTGCTTTTTCTCAGAATCCAATCAGTTCATAAACCATAACTTGCAAATGATCGACTGCAGATCCACAGCGAAAAATATACGTGTTTTTATTACTTCATTCTGCTTACCAGTTTTGGTCTCCAGCCAGAACATGTTCTGCTTATTTCCATTTTTCATCCACTGTATCGGAACAATCCACTCGTAGCTAAAGGAGAACCGCGTGACTGTTTATAACTCATATATAAACACTCCTCGTGTGGATAAAATGTTCTGTAATGTGATGAAATGTGATGAAAATTGAAAAATTTTTTTTTTAAATCTGGCCTACTTGAATGGAGATGTTTGGTCCACGGTGGAGTTCGGTTCCAGGAGGAAGTGTTTCTGAGTTAACGTTCCTTTCTCCGTATCAATCGTCACCACCGGGAATCCCATCTGCCGAACCCAGCGGTCCATGATTGTACTCACGCTCTGTGGGAGGCTCGTTCCAGTTTCGTCCACAGCCTGAAGGAGGTATAACAAACGTCACATCACATAACACATACATCACACATAACAAACACACACATACATCACATATACATCACCATCTCACATAACAAACCACACATCACAACACATCACACGATACATCACCATCCCATAACAAACCACACATCACAACACATCACACGATACATCACCATCACATAACAAACCACACATCACAACACATCACACAACACAACACAAAACAACACAAAACAAACAACCATCACAACACATCATCAACGATTACATCACCAGACACATAACACAACCACACATCACACACATCACACGATACAATACATCACATTCCATCACATGACACAAACCACATCAAATCACATCACATCACACAACACATCACCTCCCATAACAAACCACACATCACAGGATACAACACCATAACATCATATCACATTCCATCACAAACCACACTCCCATAACCACAAACCACACATCACAACACATCACATTCATCACATCAACAACACACACATAACAAACCACACACAACACATCACATTCCATCACCTCCCAAACAAACCACACATCACAACACATCACACGATACATCACCAACCCATAACAAACCACACATCACAACACATCACACGATACATCACCATCACATAACAAACTACACATCACACCACATCACACGATACAACACATCACATTCCATCACCTCCCATAACAAACAAACCAACACATCACAACACATCACACACATACAACACACACATCACAACACATCACATACAATACACACATTCACATCACATCACACACACACATATCACATCACATCACAACATTACATCACCTCACATAACAAACCACACATCACAAGACATCACAACATTCACATCACATCATATCACATCACACAACACACACCTCCCATAACAAACCACACATCACAGGATACAACACATAACATGTTACATCACATCACATTCCATCACCTCCCATAACAAACCACACATCACACCACATCACGCGATACATCACCAACACATAACAAACCACACATCACACCACATCACACGATACAATACATCACATTCCATCACATCACACAACACATCATATCACATGACATCACATCACACAACACATCACCTCCCATAACAAACCACACATCACAACACATCACACAATACAACACATCACATTCCATCACCTCCCATAACAAACCACAAATCACAACACATCACACTATACATCACCAACACATAAGAAACCACACATCACACCACATCACACGATACAATACATCACATTCCATCACATGACACAACACATCATATCACATCACATCACACACATACATCACCTCCCATAACAAACCACACATCACAAGACATCACACATTACATCACCTCACATAACAAACCACACATCACAACACATCACAGGATACAACACATCACACGTTACATCACATCACATTACATCACCTCACATAACAAACCACACATCACAACACATCACAGGATACAACACATCACACGTTACATCACATTACAAATCACACCACATTACACCTCACATACACCTCACATAACAAACCACCCATCACATCACACAATACATCACACATCACACATTACATACACATCCCACACATCACATAACAATCACATCATACGTCACAACACATCACACAACACCAATACAACACAACACAACACATCACATCACACATCACATTACACACATGTTGTAGAACATTCCGGTGTTGTTGCTGATTTTGTGGTGGAACAGACCTTTTGGAGATGATCCCACAGGTCAGTGTACACCGTGTTTTCAAACTTGAAGTGATTGAGGTAGCTCTGGGTAAAAGAAGGAAATTAAACATGAATGAATTTATATTAAAAAGAGTCTCCTGTTTTTCTTGGCTCCGCCCACTGAACATGGCAGCAGTGTTTATTTCGTTTCCATCTCGGGGAGTTTTTCCTTCATACGCGACAAATCAAAATTAATTGTATAGGATCGATGCTACATATTAGTATTAACACGTCCCATATCCGATTAAATGTCACTTAACAGTATAACTGCATAAAATAATCATCAAATAAAGATGTTTTTATCATATCATGAAATAAAGAAAAGAACCTGAGCTGGAACGTACACTGAGGCCTTTCACAAAAACGTCTTCGGTCAGGAAATCTGAAAGCATCCTCAACACTGACGCCCCCACACACACACACACACACACACACACACACACACACACACACACACACACACACACACATATATATATATATATATATATATATATAATATCATTAAAACAGGAAAGAATATTTTAAATATTTTGAGATTGAGGGGTGGGGTCTTTGGGGGTTTACTGGGGTTAGACTGAGGGGTGGGGTTAGAAGGAGTTTTTTAGGGTTAAGACGGGGATGGGGTTAAATGGAGGCGTGGGTTTAAATTAGGGAATGGAGTTAGATTGAGGGGTGGAGATAGATTAATGGATTGCGTTAGATTGTGGGGTGGAGTTCGTTTGGACGGGGTTAGATTGAAGGAAGGGGTTTATGATTGAGGTGGAGATGGGGACTGAGGGTTGGAGTGGAGGTTGACTGGGGGGGGTTTTGAGGGAGAGGTGGGGTTGGTGGGGGTTAGATTGAGGGAGTGGAGTGTGGGTTAGACTAGAAAGGGTGGAGTTAGACTGAGGGCTTGGAGTTAGATTGAGGACGTTGGGGGTTAGATTGAGGGGTGGAGTTAGATTGAGGAGTGGGGAGGAATTGGAGTTAGAGTGGGTTAGATTGAGGGGTGGGGTTAGATTGAGGGGTGGAGTTAGATTGAGGGGTGGGGTTAGATTGAGGGGTGGAGTTAGATTGAGGGGTGGGGTTAGATTGAGGGGTGGAGTTAGATTGAGGGGTGGGGTTAGATTGAGGGGTGGAGTTAGATTGAGGGGTGGGGTTAGACTGAGGGTTGGAGTTAGACTGAGGGGTAGAGTTAGACTGAGGGTGGGGTTAGATTGAGGGGTGGAGTTAGACTGAAGGGTGGAGTTAGATTGAGGAGTGGAGTTAGATTGAGGGGTGGAGTTAGATTGAGGGTGGGGTTAGATTGAGGGGTGGAGTTAGATTGAGGGGTGGGGTTAGATTGAGGGGTGGAGTTAGATTGAGGGGTGGGGTTAGATTGAGGGGTGGAGTTAGATTGAGGGGTGGGGTTAGATTGAGGGGTGGAGTTGATAGACTGAGGGTGGAGTTAGACTGAGGGGTAGAGTTAGAATGAGGGGTAGAGTTAGATTGAGGTGTGGAGATAGATTGAAGGGTGGAGTTAGACTGAGGGGTGGGTGAGGGGTGGAGTTAGACTGAGGGGTGGAGTTGAGGGGTGGAGTTAGATTGAGGGTGGAGTTAGACTGAGGGGTGGAGTTAGATTGAGGGGTGGAGTTAGATTGAGGGGTGGAGTTAGACTGAAGGGTGGAGTTAGACTGAGGGTGGAGTTAGACTGAGGGGTGGAGTTAGACTGAGGGTTGGAGTTAGACTGAGGGGTGGAGTTAGAATGAGGGGTAGAGTTAGATTGAGGGTGTGGGGTTAGATTGAGGGGTGGAGTTAGACTGAGGGGTGGAGTTAGACTGAGGGGTGGAGTTAGACTGAGGGGGGAGTTTAGGGTTAGAGTTAGACTGAGGGGTGGGGTTAGATTGAGGGGTGGAGTTAGACTTGGAGTTGAGGGGTGGTGTTAGAGTTAGATTGAGGGGTGGAGTTAGATTGAGGGGTGGGGTTAGATAGACTGAGGGGTGGAGTTAGATTGAGGGGTGGGGTTAGACTGAGTGAGGGGTGGAGTTAGATTGAGGAGGGGTGGAGTTAGATTGAGGGGTGGGGTTAGATTGAGGGGTGGAGTTAGATTGAGGGGTGGGGTTAGATTGAGGGTTGGAGTTAGACTGAGGGGTGGAGTTAGACTGAGGGTGGAGGTTAGAGTGGGGGTTAGACTGAGGGGTGGAGTTAGATTGAGGGGTGGAGTTAGCCAGAAGGGTGGAGTTAGCCAGAATGGTGGAGTTAGACATAGGGGTGGAGTTAGACTGAGGGATGACTTTAGATTGCTGGGGCGGAGTTTAAATGATGATGAGGGGCGGGGTTACCTTGCTGTAGGAGATAGCGTCGAACACGGCGTTGATCTCCTCCGGTCTCTGAATGTCGTCTTCGTTAGCGGATAGCGGGTGAGACGAGGTCAGAGCGTCGACAGCAAACACTCTGTGCACGTCGCTCAGTACGATCAGGTCTTTCTGATGACGGAAAAGTGGGCGTGGTTATGTCAGGGCGTATGACATCCCTTGTGTATAATATCGACATTATCAGCCAATCAGAACACAGGACTGGATTAAGCGATGATGATAATGAATGACGTACGATATGCCAGTCAGGCTCGGCATGGTCGGCTCCGAGATACTCAACGTAGGAGGCGAATCCCTCGTTCAGCCAGAGATCGTTCCACCATTTAACAGTCACGAGATTCCCAAACCACTGCGAGGAACGGTGAGGAACAACATCTCGTACATCTCAAATAAATCATTTATTAAAATTTAAATTGACTAAGAATTTGATTGTATAGTGAGGTGTGTAGAGAATGGTTGTACCATGTGGGCGAGTTCGTGAGAGATGATCGAGACGACGCGTTCTTTATTCCCAGTAGAGGAAACTTTGCTGTCGTAGAGGAGAGCCGTTTCTCTGTATGTGATCAAACCCCAATTCTCCATCGCGCCGGCGTTAAAGTCCGGCAGAGCCACCTGATCTGTAGATTAGATTGAGGGTGGGGTGGGGTAAGGGGTGGAATTGAGGGGTGGGGGGGTAGAGTTAGACTGAGGGGTGGAGTTAAACTGAGGGGTGGTGTTTGATTGAGGAGGGGGTTAGACTGAGGGGTGGACTGATAGACTGAGGGGTGGGGTTAGACTGAGGGGTGGAGATAGACTGAGGGGTAGAGTTAGAATGAGGGGTAGAGTTAGATTGAGGTGTGGAGATAGATAGAGGAGTGGAGTTATACTGAGGGAGTGGAGTTAGACTCAGGAGTGGAGTTAGATTGAGGTGTGGAGATAGATTGAGGGGTGGAGTTATACTGAGGGGTGGAGTTAGATTGAGGAGGGGTGGAGTTGAGAGGGGGTTAAACTGAGGTGTGGAGATAGATTGAGGGGTGGAGTTAGACTGAGGGGTGGAGTTAGACTCAGGGGTGGAGTTAGACTGAGGGGTGGAGTTAGATTGAGGGGTGGAGTTAGACTGAGGGGTGGAGTTAGACTGAGGGGTGGAGTTAGACTGAGGGGTGGGGTTCGATTGAGGAGGGGGTTAAACTGAGGGGTGGAGATAGACTGATGGGTGGGGTTAGACTGAGGGGTGGAGATAGACTGAGGGGTGGAGTTAAACTCGGGGGTGGAGTTAGACTCAGGGGTGCAGATAGACTGAGGGGTGGAGTTAGACTGAGGGGTGGAGATAGACTGAGGGGTAGGAGGGTGGAGTTAGACTGAGGGGTGAGAGTTAGACTGAGGGTTGGAGATTGGGGAGGGGTGGAGTTGAGGAGACTGATTTGGGTGTTGGGTAGACTGAGGGGTGGAGATAGACTGAGGGGTGGAGTTAGACTCAGGGGTGCAGATAGACTGAGGGGTAGAGTTAGATTGAGGGGTGGAGTTAGACTGAGGGGTGGAGTTAGACTGAGGGGTGACTGGAGTGAGGGGTGGAGATATACTGAGGGGTGGAGATAGACTGATGGATGGGGTTAGACTGAGGGGTTTAGATAGACTGAGGGGGGGAGTTAGACTGAAGGGTGGAGTTAGATTGAGGGTGGAGTTAGATTGAGGGAGTTAGACTGAGGGGTGGAGTTAGACTGAGGGTGTGGAGATAGATTGAGGTGTGGAGTTATTGAGGTGTGGAGATGAGGGGTGGAGTTATACTGAGGGGTGGAGTTATAATGAGGGGTGGAGGTAGACTCAGGGGTGGAGGTAGACTCAGGGGTGGGTACACATCCTTAATTAGGGATTAATCTCTCACCTGATTTGGAAAGTGGATAAGTGGCGTTGTAATAACTTTCGAAGAATTTCAGGATTTTGCCGGTGTTGTTCAGCGCGTATTGTCCGTGACCGGCGTCGATCGCTTCCTTACGCGCAAAAATACGAATCTGCACAGCAAAAAAACAAAAACAAACAAAAACAACAATTCTTTAATCTATAAACCAACTTTAACCCATAAACAAACCTGGGTTATAATACGGAGGGGTTTATTTTACCGAAAGGTCTCCTTCCATCGCCTCGATGGCTTCAAAATTACTGACGATGAACGCCAGCAGGTACGTCGACATTCTCCTGGTGGGTTCGAAGCGAGTTTTATTGAGCATCACACCGTCTACTTCAACCTGAACCGAATCTGAAAAAAACAACAACACACAAATAAGTAAATAACGTGCATCTGATTATAAACACTCATTTCTGTTTCACTGTTTTACAGGGTCATCCATGATACAGCGCCCTCTGGAGGACAAATCGTTAATGGCCTTGCTCAAGGACTGAAGAGTGGCGATCCTCTGGCTCGGACCCCCAACCTTCCAATCAATAACCCAGCACCGAGATAACCCCCTCCCTTACTGAGCTACCCCTCCCCAAAAAATCCTTTGTTATAACAAGGACCTTGCTCAAGGGCCCACTAGTGGTGGTGGTGTTGGGATTCGAACCTGCCACCTCTGGGAACCTTTAAACCTGGTACACAATCCATTATTGGGGAATCCTTAGAACTGAACCCCAAAATCTTGAGAGTCTTGACAGACCGATGCCCACCAAGCCAGCTCCATGAAGATCTGCTGCTTTCCATGGGTGGACGATCCCCTGCTAGTGAGCTCCAAAGAACCATGGACCCTGATTTGCACCCTAGGAACCCCCTCACCGACATCACTAACACTGAATAAATCTCCTCAAAACGTCTCCTTGGTAGACGCCCTTATTCACAGCGACTTACAACTGAGCAATTAAGGGCCTTGCTCAAGCGCCCACTAGTGGCCGCTTGGTGGTGCGGTGGGATTCCAACCTGTGACCTTCCTATGGCCCAATGCCTTAACCACTGAGCTCCCATCTCCCTTATATGATTTTCTCCACCACATCTGTCTATGCCACGCCCTTGCCTCAGGTCACATGACTTACCTACACTAAAGGTATGGAGGGCCATCTTCCCCAGGAGAACGGAGTTAATTATAACCCAGACTGCAACCCGACCCAACCCAAAAATATAACCCGACACTTTGACCCCGTAGTGTTTATTAATTTATTAAAGTGTTTTTTTTGTAACTTGCGTACCGATTTCCCGGCCGTTAGAAAGCGCGATGGTGGTCGGGTCGTGCAGCAGGGTGATGTTAAAGACGGCCTTCATGGCGGGTTCGTCGAAACACGGGAAGGCTTTCCGGGCATCCGTGGGCTGCATCTGAGTCGTGGCTACCACGCTGAAACGTATAACAACATGACAACGAATCACAAGTGTCCTCCTAAACAAGATTGTACGACGGAGATCATTAATACGTTTGTTCTCCTTCGCAGGAAGGGAGGGAGGGGGAAGGGGGGGCGTCCTTACTGCTGCACTCCGTTTTCAAAGTACTCGCTCCTGTAGAACCCTCCCAGATCATCCGCCAGTTCTCCTACGAAGTCGGTGTGGAGTTTGTACGTCTCTCCCGCTTTTAACGTCCCGCTCAGGTGGAAAACAAAATACTGGGTCCTGGCGACGGCTCGAGTGGACGTGATGGACGGCGCCGGAGAGCCGCCGAGCGCGCTCAGGGTGGCGTCGGTGGTCAGGTTCAACTTGTTGGCGTGAATCAGGATCAGATCCGTCTCCTTGACACATCGGAACACCACGCTGGAGTTCCCCGTGAAGATGTAGAGACCTTGGGAGTCAGGCTGGAGACGTGGCCAGAGCGTGACGTCGTAGGATTCGGGGATGAGGGTGTCCGGGAGACGGTATTTATCCCACGGGTCGTTGGACGGCGCGGTGGTGGGCGGGATGGGCGTCGTCGCCGTCGCCGTGGTGGTGGTGGTGGTGCCGGTGGGGTTCACGGCTATCTCGTTGTTCTTGGACTTTTCTTGAGAGTAAACGACGGAGAGCGCGATGATGGTGGCCACGGCTCCGGCGCCCAACACGATCCCTGCGATCCCCACCGTTTTGCTAATGAAGAACCCTTTGGCCATGATGAATGGAAACGGAATGGAGAAATGAGAGTGGAAACATCTGCATAGCCTTCTTATTCAGAGGTTCCTCCTCCTCCCATGGGATATAATACATCATCTATTAACACATAGAGTCCACTAATACGGCGGGATCGGAGGGCAGTGTCACGATGGGACATTTGGACGAGGAGGAGGAGCTTTGGCATGAAAGTATTATTGATGAGTCAGCTGAACAAGAGGGACGGGGACATTTTTATAGAACTGAAATTACGCCTTTTATATATATATATATATATATATATATATATATATATATAATATATATATAGTGGGGCACGGTGGCTTAGTGGTTAGCACGTTTGCCTCGCACCGCCAGAGTCCGGGTTCGATTCCCGTCTCGGCCATGTGTGTGTGGAGTTTGCATGTTCTCCCCGTGCCTCAGGGGGTTTTTCTCCGGGTTCTCCGGTTTCCCCCGGTCCAAAAACATGCATGGTAGGTTGATTGGCACCTTGGAAAATTGTGCCTAGGTGTATGAATGAATGTGTGTGTGAATGTGTGTGTGTGTGTGTGTGTGTGTGTGTGTGCCCTGCGATGGGTTGGCATTCCATCCAGGGTGTATCCTGCCTTAATGCCCATAGACGCCTGAGATAGGCACAGACTCCCCGTGACCCGAGGGAAGATCGGATAAAGCGGTAGAAGATGATGAATGAATGATATATATTATTATATATATATATATATATATATATATATATATTATATATATATATATATATATATGTATATATATATATAATATATATTATATAGTGGGGCAACGGTGGTGTTAGTGGGGTTAGCACATTCGCCTCGCACCGCCAAGAGTCCGGGGTTCGATTCCCGTCTCGGGACATGTGTGTGTGGAGTTTGCAATGTTCTCCCTGTGCCTCAGGGGTTTTTCTCCGGGTTCTCCGGTTTTCCTCCCCGGTCCAAAAACACATGCCTTGGAAAATTGTCCCTAGTGTGTGAAAGTGTGTGTGTGTGAGTGTGTGTGTGTGTGTCCTGCGATGGGTTGGCCATTCCATCCAGGGTGTATCCTGCCTTAATGCCCATAGACGCCTGAGATAGACACAGACTCCCGTGAATAGGGAAGATCGGATAAAGCGCTGGGTTTAGAAGATGAATGAATGAATGAACGAATATATATATGGGAGAGGTAATGGGCTATGGGCTACTGATCAGAAGATCCGGGTTCGATTATATATATATATATATATATATATATATATATATATATATATGAATAGGAACATTATAGATGTAATAAATGATAGTATGAAGTCACATTTTAACTCGGTTGAAAATTTACTGGGATACTTTTACTGGTGTTAAATTTCACCGTATCTGGGGTTAGATTTAGGGTTAACTCTAACACAGGTTTTGTGCACTTTGCACACCTCTGTAGATCACATTTTAACAGGCTCACCTGAAACGTATCAGTGTATCACTTTTTAGTGACGTGTGCAAAAGCATCACTATTATAATCTCTCTCTCTGGCTTCGGTCAAATTTTCGCCACGTAACTCGTCCCGCAGTTTTTCTCCGATCGTCACGAATCATACCTCATATCGTGCGGCCCGATGGTGTGAGTCGTGCTGTTACTTTTATAAGGAATCCCCCCAAGGAATTCCGAACCCGGGGCCAAAAAGCGGGAATTTTTTCCCTATAGAAAATGAATGGGGTTGAAATTTCGTGCCTCACAGTTCGGGCTGTGAGCGTCCGACATGCACATATGGCAAATCCACTCGTAGGGGGTCCGGAGTGGATCACCATCATATACCTCCCGAATCCCACACACGTTTCGGAATTTCGGAAAATCCGCGACATTCCGGTTCTATAGAGAACGAATGGGGAAATTTGGCGCTCCGCTATATCCGATCTTCCCTCGGGTCACGGGGAGTCTGTGTCTATCTCAGGTGTCTATGGGCATTAAGGCAGGATACACCCTGGATGGAATGCCAACCCATCACAGGACACACACACACACACACACACACACACACATTCATACACTAGGGACAATTTTCCAAGGTGCCAGTCAACCTACCGTGCATGTTTTAGGGAATTTTTTCCCTATAGAAAATGAATGGGGTTGAAATTTTGTGCCTCACAGTTCGGGCCTGTGAGCGTCCGACATGCATATATGGCAAATCCACTCGTAGGGGTTCTGGAGTGAATCACCATCATATACCTCTCAAATCCCACACACGCTCGGAATTTCGGAAAATCCGTGACATTCCGGCTCTATAGAGAACGAATGGGGAAATTTGGCGCTCCGCTATTCGGCCCCTGTTTGCCCGACATGCACATGTGACATATCCACTCGTAGGTGAGATGGAGTATTTTGTGAACATATGACTGCCGAAGCTCGGACACAGGGTCATGTAACATGTCTAAACGCTCGGCACATCGACAGGTGTCGGACGCTGGATAATTTGATGATGTCACGTACGTCACTGGCTCCACCCCCTCATGAAAAAACGCCCAAAACGTACTTTATTTGGTGTCTAAACACCCGTCTCTCCAAACAAGCTAGCATTTCGAAGTCAACGCTAAATATTAAACGGACCAGGCTGTAAAGGGGGGTCATGCCCGGAACTGCGGTTTGCATCGGCAAGTATCGCTCACATTTTCTTCAGAAAATATCCCATGTCTGGTTCCTTCTATTCCTTACATTTTCACCCAGTTATCTGTACTCCTTACATTTTAAAAATAGCCCTCGTTACTCCTCTTTCATTCATTCATTCATTCATTCATCTTCTACCGCTTTATCCGATCTTCCCTCGGGTCACGGGGAGTCTGTGTCTATCTCAGGTGTCTATGGGCATTAATGCAGGATACACCCCGGATGGAATGCCAACCCATCACCACACACACACACACACACACACACACACACACACACACACACACCACACACACACACATTCATACACTAGGGACAATTTTCCAAGGTGCCAATCAACCTACCGTGCATGTTTTTGGACCGGGGGGGAGGAAACCGGAGAACCCGGAGAAAAAACCCCCTGAGGCACGGGGAGAGAGGAGAACATGCACAAACTCCACACACACATGGCCAAGACGGGAATCGAACCCGGACCCTGGCGGTGTGAGGCGAACGTGCTAACCACTAAACCACCGTGCCCCCTACTCCTCTTTCATTTCATCTCGTTTTCATTAAAAAAAACACACAAATCACGTCAGCGAGGACGTAACCAGTGTCGTCTCGGTACTAAAAGTGCTTTAGGAGATTCCCAGCGTGAGGAAGACGAGTCTCCATCGTGAAGGTGAGCGATCGCGATGTTTCGTCAGCAAAGACGTCGTTTTCTTCCCATAACTTTCTTTTTCGCGGAAAAAAAAAACAAAAAAGACTTGATAATGTTCTGATCAAAGTTCAGGAAACATCTCCTGATGTATTATCAGTTGTTGTTGTTTTTTTACGATGCTCCTTGTACTAATTCAAATGAATAATTGTCTAAAACCATCCATAAAGAGTCCATAAACATTCATTCTGTCTGTTGTCGCTTTATCTAACGCCTTGATCTTATCTGTTTATACAGACAGGTGTGTGTGTGGATGGGGGGCAGAGGGAAGGGGGGGGGAAGAAGAACACATTACGGTGTCGGTCGTTTTCCAGTAAACCGAGAGCGTGAATCAGAAACTGATTCTTCTGCTCTAATCTCACAGTGGGGTTAATGATTTATACCCTCCTGTCCTTCCATGTGACTCACTGACACTTACAATGACAAATTCATTCTTAAGAACTTTATATTCTAAGTTTCGAGTCCTCATGATGACGACGATGATGATGGTGATGATGAATCAGCATTTTTATTAGTGCTGATCTGGACAATATACTCATATTTCATATACATATAAACTGCACATGTATATATTCATTCGTCTTCTACCGCTTTATCCGATCTTCCCTCGGGTCACGGGGAGTCTGTGCCTATCTCAGGACACACTCTGGACAGAATGCCGACCCATCGTAGGGGACACACACACACATTCACATTCACACACTAGGGACAATTTTCCAAGGTGCCAATCAACCTACCGTGCATGTTTTTGGACCGGGGGAGGAGGAGGGAAACCGGAGAACCCGGAGAAAAAACCCCTGAGGCACGGGGAGAACATGCAAACTCCGCACACACATGGCCGAGACGGGAATCGAACCCGGACCCTGGAGGTGTGAGGCGAACGTGGCACGATTAAACCACTGTGATATATGCTTATATATATATATATATATATATATATATATATATATATATATATATATATATATAGATATATATATATATATGTGGTGTGTGTGTGTGTGTGTGTGTGTGTGTGGTGTGTGTGTGTGTTGTGTGTGTGTGTGTGTGTGTGTGTAATGGGGTTAATAGAGGGACATGTGTGGGAGGTGTTTTTGGAGACGAGGTGACGGTTCGGACGGTGGCAGAGGAAGGACATGGGGTACAGATGGAGAAGAATGCTGAGGATGGAGGAAAAGAGGAAGGAGGAGGAGGAGGAGGAGGTTTAAGGATGTGCTGAGGGAAGGCATTTCAGGGTGAAGGGGTGAAAGAGGCAGATGTAAAAGAACAGGGTGGTATTGTATTGTGGGGAGGTGATGATCCTCTGTGGCGCCCCCTGCAGGGAGCGCCTGACAGAAGAAGAAGACGAAGCTACACCACCTGCACACCCCCTGCTGAAAAAGTCACACGTGTTTTGTTTTATATTCTTTATTATTTTATTATTTATTTTATTCTGCATAGTGATGATGTGAAGCGTTACATGTTACGTAACTAGTTACATGTTTCACGCCGTTAGGTATTTTAATTGCAAAGTGAACGGAAGCAGCAGCAGCGTTTTTTTATAGTTACTGAGGAAAAAATTTGTAATTAAATTACGGTATATATATATATATATATATATATATATATATATATATATATATTATATATATATATATATAGCTATAATATATATATATAAAACTGTTTTTTTTAATTAGTGTATATTACTGTTACTTTATTTATTTTATTTTTTCATTAGTGTGTGTTCTATAT
>JACRUU010000015.1:656274-663774 GCA_030449085.1 Kryptopterus vitreolus | reverse complement strand
GATAGTGGTGTTCATTGTGGCAGTAGTATTGTATGGCAGTAATAGTGATGGTGATGGTGGTGTTCATTGTGGCAGTAGTAGTGATGGTGATAGCGGTGTTCATTGTGGCAATGATAGTGGTGTTCATTGTGGCAGTAATAGTGATGGTGATAGTGGTGTTCACTATCTCCATCACTATTACTGCCACGATGAACACCACTATCACCATCACTATTACTGCCACAATGAACACCACTATCACCATCACTATTACTGCCACAATGGTGTTCATTGTGGCAGTAATAGTGATGGTGATAGTGGTGTTCATTATGGCAGTGATGGTGATGGTGGTGTTCATTGTGGCAGTAATAATGATGGTGATAGTGGTGTTCATTGTGGCAGTAGTAGTGACGGTGATAGCGGTGTTCATTGTGGCAATGATAGTGGTGTTCATTGTGGCAGTAATAGTGATGGTGATAGTGGTGTTCATTGTGGTAGTGATGGTGATAATGGTGTACATGGGGATAGTGATGGTGACGGTTATAGTGATGCCAATAGTGCTGTTCATGGTGATGATTGTATTTATGGTAATATTGATCTTTATAGTAGTGTTCATGGTTATGGTGATAGTAATGTTGGTGATAGTGGTGTTGATCATGTTGTTGGTAATAGTAATGGTGATAGTGGAGTGGAGGGTGATTGTGATAGTGGTGGTGATAAGCTGATAAGTAAGTCGGGGGTTCAATCACCAGGATCATCAAGCTCCTATTTTTCGGGCCCCTTGGCAAGGCCCTTAACCCTCCATGCTGCTATTAGAGGAAAAGGACCAATCAGAAGCCAGATAACTGTAGTAATGTTAACTGATACCTGTTTGTTCTCCATCTCTGCTTTTAGGAAATAAACCTCCAAATAAAGAACCGAGAGCAGATCCTCACCAACCCTCCTCAGATTCTCCCAAAAGCCCTGTCTCTCCAACACAAACTGCCCTTCCGGTCTCCCTACCTCCCTCTGCTGCCCCCGTGTCTCTCCCTGTACCACCGCCGCCCCCTATTGGACAGAATAGTTCAGACACTGGGAACACTTCATCTTCAAGTTCAGACAACACCACCATAACATCTTCTCAGGGTGGAGACCAGGGGCAAGTCCTGAACCAGACCCTGCAACTGGGAAACCAGGGGCAAATCCAGCCCAATTCTTCTATGGATGAAGTACAGGGGCAGAACAAGACTCTGGATAATGGACACCAGGGGCAACCCTCAGTTACACCTTCTGTCCCTGCACCACCCTCACCTCCACTTCCTGGGGCGTCTGTGGGGGCAGGAAACATTTCCTCCACCGTTTCCGAGGATCAAAATGAAACCCGCGTGAACAAAACTGACCAACAGTCCACCACCACCACCACCACCACCACCACCAAATCTACTACCATCCACACCACCTCCAGCACCACCATCTCCACCTCGACCTCCTCAGCCAAACCTGTGCTTCCTACAAACTCCACAACTGTGTCCACCGTCACCCCGAGAACCACCTCCACCACCGCTAACGTTACCCCACGTCCTTCCTCCACACAAACAAAGCCAGCATCCACAACACCCTCACCACCAACTCCTCCTCCATCCACCGCCCCTCCGTCCCTGCCCTCCGTCACCCCTCGTTCCAGCACCACGCCCAGAATCCCAGATGTTACCTCAGATCAGGACAAAGCCATAGTGGAGACAGCCGGAGGAGAGTTGGAGGGTCACCTGGTGAACACCAGCTCTCTGATCGCCGTGCTGATCTTCGGCCTGCTCTTCTTTGTCGTCACGGTCATCCTCTTCCTCAGACACGCCTACGAGAGCTATAAGAGACGGGGCTACACGCAGATGGACTATCTCATCAACGGCATGTACTCCGACTCGGGCCTCTGACTCATCGCGCCTCGCCTCCACCCCGTCTCGGTACGCCTCGCCAAATCACGCCTCGCCTTATAATCTCGCCTTGTCTCATAACGTCTCGTCTCATCACGCCTCAATATGAACTTTCTCTTCTCATCAGGAGCCGAGACACTACACAAGGGACATTCATCTCTCACACACACACACACACACACACACACACACACGGCAGGAGAGGAGACGACAATTGCGTACGAGGTATATAAAAAAATATATATATATAATAAACGAACGAAAACATTAAGAGGACCAAATCAAAAACAACGCAAAAAAAAGTATAAATAACAATAACGAACGAGTTAAAGGAAGAAAATAAAATAAAGCAAAAATACAGAGAAACCTCGAGCGTGTTTCGAGACGGAACGAGACTTTTTGATTTCGGTAAGTTTTACGTGAATGTACGACTTTTCCTCCTGATGATCCTCAGTATATTTTCTCTATGCAGACGAAGCTTTACTGTAACTGCGTTAACGCAGCCCGAAGGAACCGGCGTTTAAAATGTCGTTTCCTCCTGGCTTTTTTTTTTTTTTTTTTTTTTTTTTTGTCTTCCAGGGTGCGAGTCTCGCCTTCTGCACCTTCATAATGTTTATAACTTTAGCCACTTTGTTTTTCCCTCCATGCCTTTATTTTTATATATTTCTGCTCTTTGGATCTTGAATGAAGCCAAAACACAGCCACTGAGGCACTGAAGCACATTAACGTCAAGCCAAGGGAAGTGTAGAGCCATCAGACGCCGACTCTGTCCAGGGAACGCCACTTATTATTATTATTATTATTATAGCGTTTATTATTATTATTATTATTATTATTATTATTGATATTAATTAGTATTATACTTCTTGTTACGATGCAGTAAAATCAGTGGAGGGTTTCAGGACCGGATGTAAGAGATGTTTTGTTTTTGTGCCAAACTTTAAAAAGCAAAAGTCATATTTGATAATGCACTTTGGAAAAGAATGATTGTTTACTTTGCAAAAAATATGTATAATTAATAAACAGAGAACAAATTGTGTGTGTTTTTGTGTTACTAATGTAATGTAATGGAGATCGTTTTTAGTTGCTCGGGTTACAGGAGTCTGGGGAAAGCTAGAAATGTTGTGATACCGCTCGAGTGATATCAGAGTGGAATTTGAGTGATGTTTGAGATATTGGAGTGGAATTGGAGATACTGGATATCGGATAGTGATATCAGAGTGGAATTAGTAATATTTGAGTGATACCGGAGGGGAATTGTAGTGATATTTGAGTGATATCAGAGGTGGAATTGGAGTGATATTTGAGTGATACCGGAGGGGAATTGATATCAGAGTGATATTTGAGTGATACCGGAGGGGAATTGGAGTGATATTTGAGTGATACCGGAGGGGAATTGTAGTGATATTTGAGTGATACCGGAGGAGAATTGGAGTGATATTTGAGTGATATCAGATGGGAATTGGAGTAATATTTGAGTGATAACGGAGGGGAATTGTAGTGATATTTGAGTGATACCGGAGGGGAATTGAAGTAATATTTGAGTGATAACGGAGGGGTATTGTAGTGATATTTGAGTGATATCGGAGGAGAATTGGAGTGATATTTGAGTGATACCGGAGGGGAATTGGAGTGATATTTGAGTGATACTGGAGGAGAATTGGAGTGATATTTGAGTGGAATTAGTGATATTTGAGTGATACCGGAGGGGAATTGGAGTGATATTTGAGTGATATTTGAGTGATACCGGAGGTGAATTGGAGTGATATTTGAGTGATACCGGAGGGGAATTGGAGTGATATTTGAGTGATACAGGAGGGGAATTTGAGTGATACCGGAGGGAGAATTGGGAATTGTAGTGATATTTGAGTGATACCGGAGGGGAGGGATATTTGAGTGATACCGGAGGGGAATTTGAGTGATATTTGAGTGATACCGGAGGAGAATTGGAGTGATATTTGAGTGATAACGGGGGGGAATTGGAGTGATATTTGAGTGATAACGGGGGGGAATTAGAGTGATATTTGAGTGATAACGGAGGGGTATTGGAGTGATATTTGAGTGATACCGGAGGAGAATTGGAGTGATATTTGAGTGATATTTGAGTGATACCGGAGGGGAATTGGAGTGATATTTGAGTGATACCGGAGGGGAATTGGAGTGATATTTGAGTGATACCGGAGAATTTGAGATTTGAGTGAGGAGAATTGGAGTGATATTTGAGTGATACCGGAGGGGAATTGGAGTGATATTTGAGTGATACCGGAGGGGAATTGGAGTGATATTTGAGTGATACCGGAGGGGAATTGGAGTGATATTTGAGTGATACCGGAGGGGAATTGGAGTGATATTTGAGTGGTATATGAGAGTGTTTGTTGTGTCTGTTTTGTTTGTACAGCTCGGGAGTTTAGCGAGTCTCAGTGGTTTAATCAGGACCTCCACATCTGCAGCACACTAACTACTTCCTGGCCATGTGTGTGTGTGTGTGTGTGTGTGTGTGTGTGTGTGTGTGTGTGTGTGTCTCATTTGTTCAGCTTTAATTGGGGAAGATGAAAGTGAGGGAGGAGGAAACCGCTGGACACCTTTTAAATAACTAATGATCTCATCAGGGGGCGGAGGGTAAAAACAGGAGGGTAATAAACGTGTGCTTATTCAGAGGTATGTGTGAAGGGCGGAGCTACACACAGGAAGTGTGGAGTTTATAGCTTTAGATTTTTAATTCAAACTTCCTGTTTATGGAAAGAGAAAGAAAATGTTACAAAACATCTGAAAAATATTCTAAAATATTTTACCATCTTTCCATGTTGGAGGTGGTGGAGATGTGGAGATGGTGGAGGTGTTTGGAGATGGTGGAGATGGTGCTGAGGGTCACGATATTTAAGAAGTAGGCTTACAAATGGAGGGTGGAGGTATTTGAGGAGTGGAGGTAAGAGTGGAGGTGTTGGAGGTGGAGATGGTGTTGATGGAGTGGACGGTGTGACCGAGAGTGATGATGTGTTGATGATGGAGATGGAGGTGTTGAGTGGTGATGGGGGGTGTATTTGGAGGGTGGAGGTGAGAGTGGAGGTGTTGGAGGTGAAGATGGTGGAGGTCTTTGGAGAGTGGAGGTGAGGTGTTGGAGGTGGAGAGGTGTTGGAGGTGGAGATGGTGTTGAGGAGTGGAGGTGAGAGTGGAGGTGTTGGAGATGGAGATGGTGTTGAGGGTGGAGGTATTTGAGGAGTGGAGGTGAGAGTGGAGGTGTTGGAGATGGAGATGGTGTTGAGGGTGGAGGTGAGAGTGAAGGTGTTGGAGATGGAGATGGTGTTGAGGGTGGAGGTATTTGAGGAGTGGAGGTGAGAGTGGAGGTGTTGGAGATGGAGATGGTGTTGAGGGTGGAGGTGAGAGTGGAGGTGTTGGAGGTGAAGATGGTGGAGGTATTTGAGGAGTGGAGGTGAGAGTGGAGGTGTTGGAGATGGAGATGGTGGAGGTATTTGAGGAGTGGAGGTGAGAGTGGAGGTGTTGGAGATGGAGATGGTGTTGGGGGTGGAGGTGAGAGTGGAGGTGTTGGAGATGGAGATGGTGTTGAGGGTGGAGGTGAGAGTGGAGGTGTTGGAGTGGAGATGGTGGAGAGTGGAGGTGGAGATGGTGGAGATGGTGTGGAGGTGGGATGGGTGGAGGTGAAGATGGTGGTTGAGGAGTGAGGTGTTGGAGGAGAGTGGAGGTGTTGGAGATGGAGATGGTGTTGGAGGGTGGAGGGTGAGAGTGGAGGTGTTGGAGGTGGAGAGGTGTTGGAGGTGGAGGATGGTGTTGAGGGTGGAGGTGAGAGTGGAGGTGTTGGAGATGGAGATGGTGTGGAGGTGAGGGTGGAGGTTGAGAGGGAGTGGAGGTGTTGGAGATGGAGATGGTGTTGAGGGTGGAGGTGAGAGTGAAGGTGTTGGAGATGGAGATGGTGTTGAGGGTGGAGGTATTTGAGGAGTGGAGGTGAGAGTGGAGGTGTTGGAGATGGAGATGGTGTGGTGGAGGAGTGGAGGTGAGAGTGAGAGGTGTTGGAGATGGAGATGGTGTTGGGGGTGGAGGGTGAGGGAGAGTGGAGGTGTTGGAGATGGAGATGGTGTTGGAGGAGTGGAGGTGAGAGTGGAGGTGTTGGAGGTGGAAGATGGTGGAGGTATTTGAGGAGTGGAGGTGAGAGTGGAGGTGTTGGAGGATGGAGATGTGGAGGTGGAGGTTGAGGGTGGAGGTGAGAGTGGAGGTGTTGGAGATGGAGATGGTGTTGGAGAGGTGGAGGTGAGAGTGAGGGGAGGTGTTGGAGATGGAGATGGTGTTGAGGGTGGAGGTATTTGAGGAGTGGAGGTGAGAGTGGAGGTGTTGGAGGTGAAGATGGTGGAGGTATTTGAGGAGCGGAGGTGAGAGTGAGAGTGTGTGTGAGTGTGTGTGTGTGGTGTGTGTGTGTGTGTGAGCTGCTGAACACAAGGCCTTTTGTATGAAGTCCTGCTGCAGATGGTGTGTGTTATGTGAGAGGTATTTTGGACGCTCAGGCTCGGACGTGTTCAGGGTGTTTTTTTCTGGAGTGTAATATCGAGTGAGTGGAGGTTTTATTTGCGGACGGAGGTCTGGGGGGGATCAAAGCGAACGCCGCCGGCCTGTAGCTGTGCAGGTGACTGTAAAGCCAGCTTTCATTACAGTGTGTTTTACACACACACACACACACACACACACACACGTGGTGTGTGTGTACGGTCGGACTTAAACCTCTCGGCTTCGCTCCAGTCTCGTGAAAGCGGATTCTCACTTTTTTTTTACGACTTTGGTTGTTTTTATAGCTTTCTTCTAATGATGTGTTTCATTTCAGCAAAAAAAGGTAAAAATAAAGGACAAAAATAAAACCAATTCATGTCCACCAAAAACGTCCCGAAGCAGAGGTGTCCAGACCTCCTCCTCCTCCTCCTCTTCCTCCTCCTCCTCTTCATCACCATCATCGGAATCACTCCTGCATATCAGCGTCACATTTATTCTCATCAGAATCGTTTAGGAAACAAAGCCCCGCCCACATACACACCAGACCACGCCCATTGCGATTTGGGCCACGCCTACATTCCTGTTGCAGCAAAGAAAATGTGATATTACACACATCACACACACTATTTATTAATTATAGATTAGGAAAAATCATGATCATATTATTATTATTGTTATAATAAATAATAATAAATAATCATAATAATTAATATAATATAATAATAATAATAATAATGAATAATAGATAAGCGGTAGAAATGAAATAATAATATGAAAAGATGAACCGGTAGACAGAGAGAAAGTAAAGGGAAACAGATAAACAGATGAAAAACAAAAAAGACATAAATACACCTGCAGTGGTTTGAAATTTTGCCAAATAAAGTGTAATATTGTTATTATTATTATTATTAATAATAATAATAATAATAATAATAATAATAATAATAATATAATAATAACAAATTTACACTTTATTTGGCAAAATTATTTTCCACTCTCTCTTTTACTTTCCGTCTCTCTCTCTCTCTTTCTCCAAGAAAATAAGGAATTTTTCCAAATAAAGTGTAATATTGTTGTTATTATTATTATTATTATTATTATTATTATATAACAATAA
>JACRUU010000015.1:627500-635000 GCA_030449085.1 Kryptopterus vitreolus | reverse complement strand
GTTGTGTGTGTGTGTGTGTGTTGTATGTGTATGAGTGTGTGTGTGTGATTGTATGAGTGTGTATACGAATGAGTGTGTGTATGTGTGGGTGTGGGTGGTGTGGTGTGTGTGTGTGTGTGTAGTGGTGTGGTGTATGGTGTGGGTGTGTGTGTGTGTGTGTGTGTGTGTGTGTGTGTGAGTGTGTATGTGTGAGTGTGTGTGTGATGATTGTTGATGTGTGTATGAAGAGTGTGTTATGAATGTGTGTGTTATGATGGTGTATATGAGTGTGTGTGTATGGTGTGTGTGGTGTGTGTGTGTGTGTGTGTGTGTATGATGCTGTGGTGTGTGTGTGTATGAGTGTGTGTATGAATGAGTGTGTGTATGAATGAGTAGTGTGTGTATGAGAATGTGTGTACGAGTGTGTGTGTGATTGTATGAGTGTGTGTGTGTATGAGTGTGTATGAGTGTGTGTGTGTGTGTGTGTGTGATTGTATGAGTGTGTATATGAATGAGTGTGTGTATGAATGTGTGTGTGTGTGTGTGTGTGTGTGGAATGAGTGTGTGTGTGTGTGTGTGTGTGTATCATTGATAACGTCGCTGTGCAGGAAGGCAGGTTATGAAGATGCTGGATTAGGATTAGGGTTTGGATTAGACGATGTGCTGAGGTGACTTTTATGGTCACGCGTCCACAAACGGTACAGTACAAATCACGATCGTGCCGTGAGGAACCTCTCCGTCCACATCTTCACCATCATTCCACTCGTTTATTCCCAACCAGCTGCTTGTCCTCTCCATCCCAAACCCCAACAGAACCCTGTGTAGTGTTTGTGTTTGCTAGGTTCTCGTCCCCACTGTATTCCATCTAATACCAGCGACTGCCAGGATGTGTGGGTCCTCAGGAGCTCTTTGACCGGTAAGAGCCTCCATCAGGCATCGTCCCGTGTGTCCCGGCGTTTCCCATCCTGTCCTCACGTTCCCAAAGCAGTCCTGTCCCGCTGATCCCGGGAGAATTCCCGGCTCTAACTGCTCCACACTAACCGCAGCGTACGTGATGATCATGTGAACGTCTGCAGGAGCAGGTGTTTGTGTTCGGCCCGTTCTCAGAGTCTCCTGTGATCTCCAGTGTACTCACTTATTCATTACAGCCCTGCCTGCCTCTTCTCTTCCTCCAGCAATTCATCCCTCTTTCTAACTGTCCATCTGTCCATTCTGGAATTTGTATACATCCGTATGTCTATCTGTCTCTCTCTCTCTCTCTGTCTATAGAAGAGTCTCTCTTCCTCTCTGTCAGTAAATCTCTTAATATGTCTGTCTCTGTTCAGCCTTCTTTCTTTCTTTCTTTCTTTCCTTCCTTCCTTCCTACCTTCTATCCATCTTTTCTTCCCTTTCCTTCATTCTTTCTTTTTCTTTCCTTATTTCCTTCCTAACTTAAATTCATCTTTTCTTTTTTTCTTTCCTTCTCCTTCCTTCCTTCATCCCTTCCATCTTTTCTTCCCTTTCTTTCTTTCTTTCCTACTTACTATTTTCTTCCCTTTCCTTCATTCTTTCTTTCTTTCTTTCCTTCCTTCATTCCTTCCTTTCCTTCTTTCTTTCTTTTTCTTTTTCTTTCCTTTCTTCCTTTTCTTCCTTCCTTCCTTCCTATCCATATTTTTTCTTTTCTTCTTTCTTTCCTACCTTCTATCCATCTTTTCTTCCCTTCTTTTCTTTCTTTCCTTCTTTCTTTCTGTCCTTCCTTCCTACCTTCTATCCATCTTTTCTTCCCTTTCTTTCTTTCTTTCTTTCTTTCTTTCTTTTCTTTTTTCTTTCTTTCTTTCTTTCTTCTTTCTTCCTTCCTACATTTTATCCATCTTTTCTTCCCTTTCTTTCTTTCCAACTTACTTACTCTTTTCTTCCCTTTCCTTCATTCTTTCTTTCTTTCTTTCTTTCTTTCTTTCTTTCTTTCTTTCTTTCCTTATTTCCTATTTCTATTCATCTTTTCTTTTTTTCTTTCCTACTTTCCTTCCTACCTTCTATCCATATTTTCTTTCTTTCTTTCTTTCCTACCTTCTATCCATCTTTTCTTCCCTTTCTTTCTTTCTTTCTTTCTTTCTTTCTTTTTCTGGCCTTTCTACATTCCTACCTTCTTACTCTTTTCTTCCCTTTTCCTTCTATTCTTCTTTCTTTCTTTCTTTCTTTCTTTCTTTCTTTCGTTCCTTCTTTCTTTCTTTCCTCCCTACCTTCTATCCATCTTTTCTTTCTTTCTTTCTTTCTTTCTCTCTTTCTATTTTTCTCTGTCTGTATGGCACATGTTCTTACTGTCTGCCCCCCCCCTCTCTCTCTCTCTCTCTCTCTCTCTCTCTCTCTCCTCTCTCTCTCTCTCTCAGGAGACAGGAACAGTGTTGGGAGTGCGGGCAGTGTAGGCAGCAGTCGCAGCGCTGGTAGCGGCCAGAGCACCGAGGGCAACTTTACCCACAATGCACATCATCAGACCAGCATCACCGCGCAGGACGTCCACACGGCAAGTGCATTCCAGAAAAAGTGCTGATTCATCGTTTTAAACAAACCACATGTTTATAATAACATTTATTCTTTATAAGTCTGATTTAAAGAGTCTGATTTCAGACATAAAGTGTTTATGAACTGTGGGATGTGTTTTTTACTACCAGGATGGAGAAGATTGTTGAGTTTTCTGTCGTTTGTTTGTTTTTTTTTGTGCAGTTTTCGCCCTCTGGTGGTGAACTGGGAGAACAGCACGGCCTGCCTTTGGACGCCATGAACCCCGAGCCCGCAGGTCAGCCCCAAATCGTTTTATTTACTTCATCTTTTCCGCGCTTGGCGTGATCACTAACACTACATTGAGCCCGGACCTCATGCGGGTGGATCGAGTGCTGGGACGGTGCAGGGGAGGATCACTATTGTATCTCAGCGGCATTCCCGGAATGTGGAAGGAAAAACACGGTTTACTTTTCACGCGCAAGCAATAAAAAAGCAATAAAACCGGACGGATCCGGGGCCGCTCCCGGCGCGGCGGGATTCCTGCATGGGAGGAGAGGGTCGTGTGGATCCTGACGATAAAACCCACACACGAGTTTGGATCTGGAGATTAGACATGAGCTGGAGAAACATTCCGAGGTTTGGTGTTTGGTGGTTAAATAAAGGTAGGAAGGCGTAATTAATGATCACTGGGAGGTTGTTTTTGTCTCGGTACAGGAACGGGTGCGTGCTGTAGGGTTTATAGTTCCTCTTGGAAGCTTTTTTTAGGTTTGTGCAGACGACGGACGGATTTACATTTTTTTATCCCAAACCGGTGGTTTTCCTGAACGCTGCATTTCGGAGACGTCTCGGTCTTAATAGTGTGCATCAGAAAAGCTGCTTTTCCAACGTTAAAAACAACGAAAGACTTTGGTTTGGCGTAAAAAAAAAAAAAAAAAAAAAAAAAATATATATATATATAATATATATATATATACACACACACACACATACACACACACACATCTATATATATATATATATAATATATAATATATATATATATTTTTTTTTTTACGAAAGACTTTGGTTTGGCGTAAAAAAAAAAAAAAAATATATATATATATATATATTATAACATATTAATATATATACACCCACATATATAATATATATATATATATATACTATATATATATATATATATATATATATATATATATATATATATATACATATATATATACATATACATATATATATATATATTTAGAATGCATCCCTCTTTCTAACTGTCCATCTGTCCATCTGTCCATTTTTATACGTCTGTATGTCATTCTGTATTTCCTCTTCTTCATTCTCTCTCTCTCTCTCGCTCTCTCCTCTCTCTCTCTGTAGAAGAGTCTATCTTCCTGTCTGTCTGAAAATCTCTTAATATGTCAGTCTCCGTTCAGCTTTCTTTCTTTCTTTTCTTTCTTTCTTCTTTCCTGCCTTCCCACCTTCCTAACTTCTATCCTTTCTTTTCTTTCTTTTTCTTTCTTTCTTTCTTTCTTTCTTTCTTCTTTCTATGATTTACTTTCAGGCTCAAGTAATAAAAAAGCAATTTCTTTCTTTCTTTCCTTCTTTCTTTTTTTCTTTCTTTCTTTTCTTTCTTTGTTTCTTTCTTTCCTCCCTTCGGACCTTCCTACCTTCTTTCTATCTTTCTTTCTTTCTTTCTTCTTTCTGCATCTTTCTATTCTTTCTTCTTTCTTTCTTTCACCTTCTTTCTTTCTTTCTTTTCTTTCTTTCTCTTTTCTTTCTTTCTTTGCCTTCGACCATCCTACTTCCTTTTCTTTCTTTTCTTCTTCCGGCCTTCTTTCTTTGTTCTTTCTTTCTGCTTCATCTTCCTACCTTATTTCTATCTTCTTTCTTCTTTCCTGCCTTCCCACCTTCCTACTCTATCCCTTTTCTTTCTTTCTTTCTTTCTTTCTTCCCTTTTCTTTCTTTCTTTCTTTTCTGCCTTCCCACCTTCCTACCTTCTATCCCCTTTCTTCCCTTTTCTTTCTTTCTTTCTGTCTGTCTTTCCTTCCTTCCTTCCTTCCTTCCTTCCTTCCTTCCTTCCTTTCCTACCTTCCTACCTTGTTTGTGATCTCCTCTCCTCCCATTCTGCTCTTTTACTTCTTCCTCCTACCAGAGACCTGCATTTTTTTCCTTTTTTCCAGAGAGGAAATGTGAGACAGAAAGTTCTGTGTAGGGTTTAGTGGTTTAGTGGTTAGCACGTTCGCCTCACACTCCAGGGTCCGGGGGTCGATTCCCGTCTCGGCCTTGTGTGTTTGGAGTTTGCATGTTCTCCCCGTGCCTCAGGGGGTTTTTCTCCGGGTTCTCCGGTTTCCTCCCCGGTCCAAAAACATGCACAGTAGGTTGATTGGCACCTTGGAAAATTGTCCCTAGTGTATGAATGTGTGTGTGTCTGTGTCTGTGTGTGTGTGTGTGCCTTGTGATGGGTGTATCCTGCCTTAATGCCCATAGACGCCTGAGATAGGCACAGACTCCCCGTGACCCGAGGGAAGATCGGATACAGCGGTAGAAGATGAATGAATGAATGAAGATCAAATATGGACAGTTAAACATGGAGGTGGAGGTTTAATGGGGTTTGTGGTTGTTTTGGAGACTGAATCCGGAAAGTGAATGGAAACTTGAACCAACAAGGCCAGTACAGAACAGCTTTGGCAAGAGGCACAGCAAAGTAGATACGATACCTTGATTAAATATCGCGATACCAATACCAGATCGATACCATAACCAAAAAAAAAAATTCAATATGTATTATTTATTTATTTATTAATAAACACTCAGTGTTTGGTGTCTGCTGAAACAAAGTAGGACTGTTTCAACAAAAAATAAATCTAAAAATAATGTAATTATTTGCAAAGTTTCATGTTTCATCTGCATGAAAGTCGGTGTTCATACGAGAAGAAAAACCGAAATGGGACGCACACATTGTGCGCACACTGCCCCCTAAAGTCCAACATGTGGAATTACAGCCATTTTTTAAAAGCAATGTACCCCGAGAGATACCTGGTTCTAGTTCTGGTACATCTAGATGCTGAATGTGAACTAAGGGAGGATTTTATTTTATTTATTTTTAAAGAAAAATTATAATTTTTTTAACATCTCATTTATAGATTTGGTCATTCTGTTATCGCTCTAAAAATAGATATAAAAACCTGTCAAACTGTTACTTCAACATGTATCTATGGTGCATTTTTATAACAATAACAATAATAGGGGTGTAAATATTTATCTATGCCAACTGGAGCACTTGTGTCAATATTTATGTTAGGGCTGATGGAAACCAAATCCAGGAATCTTCAGTGGACAGTGAGAGTAAATGTTTACATTTACAGCATGTGGCAGTCGTCCTTATCGCCTTTACCAGAGGTGACGTGAAACGGGGAAGTTGATGGTTAAGGGCCGTGCTCCAGGGCCCGGCAGTGGCAGCTTAGCGATGGTGTTGGGATTTTCATCACATTTCCACGACTTACACCACATTTAGCAATGAAAATGGTTCAGACATGCAGTGCTGGTGACGTCATTTCAAAAAGTGTATTATCTATAATATATATATATATATATATATATATATTATATATATATATATATATATAGATTTATATATATGGTTATTGTGGGGTCATGTTGTGCAGTGCTGGTGACGTAATTTCCCAAAGTATAAAAGTATATTAAAAGTGTGTGGGTGTATGAATATATATATATATATAGATATCTATATAATATATATATATATATATAATATATATATATATATAGATATATATAATATATATATATGTGTGTGTGTGGTGTGTGTTGTGTGTGTTATATATATGGTTATTGTGGGGTCATGTTGTGGGGTTTCAACCACATTTCCACAACTTACAACACATTTAGCAATGATAATGGTGCTGGTGACGTAATTTCAAAAGTATAAAAGTATATTAAAAGTATATATATATATATATATTATATATATATATATATATATATATATATATATATATATATATATATATATATATATATATATTGGTTATTTTGGGGTCATGTATATTTCTCTTCTGTGTAATCTAATTGGGAGCAAAAGACTTTAGACCGATTCTTTCTTTAAATGGTCGTTAAAGCAAGCATTAAATCAAGATTTAAAACTTTGTGTTGTGTGTGTGTGTGTGTGTGTGTGTGTGTGTGTGTGTGTGTTGGTACAGGTCGCAGGCCGGATCTGAAACAGCACCAAAAGCGGTGAACAAGCTGCCAGGCTGCATGCTATCCGTCCAGAGCAGTTGCTGGAGGGCCGGGTTTGTGCATTTTTAATATACCTATACATTATTAATTTATTATATATATATATATATATAGATTCAAGTGTGCAAGTAGGAGAGTAGTAGTGTGTCATTTCTCACAGCCAGGTCATAAATCAACACATTATTTTAATAATGTGATGATAATAATTGCACAAGAAAACACTTCAAATCTAGTAAACATTGATTCATCGATCCAGAATGTTTGTCTATAATGAATAGAGAAATAAAGACAAAATAATAATCAACTCAGGACACACAAAGTTAAATAAACCAGAAGGTGAAAACAGGACCTAAACAGCTTTCAGTAATCAAGACTTAAAGAATCCCAATCATGGTGGAATCATTTATTTATTTTATTTAAGACTTCAAGAACACTATAGTGTATATATGCACAAAGTATGCATCCGTATACACTTCATATTTTATATATATATATATATATATATATATATATATATATATATATATATATATATATATATATATATATATATATATATATATATATATATTTAAGGGGCACGGTGGATTAGTGGTTTAGTGGTTAGAACGTTCACCTCACACCTCCAGGGTCCGGGTTCGATTCCCGTCTCGGCCATGTGTGTGTGTGGAGTTTTGCATGTTCTCCCCGTGCCTCAGGGGGTTTTTCTCCGGGTTCTCCGGTTTCCTCCCGGTCCAAAAACATGCACGGTAGGTTGATTGGTTCACCTTGGAAAATTGTCCCTAGTGT
>JACRUU010000015.1:617500-622500 GCA_030449085.1 Kryptopterus vitreolus | reverse complement strand
TTCCCAGGTGGTCTCCCATCCAGGTACTAACCAGGCTCATCCCATGCTTAGCTTCAGTGAGTAACCAGTCTCCGGCTACTCGGTGATATGAGACGGCTAGCAGCCGTAGCATGTATTCAGGTCGCCATTCAATATACGAATATATCTAAACCATGCACTTAATATACAGAGATTATCTCGTATGATTTATTTTGGCTATAATGTCCCTATTAGGGCGGTCAAAGTTGTTAACGCAAATTCACTTTAACGGCACGAATGGTACGAACGCGTGATTACCGCATTACTACGTGAGCGATCTGCTTCTTCTCTCTACGTTGTGTTTGGCGAACGAACGAAAATGAATAAAGAAACTTCAGCGCATCCACTCACGCTTCCTAAATTCCCCCCCCCCCCCCCCCCCCCCCCCCCCCCCCCCCCCCCCCCCGAATTACACCTACTATTCACAACAGGTACGATCTCCTCACTATATTAGCGTATATTACCGTATGGAACCTACACCGTATCACCAGTTTATATGGAAAAAGCAACCGGAACACAATTCTTAAAGGAGCCACGTCCCATATTTTACACTTCAAAACCACCACATTGAAATGAACAAGGAATGAATATTATTATAAGGAAAGAATCATTTCCGGATTAAACAATCAATCCTTTTATTAAAAGGAGCGATTTTGAGAGAAATGTATATAATTATAATGTATATTACAGTTTAGAGTATTGACTGATCTTGCTTTGTGGTCACAGTGGCGTCTACGGCATGAGATCAGCGGGTAACATCCTGGACGACATCGGGAACATGTTCGACGATCTCGCCGACCAGTTGGACGCCATGTTGGATTGACGTCATCTGCTATTCGTTGTCGTCTTTTTTTTTTTTCCACGCTTCCGAGCCCCTCCTCGCTTTCCCCCCCCCCAAGTCCATGCGGAAACGAATCGCTGGATTCGCAGCGCCATGCAGGTATAGACAGCGAGGAAGCGAGGAGTGTGTGGTCGCTTTAACTCCTGCCAGGACTTCATAGCACTTACTGTTTACTGTGGAGAACTTTTTTTTTTCCCCCCTTCATTTCCTGTTGCACACAGGGAAAATGTCTCATTTCGGCTTTTATTCCGGCCCCAGAGTTCATGTACTTTTTTTTTTATTATTATTATTTTATTATTTACTCATGTAGTACATATTTTCATGTACTTTTTATTTTATTATTTTATTATAATTTTTTTTAATTATTATTATTTTTTTTTATAACAGCATAATATCTATGACTTTTATTTGTATCTATCTAAGAAAATTCCAGAGTCTTTTTTTTTCCCATATTTTTTTAAATCCTATTTTCCAGACAATAATCATCTTTTACTGTAGACAAAACAATAATTTACATAGCAGTGTTTTAATGCAAAAAAAAAAAAAAACATCCGGATGTAATAAGCAGCTTTTTGTTTGTCTGGTCACTGCTGATATGAGGATATATTTATTGTCTGGAACATTTTCAGTGTTACGTAAAAACAAATCCGACCATTTATCTAAAGTTCCGTTAAAAAAAACAACCAAACAAAAAAAAAAAAAAAAAAAAAACGCAATATCCTTCACATATAATCAAAAATAAATAAATAATAAATGCCAAAAACAATACTCAGGTGTAACTTCAACAGACAAAACCTACCAAACAAAATAATGCAAATCCTGTCCTGTTATAATCCCTTACTTATAACTGATTATTCCTGCTCGTTAGACAAACCTGAGATCGTGCTACGCTATGTGGACAAAAGTATTGGAACACCTGACCTTTCCAGCCATGTGTGGTTCTTACCCAGAATTCCATAGGATTTGTTGATATTTGTCAGACGCCCTTATCCAGAGCGACTTACACCTGAGGAATTTGAAGGTTAAGGGCCTTGCTCAAGGGCCCACTCGTGGAAGCTTGGTGTCGGTGGTGGGATTTGAACCTGAGATCTTCTGGTCCAGAGGCCACTGAGCTACCACCACCTTGTTCCAATTACACTCGGACTTCTTGACCCAAATCTGATCCAACATGACGATGTGCACAAAGCCAAGCTCTGTAGATACTTTACATGGTTTCCAGTGGATGGGGCACGGTGGTTTAGTGGTCAGCATGTTCTCCTCACACCGCCAGGGTTCGGGTTCGATTCCCGTCTCAGCCATGTGAGTGTGGAGTTTGTGCATGTTCTCCCCGTGTCTCAGGGGGTTTTTCTCCGGTTTCCTCCCCCGGTCCAAAAACATGCACGGTAGGTTGATCGGCACCTTGGAAAATTGTCCCTAGTGTGTGAATGTGTGTGTGTGATTGTAAGTGTGTGTGTGTGTTCTGCGATGGGTTGGCATTCCATCCAGGGTGTATCCTGCTTTAATGCCCATAGACGCCTGAGATAGGCACAGGCTCCCTGTGGAAAGATCGGATAAAGCGGTAGAAGACGAATGAATGAATGAATGAATGAATGAATCAGGTCAGGTGTCCACAAACCTTTCTCCATATATAGTGTACAGCGAGGAAGCTACGACAAGTGCTGGATAACTTTATATAGATCATAGTACAATACTACACCCACCAGAGCAGGATGTCTAACCACTAACAAATGATGTGTTATTTTGGTCTTGTTGTCCCAGTAAACAAACAAACAAACAAACAAATAAAACACTATGGGAAGCCATAATGATCTCTCTGCGGTAAACAAACGTATCTGCTATTATCAGAGTAAACACTAGACTACTGCTCTTATTTGTACAATACAAACACCAGCAAACAGGCAAATTACCTTTGGCTGCTAGAGAAAGGCACGGCTGCCATTAAGAACAATTCAAATAAATAAATAAATACCAACAGAATACCAGGATCTGGTGAGATTTCCAAAACTCTGTGGACCAAACGAGTCGGATACTGACTGCAAAATTGGGACCAATGCTTTATTTGCACATTTTTTGATAACGTTTGGTATAAAAGTGGATTTTATAAACCAGTAAATAGCAGTGATGACTTATAATGCCAACGCTTGATTGTTAACATTATTAATTGTTATAATTTCTCACAGGGGGCTACGGTGGTTTAGTGGTTAGCACGTTCGCCTCACACCGCCAGGGTTCGATTCCCGTCTCGGCCATGTGTGTGTGGAGTTTGCATGTTCTCCCCGTGCCTCAGGGGGTTTTTCTCCTGGTTCTCCGGTTTCCTCCCCGGTCCAAAAAAAACATGCACGGTAGGTTGATTGGCACCTTGGAAAATTGTCCCTAGTGTGTATGAATGTGTGTGTGAATGTGTGTAGTGTGAGTGCCCTGTAATGGGTTGGCATTCCATCCAGGGTGTATCCTGGCTTAATGCCCATAGACAACTGAGATAGGCACAGACTCCCCGTGACCCGAGGGAATGATCGGATATAAAGCGCTAGAACGATGAATGAATGAATGAATGATACTTCCTCTCTCATTATGTCATTTGGAGTTGCTTTGGAAGTGGAAAGCGGTGGCGCCGAGGTTATATTTAGGGGTAGAAGATATAAGAATATGCGGAGATCAAAACCCTTCTGTCCTAAAGACTTTCCTGAGGTGAAAAAATCTCCAGCGTGTTACGGATCAGTAACACGCTGTTACTGATGCTGGAGACTCCTTCCTTACATCTCACTGTATTTACAATTCAATAGTGCCATACAAAGCGCATGTAGAGGAGTCATTACTATAGAAACCACCCCATATTAGAATTATATATATATTTACGTTGGGCATTATAAGGCATCATATATGCTGTATAACATAACATATAAAAAAAAATGTCTGTATTGCACTATATGAGTGCTTTATTCATTATCATTTAAGTGTTACCCAAAAATCTATATTGAAAAAAATTATTGTAAATAAAAACAAGCAAACATTTTATATATATACATATTACATATATATACATATATACATATATATAAATATATAAAAAGAGAACGTATTGAGCGAATGCATGTATAGTGTTTTTTTCACATCCTTGACCCGTGAAGATAAATAAATGTAGTTTGCTGAATCACACGCGTAAAGGGCCGTGTGTTCAGAGTTGTTATGCGTATATGTATGTGTTTATATATATATATATATATATGTATATATATATATATATATATACACACATATATACAGTATTGTGCAAAAGTTTTGACAGGGTGTGAAAAAATGGTGTAAACAAACGTATGCGTTCAGAAATATAAATAATGATTGTTTATTTTTGTCAATTTACAAAATGACACAAAGTGAGTGAACAAAAGAAAAAATGGAAATGAAATCAATATTTGTTGTGAATGACTTGAAGAGTAGTGGAAGCGATGGCACCCACCCATCATATATATATATATATATATATATATATATATATATATATAGAGAGAGAGAGAGAGAGAGAGAGAGAGAGAGAGAGAGAGAGAGAAATATAGGACTGCTGTTTCTGGTGAATGCATAGTGGTTAACACATTGGACTGTGGAAGGTTAAATCCGAGCCGTACCACTTTGCAATTCCGGGCCCGTAACCCCGTAGCTGGTGCCCAGTTGTACCCGTACGATGAATCTTCAAAACGGTTTTTGTGTAAAAACGTCGTTTCTTCAGTCAGCATTTTCTAGTCCATTTATGTCCTAATATGGACAACAAAGCGTGTTTGTCTGCAGCCAAAAAATCCCCGTCGGATAAAACGTGTCCGGGTTCAGATCCATCAACAATTTACTTACTGTAAACGCACAGGAAAGTGGCTTAGTGTCATGTGACCCACCCGAACCCGAATCCGCAAATCCGTGACGAGCTCTGAACACGGCCCGCGTTTCTCAAATGAATAGAGAAACTCTTCTGAAAAAAAAAACAAAAAAAAAAAAAAAAACAAACAAACAAAAAACAAAAAAAAAAAAATATATATATATATATATATATATATATATATATATATATATATATACTTAATGCCCATAGACGCCTGAGATAGGCACAGGCTCCCCGTGACCCGAGGGAAGATCGGATATAGCGGTAGAAGAT
>JACRUU010000015.1:607500-610000 GCA_030449085.1 Kryptopterus vitreolus | reverse complement strand
TCTATCACTATACCTTCAAGACTCTCTCACTTCATCCATCTCTCTATCACTATACCTTCAAGACTCTCTCACTTCATCCATCTCTCTATCACTATACCTTCAAAACTCTCTCACTTCATCCATCTCTCTATCACTATACCTTCAAGACTCTCTCACTTCATCCATCTCTCTATCACTATACCTTCAAGACTCTCTCACTTCATCCATCTCTCTATCACTATACCTTCAAGACTCTCTCACTTCATCCACATCTCTATCACTATACCTTCAAGACTCTATCACTTCAATCTCTCCATCTCTCCACTCTCACTATACCTTCAAGACTCTCTCTCTCACTTCATCCATCTCTCTATCACTATACCTTCAAGACTCTCTCACTTCATCCATCTCTCCATCACTATACGTTCAAGTCTCTCTCACTTCATCCATCTCTCCATCACTATACGTTCAAGACTCTCTCACTTCATCCATCTCTCCATCACTACCATCTCTCTTCTATACCTTCAAGACTCTCACTTCATCCATCTCTCCATCACTATACGTTCAAGTCTCTCTCACTTCATCCATCTCTCCATCACTATCTACTCTTTCACTCCTCACGGTCTCCATCTCTCAGCACTACTTCAAGACTCCGCACATCCATCTCTCTATCACTATAACTAAGACTCCATTCACCCATCTATGTATCACTATCTATCACTATACCTTCAAGACTCCCTTCATCCATCTCTCTATTACAATACCTTCAAGACTTTCTCCCGTCATCCATCTCTCTATCACTATACCTTCAAGACTCTCTCACTTCATCCATCTCTCTATCACTAAGACTCCCTTCATCCATCTCTATATCACTATACCTTCAAGACTCTCTCACTTCATCCATCTCTCGATCACTATTGCTAAGACTCTCTTCATCCATTTCACTATCACTATACCTTTAAGACTCCCTTCATCCATCTCTCCATCAATATAACAAAGACTCCCTTCATCCATCTCTCTGTCACTATTTCTAAGATTCGCTCACTGCATCCATCTCTCTATCAGTGTACCTATAAGACTCTCTAATTTTATCCATCTCTCTCTATATATACCTTTAAGACTCCCTTCATCCAACTCTATCACTATTTAAGACTCCCTTCATCCATCTCTCTCTCTCTCTCTCTCTCTAGATATATATATATATGGATATATATTACCTTTAAGACTCCCTTCATCCATCTCTCCATCACTACTCCTACAAGACTCTCTCACTTCATCATCTCACCATCACTAATAGAGAGATGTTAATGGGGACCAACACAATATGGTGGTCATGATGTCATGCCTGGTAGGTGAATAACAGGTCAAACATCTCAGTCGATGGGATTCGGGCTTATTGTGTTGTGTGTTAAACTTCCTGTGTCTCAAAACCACTTCCCCTTGCCATTCTTTCGTTCACGAAGGAGATGAATAACCGCTCACCGCAGTATCTCCAGTGTACAGCGTCGACTCTCGAGTCCGTCGGAGAGACGCGCCGCTCCCGAGTCGCCGAGGTCGTTGTTACTGAGGTCCAGTTCTCTGAGGGTCGAGTGGGGCAGCATGAGAGCCGATCCTAAACACGCGCAAGCCTCTTCTCCGAGATGACAAATAGCTAATCTGTGTAGAGAGAACGGAGAATATAAAAGCGGTTAAAATAGAGCGCAAATAAGCTCCGCCTCTACAGGAGTCGCCAAATTATTATCCTACACAAAAGATCACAAATATTATATAATATATATAATCTATTTTATAATATATATATTATTATAATATAATCTATTTCATAAACTCTGATGAATACATTCTCCTGATACTGGATTACATACAGTATTTATACGGTATATATAATATATATGGGGGTGCACGGTGGCGTAGTGGTTAGCACGTTCGCCTCACACCGCCAGGATCCGGGTTCGATTCCCGTCTCGGTCATGTGTGTGTGGAGTTTGCATGTTCTCCCCGTGCCTCAGGGGGTTTTTTCTCCGGGTTCTCCGGTTTTTCCTCCCGGTCCAAAAACATGCACGGTAGGTTGATTGGCACCTTGGAAAATTGTCCCTAGTGTATGAATGTGTGTGTGTGAATGTGTGTGTGTGTGTGTGTGTGTGTGTGTCCTGTGATGGGTTGGCATTCCATCCAGGGTGTATCCTGTCTTAATGCCCATAGATATGCCTGAGATAGGCACAGGCTCCCCGTGACCCGATGGAAGAATCGGATAAAGCGGTAGAAGATGAATGAATGAATGAATGAATATAATATATATGGTTCCCGTGGGAGGGGGGGGGTATTCCCGCAGCAGTGTGGTGTCAGGGGTTCCTCATACAGTGTGTTGTCATGTTGTTTGTCGTTTCGTGCATTACACACACTGCTTTTTCACCATGTACACTTATTCACTTCCCGTTATCATTTCACTGCTCTTTCACTTCTCTTCTCTCGCTCTCGAGTCAACAACAGGACAAAATAAATGCAGTTTGTTGTGTTATTA
>JACRUU010000015.1:597500-602500 GCA_030449085.1 Kryptopterus vitreolus | reverse complement strand
GAACATGAAATCCACGTCCTGATTGGCCTTCCCTTCCGCCCAATCCAGAATGAATTTCTGGACGGACACGGTTTTCCCAATTCCGGCGATTCCTTTAGTCAACACCGTTCTTCGGCTTTTGTGCCCTCGGGTCGTTTTCTCGCCCGCACTTGAATATGTCCAGGCAGTCGATGGGCGTGTCGTGGAAGCGCCGTGCTCTCGCGCTTTTCTCTATCTGTAGCACTTCGTGTTCGTTATTCACGCCTTCGCTCTCTCCCTCGATGACGTACAGCCGAGTGTATATGGCGTTCAGGCGGGTTTGATTCCCGTGCGCGTTGACGCCTTCGAATAAACTCTGGTGTTTGTTGCGCATGCTGCTTTTGTGAGTCTGGACGGCTTTGGACACGACGTCGTCCGCTGGCTGGAAGTCTGAAGTTATCCTGCGGTCCTGTACATCTTCTGGTCTGATGTGTAAAATAGAAACAAAAACAACAATACAGAAATGTATGCGATAAATCATTCATTCATCTTCTAGCACTTTATCCGATCTTCTCGGGTCACGGGGAGTCTGTGTCTATCTCAGGTGTCTATGGGCATTAAGGCAGGATACACCCTGGATGGAATGCATGGGCACATTCCATCACAGGGACCATACACACACACACACACACACACACACACACACATTCATACACTAGGGACAATTTTCCAAGGTGCCAATCAACCTACCGTGCATGTTTTTTGGACCAGGGGAGGAAACCGGAGAAACCCGGAGAAAAACCCCCTGAGGCACGGGGAGAACATGCACTCCACACTCCACACACACATGGTCGAGACGGGAATCGAACCCGGACCCTGGTTGGTGTGAGGCGAACGTGCTAACCACTAAACCACCGTGCCTCCTGGAAGAATTGTTTTTCTTTTTTTTCCTTCCTACTTCTTACATTTTCACGCAATTATGTGTACTTTCTACTCCTTACATTGAAAAATAGCCGTCATTACTCCTATTTTATATCGACTTGTCATTGATTTAAAAATAAAAATAAATAAATAAATTAAAACATGCCCAGATAAACGACTCCATCCGGATAGAGTGAAAGTGATTGGACGAGATATAAACATATACCATTCCGACACCCTATTGGTTTCTACTCCATCCGTCGCGCCTGCACACGACAACCAATCACGTCACACGATTCCCGTCTCGGCCATGTGTGTGTGGAGTTTGTGCATGTTCTCCCCGTGCCTCAGGGGGTTTTTCTCCGGGTTCTCCGGTTTTCCTCCCCGGTCCAAAAACATGCACGGTAGGTTTGACTTGGAAAATTGTCCCTAGTGTAATGAGTGTGTGTTTGTGTGTGTGTGTCTGTGTGTGATGGGTTGGCATTCCATCCAGGGTGTATCCTGCCTTAATGCCCATAGACGCCTGAGATAGACACAGACTCCCCGTGACCCGAGGGAAGATCGGATAAAGCGGTAGAAGATGAATGAATGAATGAAAAGGGATTATTTCTTCACTGCTGGTGTTTTATCTTCATCGCTACCGAGACATTTGAAGAAATTAGGGACCGTGATTTTGTCCCCTGTATACATCCCTTTTACACTTTAAGTCACTCTGAAAGCAGCATTTTTACTTGAACCCTAGTATCTATACTTCTACCCGGGTAACGAATGTGACTATTTCAGACACCAGTGTTTATAACGACGGCGCTATAGAACTGAATCCAATAGAATCGAACTATAGAGTGGAAACGTCGCAAGAACAGAACCTCAGATCTTCTCCGGCCAGGCTCACGGGCTTTTCCATAGAGTTGTCACTTTCCATCGACAGACAGCTGGGTGCTGCGGATATTTCACTCTGACCGTTGAATCCTTGTGGACGCCTGTAAAGCATTTCGGAGCGTTAGTGTGAAAAACACAGCAAAAAAACAAACAAACAAACAAACATGTTGATGAAAACCTTCGTTCATCTTCACCAGCCAGGCTCGGAGGCTTCTCTATGGACCTGCCGCTCCTCATGGACGCACAGCTGGGTGCTGGAGATGGCGTTCCCATGAAGCTGTGACAAGTTCATCACAATGACATCATGACATATCGACGTCTTTACTTCCTTGGCATTTCTTTCATTTAGAATTCATGGCTACTCACGTTGGCTCAGGCCTTTCTTTCTCATTACTGGTGTAACAAAGTGTCATCATGGAGTTAACGCCTGTAAACATGGCGCTGGAGATGAGGGCGGTGCCCGTCAGCCGACCGCAACCGTATTACATACGCGATCCTGGGCGCTTCTGATAACCCACTTGAGCCTTTGTGCGACGGGCTAAGAAAATTTTCAGCAGGGAGTATTTGCTTTTGTCAGGTTTTCTAAAGAGACAGCTGAATTGTTCTATTTAACAACAAACACCTTCAGAGAGGAGCCCCAAGCAGGCCCAGTTCCCACCACATCTGACTCAAACGCTGATTATCCAACACGGACACAAAAAAAAAAAAAAAAAAAAATCTGACCAGCCGGGAGAGCAAGGACACAGAGTGAGGGGCAGTGCACAAAAGCACCCAGTGAGCCTGGCCCGGCCGAGAAAGAGCCCCTCTGCTTGAATTAGCTCTCTATTTAAACGTCCCATAGAGCCAGATCTGTTCCCTGTCTTAGAAACAAAAGGAGATGAAGGAGGAAAAAAAAAAAACAAGCACTTGCATCGTAAAACAAGGCGAATACACGCCGGTGCATTCTAAAGGAGGCACTGTTAATTAAACCTGAACCCCAGTGCATTATTACAACCCCCCTTATTTCTTTAGGTGGAAAAATGCCGTCGGTGCTAATGATAACTCACCTGCTGATAGATAGATAAACTTAATAAAAAAAAAATTCACGATCATCATCATCAGTCATGGATTCTATGTTGCAGTAGATACTCATTAGTACAGTGGTTGACAAGGGCAAGTCATTGTTCATGAGAATACGCTTTCATGGGCAGTGGCCTCTAGAGGGCAATGGTTTCAAAGGCNTTAGCACGTTCGCCTGACACCGCAGGATATGGGTTCGATTCTTGTCTCGGCCATGTGTGGTGGAGTTTCATGTTCTCCCCGTGCCTCAGGGGTTTTTTTTCTCCGTGTTCTCCGGTTCCCCCCCCGGTCCAAAACCCTGCCGGTAGTTTATTGCCGTTGGAAATTGTCCCTAGTGTGTGAAGTTTTTGTGTGGTGTGTGTGTTGGGTGTGATTGTTGGCATCCCTCGAGGGTGTGCCTGCCTTAATGCCCATTGACGCCTGAGATAGACACAGACTCCCCCTGACCCCAGGAAGATCGGATCAAGCGGTAGAAAATGAATGAATGAATCTTCTCCAGCACACTTGAGAATTTTGTGATGTTTGTGAGTTTGTGATGAGATGTGTCGGGATGGGGGGGGGGGGGTTTACTAGTGCAGTACTGTATGTATAGGATGCGATTCAGGTAGATAAAGCACCAAACAGAGAAAGCAGTATCTCCTTTTTTCGTTTAGTTTTTTTGTTTGTTTGTTTTGTTTTATTTATTTATTTTTTGTTTGGTTCCTGTCTGTGTTCGTTCTCCGAGCCTGTGCCTTTTTCTGCCGGCTGACCTTTAATCAGAGAATGGGGAGTAATTGGTTAGGGTTTCTGCACCGGGACGCCGATTGATTAAAGCGTTTGAGGAGAATCATTAAACACTAATAAGCTGTTTGCAGGACGAAGAGTTAAATATGCTTTTGCCTGGAGTGAAAACAATGAATGATCGTGATTAATTCAGCAAAGCAAGGATAAATTCAAGTTTCACCTCCCGGCTATTATTGCAAATTATGGATGGAGGAGTAATGAGGGATATGTGTGGCGTCGCGCCGTGTCGCGTTCGCCGGACTTCGACGGCGGGTTTTCCGGCGCTCTGGGAATTTTTATACGCTAGAAAATAACTATAATATATATCATATATATAATATAATATATTATATATATATAATATCAATCCCAAATCAATATTATTATATATATTATTATTATTATTATTATTATATTATATTATATATTATTATTTAATGTATTGTTGTTATATTATTATTATTATTATTTTTTGATTATTATTATTATAAACAATATTCTGTTTTATGTCAATTTTACTTTATCCGATTCATCATTTGCACAACAAACAAAGCACCCCCTAGCGGACGAATGTTAAGGGCCTTGCTTAAGTGCCCAAGAGTGCACTTAGAGATTCTGGGGCTCGACCCCCGACCTTCGATCGCCTTACCGTGATCTTGCTAATAGTTTGGTGTTAATTATTTCGTTTGTTATGTAAATAAACAAACCCCCTCCGGTAAACTTCATTCTTCATTCATTTTCTACCCTATCTAATCTTTTTATCCTATCTTCCCTCGGTCACGGGGAGTCTATCTCAGGCGTCTATGGGATTAAGGCAGATACACCCTGTATGGAATTCAACCCATCACAGGACACACACACACACACAAACAAACACACACACACACACACACACACACACACACACAAACACACACACACACATTTCATACACTAGGGACAATTTTCCAAGGTGCCAATCAACCTACCGTGCATGTTTTTGTACCAGGGGAGGAAACCAACCGGAGAACCCGGAGAAAAACCCCCTGAGACGGGAATCGAACCCGGACCCTGGAGGTGTGAGGCGAACGTGCTAACCACTAAACCACCGTGCCCCACTCCTGGTGAACAATATAATCTAATATAATATAAACTGGTTGAATAAAAAAAAAAAGACACATGTTTAACCATTTTTCCGTTTACGCTACAACGCTAATTCTGAATTTAATCCTCTAAAAATCACGTCCAGTTCTTCACTAAAGAGATACAAGGGGGGGGGGTATTCATAGTGGAAAAATGCAAACCTGTTCGTTTACTAACAGGAGGAGGAGGAAAAGGAAATAATAAATAAATAAATAAATCGGGACCCTGAACTGCATATTCATTAGGCTTAAAGGTGCATGGTGTCTACGCCAGCTGATTAATCTTACCCCCTAAAGGTA
>JACRUU010000015.1:562500-577500 GCA_030449085.1 Kryptopterus vitreolus | reverse complement strand
ATCAGTAAAATAAATGCAGACATTTTCGAATGTCTATTTTATATGTGCAAATGATTTTGGCTCAACATTACCTTCCTGTTTTATGTGAGTGTGTGTGTGTGAGTGTGTATTACAAACACACACACACACACACACACACACACACACACACACCGTTGGCCCATCCTGGATCTCTCTGATGTATTATCAAAGGCTTTCATCTGCGCTCTGCGCATCTGCGTGGGATATCCCATGATGCCGAGCTGTCTGGTGTCTACCTGCTGATTTGAGGATGAGGATGAAGTCTGTCCGTCTGTTGGGCGGGGAAAAAGGAGTCATGCTGAAGGTGAAGGAAAAGAAAAGCAGGAACGAGTAGGAAATACATAAACGAAAAGCGAGTGCACGGAGGAAAAATAAATAAATAAATAAAGGAGTAGAACTTTGGCCCAAGCTCGGACCCTGCTGCTACAGCATGATGAGAACGTTTGAGGATAGACGGCTCGGGCGGTGCGCTTGGAGGAACGAATCTGTCACTGTCGACACAAAGACGTCACGCCAACAAGCGCTTCCTGGATGGAGTGCATGGACGATGTAGCATTTCTCCCAGTTTACCCCTCTTTTTTATTTACAGATAGAGAGAGAGAGATCCGGTCAGAGAGAGAGAGAGTCAGAGAAAGAGAGAGATCCGGTCAGAGAGCGAGTCAGAGAGAGAGAGAGAGAGAGATAGACAGAGAGAGAGATCCAGTCAGAGAGAGAGAGAGTCAGAGAAAGAGAAAGAGAGAGAGACAGAGAGAGAGATCCGGTCAGAGAGAGAGAGCGATAGAGAGAGATCCGGTCAGAGAGAGAGACAGAGAGAGAGAGATTCGCTCAGAGAGAGAGAGCGACAGAGAGAGAGATCCGCTCAGAGAGAGAGACAGAGAGAGAGATCCTGTCAGAGAGAGAGAGAGAGAGAGAGAGAGAGAGATATCCGGTCAGAGAGAGAGATCTGGTCAGAGACAGAGCGAGCGACAGAGAGAGAGAGAGCGACAGAGAGAGAGAGTCGGTCAGAGAGAGAGAGAGAGAGAGATCCGGTCAGATAGAGAGACACAGAGAGAGAGAGAGAGAGAGAGAGAGAGAGAGAGAGAGAGAGAGGAGAGAGAGAGAGAGAGAGAGAGAGAGAGAGAGAGAGAGAGAGAGAGAGAGAGAGAGAGAGCGAGAGAGAGAACCAGTCAGAGAGAGAGACAGAGAGAGAGATACAGTCTGAGAGAAAGAGCGACAGAGAGAGAGAGATCCGGTCAGAGAGACAGAGCGACAGAGAGAGATCCGCTCAGAGAGAGAGAGTGATAGAGAGAGATCCGCTCAAAGAGAGAGACATAGAGAGAGATCTGCTCAGAGAGAGACATAGAGAGAGATCTGCTCAGAGAGAGACATAGAGAGAGACAGAGAGAGAGAGAACCAGTCAGAGAGAGAGACAGAGAGAGAGAGAACCAGTCAGAGAGAGAGACAGAGAGAGAGAGATACGGTCAGAGAGACAGAGCGACAGAGAGATATCCGGTCAGAGAGACAGAGTGACAGAGAGAGAGATCCGGTCAGAGAGAGAGAGAGAGAGAGAGAGACAGAGTCAGAGAGAAGAAGAAGAAGAAGAAGAAGAAGAAGAAGAGGAAGAAAAAGAAGAATGGAAAGACACATTGCAGTTAAGCAGTAGGAGGACTGGAGTAACAGAGCGCTGATCCGTTAAGAGCATTAACTTAAGGGTGCCACAATGGACGCTGCAGAAGTGCAGAACATGCGCCGGTATTAGTGCAGCTTAGAAAAAAGCTGTGTGTGTGTGTGTGTGTGTGTGTGAGTGTGTGTGTGTGTGTGTGTGTGTGTGTGTGTGTGTGTGTGTGTGTGTGTGTGTGTGTGTGTGTGTGTGTGTGTGTGTGTGTGGTGTGTGTGGAGGCGATTCGCTGTATCTACCAAGAGCCGAGAGGGTCCCTACGGAGCCAGGGAGATTTTATTTACCTGTGCTGTGGGTAGTAGAGCATTGCGGCTTTTCCAGTGTGTGTGTGTGTGTGTGTGTGTGTGTGTGTGTGTGTGTGTGTGTGTGTGTGTGTGTGTGTGTGTGTGTGTGTGTACAGGGAGCTGTACATTTTCTCCGTTTAAAGTGACACAGAAAGCATAAAACATACGTTGTTTTACCAGAAATCCCTGAAGAGACACTTGTTTTTGTACATGATATTAAAGAAAAACGACATTTTAACATTCGGTTAAAATGAAGCCTAAAAAACAAACAAACAAACAAACAAACAAAACAAACGAATGTGTTACTTGAAGCAAATAAATAAAAAGTCCTGATCAATCGGAAAAGCGACTTGCAAATAAAATAAATATTTATAAAAAAAATAAATAAAATGCCCTTCTTGAAACAAGGGGGAAAAAATCACGCACATTTAGTGAATTAAAATATTAATATTCAAATATTAATTTGTTTTTAATATTTATATTTTAAAATAGTAAATAAATAAATAAATCAATCAATCAATCAGATTAAAATATGAATATGAATTAAATGAAAATATGAATTAAAATACAGCAAAAAACATCTGCCGAATAATAAATGAATAAATAAATAAATGAATGAATGAATGAATGAATGAATAAATGAATGAATGAATGAATGAATGAATGAATGAATGAATAAATAAATAAATAAATAAATAAACAAATAAACAAACAAACAAACAAACAAATAAATAAATAAATAAATAAATAAATAAATAAATTCTTCTGGATCCTTTAACCAGAGCAAAAAAAAAAAAAAAAAAAAAAAAAAATTTTCTTTTTTTTCTTTTTTTTTTTTTGCTGGTGCTGGGATTCGAACCTGCAACCATCCGGTCCACAGCCCAATGCTTTCTAACCCTTGAGCTCCCACCACCGTGACAAAAATATGTATTGACAAAATAGAAATGTGATTTTCGAAATCCGTCACTTATCTCTAGTGAACTTTTGCTCATAAAGGAGAACATTTTTTTTTACTTTAATGTCATTTTTTTTATCTTTCATGGCAGAAAAAAAGAAAAAAAAAAACAATTTATTTTTCTTAGATTAATTTTTTTCTTAGATTTATTCTTTTTATTGAGCTAGTTGATGTAAATGAGATTTCTACACTGCAGAAAATGAATTCTAAGAAATAAATAAATGGTTTCTTACTTTACGATTTAATGCGCAATGTTATTGTTAAGAGTTTTTATCTTTTTTGGCAAAAAAAAAACACATTTCTAGATAAAAAAAAAAAAAAAGCTTTTATTTAGTTTCTGAGAATTCAGTTTTTGCAGTGTAGAAATCTTATTTACGCCATCTAACTGAAACGTAAGAAAGGATATAAAAAGCTCTCTGGAAAATATGTTTTATATTGTTTTGTCCTGAAAGATAAAAAAGTCCTAAAAATCACATTTCACATTAAATCTAAAAAAAAGGAAGTAAGAAAATTGTACTTGTTAAGTTTAAATGGGGGGGGGGCACGGAGGTTTAGTGGTTAGCACGTTCGTCTCACACCGTCAGGGTCCGGGTTCGATTCCCGTCTCGGCCATGTGTGTGTGGAGTTTGTGCATGTTCTCCCCGTGCCTCAGGGGGTTTTTCTCCGGGTTCTCCGGTTTCCTCCCCGGTCCAAAAACATGCACGGTAGGTTGATTGGCACCTTGGAAAATTGTCCCTAGTGTATGAATGTGTGTGTGTGTGTGTGTGTGTGTGTGATGGGTTGGCATTCCATCCAGGGTGTATCCTGACTTAATGCCCATAGACGCCTAAGATAGACACAGACTCCCCGTGACCCGAGGGAAGATCGGATAAAGCGGTAGAAGATGAATGAATGAATGAATGAATGAATGAATGAGTTTAAATGTTTAAATAAAATTTCACTCGAAACAAGTGAGCGATTTAAAGTGTGAAGAAAGCGAATGTTCTAGTAAAATTTTGCGCTAATTTTAAGACTAAAAGTGCACAGAAAATAAATAAATAAATAACATGTCAGGAATCTTAATAAAGGTTCCAACTTTGTGTTTATGAAACGTTGAATGGAGGTCGTGTCTCGAAAACGGAATTCTAAGAAATAAATAAATGTTTTCTTACTTTAAGATTTATATTCTAATGTACAATGTGGTTTTTAAGGCTTTTTTATCTTTCTTGGCAAAAAAAAAAGGATTTCTGAAAAAAAATACTACAAATAAAAATAATCTAGAAAGAAATTATAAAAAAAATGATAAACAATTTCTAAAAAAAAATTACAAAAAATGTATAAGAAAAATGATAAAAAATTTATTAAAAAATTATACAAAAATGTATTTAAAAAGTTATAGAAAAATGTATAAGAAAAATTATAAAAAATGTATTAAAAATTTATACAAAAATTTCTAAACAATTTATTAAAAAATTATAAAAGAAATTATAAAAAAATTATAAAAAATGTATTACAAATGTATACAAAAATTTCTTAAAAAATTATTAAAAAAATATAAAAATATATAAAAAATTTCTAAAAAAAAATTATAACAAAATTTATAAAAATTTATAAAAAAAAAAAAAAAATTCTAAAAAAAAAAGATAAAAAATTATTTAAAAAATGTATTAAAGATTTATTTTAAAAAATTTCTTAAAAAAATATTTAAAAAATATAAAAAATATATAAAAAATTATTTAAAAAAATTATAAAAAATTATTAAAAAATTATAAAACAATTTATAAAAAATGTATTTAAAAAATGATAAAAATTGTATTTAGTTTCTTGAATGCAGTTTTTGCAGTGTTGATTTCTCATTTATGCCAAATATCTCATTACAGTAACCTTTTTTGTCTAGTTAAAGGATCTAATAGTATTTATTAAAGACTAGATTTTAACGCTGGATTCAAGTCAAGTCCGTTTTGTTTACCCGCGCTAGTATAAAACTGATTTTACTACACAAATATACTTTCATTTTGCTTATTTTTGCAGTTTAGTAGCCGAGAAAAAAGTGTCTCCACACACACACACACACACACACACTTTTAGTATCCGGCTATCTGTGTGTAGTGTGTGACTACAACACTCCTATTTATTTCTCTTGTCCTCCAGTCCGACTTTCTCTCTTCCTCTTTTTCCCTCCCTCTGTTTCCTTTTATCTCCTCTATCTGTCTTCGCTTCACTCTCGTTCTCCCGCGAGCCATTTCAGTCTATTGCAGCATCGCGGCACAAAGTGGGAGGGGGAGGGGGAAGGGGGTATTAGGAGGGGAAAAAAAGGGGATGTTAGGGGGTAGGAGGGAGGGGGGGTGTTTAGTGGGGCGACACCGAGCCAAGTCGTCACAATGCGGCAGTTTGGATCTCGCGCCGCTTTAATCATGATTATTGCGTTACGTGAACGGCAAAGACACAATAGATGCTTTGCCTCGTTCTCCACCTGGATCTCTCCCTCTCTGTTTCTCTCTCTCCTCTCTCTCCTCTGTTTTTCTCTGTTTCTCTCTCTCTCTCTCTGGCTCTCGTTCACGCCATCACAATTATGTCACAGTGATTACAGCCAGATTAAAAAGTCATCACTGAGGGAATACGAGCGCTGTAATTGTCTCGCTTCATCACAGCGAGCATCGTCCCTCACGCTGGCCAGTGACGTCTCTCTCTCTCTCTCTGTCTTTCCGTCTCTGTCTCCTCTATCCCTCTGACCAGATCTCTCTCTCTCTCTCTCTCTCTCTCTGTCTTCTCTGTCTCATTCTCTCTGACAGAATCTCTCTCTCTCTCTCTCTCTGTCTTCTCTCTGTCTCTCTCCCTCTCTCCTCTCTTTGACCAGATCTCTCTCTCTCTCTCTCTCTCTCTCTCTCCTCTTGTCTCTCTCTGTCTCTCTCTCCTCTGACCGATCTCTCTCTCTCTCTCTGTCTTCTCTGTCTCTCTCCCTCTGACCGGATCTCTCTCTCTCTCTCTGTCTCTCTCTCTCTCTCTCTCTGTCTCTCTGTCTCTCTCCCTCTGACAGATCTCTCTCTCTCTCTCTCTCTTTGTCTCATTCTCTCTCTCTCTGTCTCTCTGACTGGATCTCTCTCTGCTCTGTCTCTATCTCGGTGTCCTCTCTCTCTCTCTCTCTCTCTCTCTATCTCTCTCTCTCCGACCATACAGAGCTCTCTCTCTCTGTCTCATTCTCTCTCTGTATCTCTGTCTCTCTGACTGGATCTCTCTCTCTGTCTCTATCTCGGTCTCTCTCTCTCTCTCTCTGTCTCTTTCTCTCTGACAGATTCTCTCTCTCTCTCTCTCTCTCTCTCTCTCTCTCTCCTCTCTCTCTCTCTCTCCCTCTCTCTCTGGGATCTCTCTCTCTGTCTCTCTCTCTCTCTCTCTCTCTCTCTCTCCTCTGTCTCTCCTCTCTCTCTCCCCTCTCTCCCTCTCTCTCTCTCTGTCGCTCTCTCTCTTACCATATCTCTCTCTCTATCTGTCTCTCTCATCTTCTTTCTCTCTTTAATCTCTCTCTATCCCTCTCTCTCTCTCACTCTCTCTCTCTGTCTCTTTCTCTCTCTCTCTCTCTGTCGCTCTGTCTCTCTGACCGTATCTCTCTCTCTCTCCTCTCATCTGTCTTCCTCTCCCCTCATCTTCCGACTGGATGCTCTCTCTCTCTCTCTCTCCCTCTCTCCTCTCTCTCCTTCTCTCTTCTCTCTTCTCTTCTCTCCTCTCCTCCCTCTCTCTCTGTTCTCTCTATCTCTCTGTTTCTCTCTCTATCTCTCTCTTTTCTCTCTCGCTCTCTCTCTCTGTCCCTCTCTCTCTATCATTCTCTCTCCCTCTCTCTCTATCTGTCTGACTCTTCTCTCTTCTCTCTGATCTCTCTCTTCTCTCTCTGTCTCTCTCTCTCTCTCGTCTCTCTCTCTCTCTCTCTGCGTCTCTCTCTCTCTCTCTCTCTCTCTACTCTTACAGCGTGTACAACCATACACCGCGATTAACACTGTACACACACAACGCCAAAATACACAACACCCAACAACACAACAATACATGCACCATATGCACTATAAACGATATCACATGACCTCAGTCACATGACCGCCACCATGCAACATTTCTGCTCACAACTTGTTTATCATGACGTTTACATTTAGATATAAATAAATATTACAATAATTTATTAACATCATTTTCTCAACAAAATCCAACAAACACCTGCACACCGGCCAATCGTCTTTCAGCACACGCCAGCCTTTTTCAAGCTTTAAACCTCTTCCCGCCTCTGACACACACACACACAACACACACACACACACACACACACACACACACAACACCCTTCATCTTAGCTCGTGTATAAACCCTCTTTACCTTGCATTAGGGACGTTTGTTTAGACTCGCTGCTCCGCTGTTTCGCTCTGGCTGGGAAATGTTTTAGGATTTACTACTCAGCATGATCCACCAGTTCATTATATCTCTTACTTAAATTATTACTAATACCTATTATTATTATTACTATTCTTATTATTATTATTATTATTATTATTATTATTATTACTATTATTATACTATTATTACTATTATCATTTATTATTATTTTTTTTTTTTTTTTCTTATTTTTTTCTTTATTTTTTTTTTTTGCTTTGTTGAGGTTAGGACATGCTGTCGTCTGTGTTTTCGTGTGGGTGTGTGTGTGTGTGTGGTGTGGTGGAGTGTGTGTGAGTGTGTGTGCTGCTTACGTGACTGGTCTACTGATATCATACAGGGCTTTGATAGCAAATAGCACACTGTTTACACCTGATTGCGAAACTGCTTTTATTTATTTATTTCTTAATATGCATTATCGGCCAATCAGAAGTGGTGCAGATTTGATTTAATTTATTACAAGTGTGTGTCAAGTTTGGTGTGTGTTTTGTGTTGTGTGTGTGGTGTGTGTGTGTGTGTGTGTGTGTGTAAAGCTCAAAGCATGCAGCAATTATTTGTGCAATTGTCAAATAAATACAATTTGTTAATGATTTAATTGATGAAAAATAGCTAATTTATTTTCCTTTCTTTCTTTCTTTCTTTCTTTCTTTCTTTCTTTCTTTCTTTCTTTCTTTCTTTCTTTCTTCTTTTTTCTTTCTAATGATTTTTTTGCTTTCTTTGTTCCCCCCCATACATTCTTTTTCTTGTTTGAATTCATTTTTCTTTTTTGTTTTTTTTTTCCTTCACTTTTTGTTCTTTCTTTTTCTTTCTTTATCTTTCTTTCTTTCTTTCTTTCTTTCTTTCTTTCTTTCTTTCTTTCTTTCCCATAATGATTTTTCTTTCTTTGCTTTTTCTCCCGATACATTTTTTTTCTTGTTTTAATTAATTAATGAATTTTTCCTTCACTTTTTGTTCCCTTTTTTTTTTACTTTTTTTTTTTAAATTTATTTTTTTACTTTCCTATAATGATTTTTCTTTCTTTCTTTTTCGTCTTTCATGTTCACTTGTTTTGTTTTGTTTCTTTTTCATTCCCTCTCTGCTTAACTGTTTTCTGTCTTTCTTTCTTTCTTTTCTTTCTTGCAATCTTATTCTTTCTTGTTTTTTTTCATACATTTTTCCATTATTTTATGTTGTTTTCTTTTTCATTTCCTTCCGCTTATTTTTTTCTCTTTCTTTCTTTCTTTCTTTCTCTTGTTTATTATTTCTTTTCACCATTTTCTTTTCCTTGCTTCTTCCTTGTTTTTCTTCTTTCTTTCTTTCTTTCTGTCCTTCCTTCTTTCTTTCTTCCCATGCTGCTCCTCCACCGTCCTCCTTCAGGTAAGTCATTTCCAAATATCAATCATCATCTTCATAAAGCTGCATAAACTCGAGAGGTTAAAATCACTTCAGGAAATAATGTCATCAAAATTAAAAGCACCTCGAAGTATATTCATAAACCTACTATAATCCCAGTCCTACATAAACCCTTCATAGAAACTGAAATAAGCCTTATAAAGCCACGTGGACACCTGATCATAAGGTACATTCATTCATTCATTCATCTTCTACCGCTTTATCCGATCTTCCCTCGGGTCACGGGGAGTCTGTGTCTATCTCAGGCGTCTATGGGCATTAAGGCAGGATACACCCTGGATGGAATGCCAACCCATCGCAGGGCACACACACACACACACACACACACACACACACACATTCACACACACACATTCATACACTAGGGACAATTTTCCAAGGTGCCAATCAACCTACCGTGCATGTTTTTGGACCGGGGGAGGAAACCGGAGAACCCGGAGAAAAACCCCCTGAGGCATGGGGATAACATGCACAAACTCCACACACACATGGCCGAGACGGGAATCGAACCCAGACCCTGGCGGTGTGAGGCGAACGTACATTTAATCTTTATTTTACTGTTATAAGACACACATGAGACACACTGGATATTAGGAGACGTGATGAGGGTGAAGTTCAGAGCTCTATAACAGGAGCTCGTATAAAGCATATCTGTGCATGAACAGGTTCTCTGAGTCCAAGTGACAGACCTTATCCACTGTACACTTACGTGCCTCCAATATTTCTCAGGAGAAAGACGTATGCATGGAGGAGTCACGTGTCCCGAGACCGTATAGTGTGTTTATATAACATCAGTCCACTAAAACGTCGACATTGCATCATCTGTAAGACTTTATGCATGTTCATGTATGTTTATAAACACCAGATGATCCATTTTCCTTCTACATATTGTAGGAAAAAACACCTTTGGACTCCATAATATCCATAATAAGGAAAATGACATTTATAAATGTGCCTATACTCATGCAAAGATTTGTGGCGTGAGGATGTGAAGCCACTTTACACCACGGGATTCCCGCCTTTGCCGTATTTTAGATTTAGCATCACGGTATCAACAATGAGCCGCTTGATTAGAGCGGAGGAAAAGTGACGCGTGCGAGAGCCATCTCTTTCAATTTCAACCGTTTATCCCTGGTTTCATGAGTCGCGTTTCCTTTTTTTTCTTTTCTTTTCTTTTCTTTTAAATCACTCATCTCTTTTTATCTCATTTTCGAGATCAAGCTTGATAATTGTCCTTATTCATCCAAATGAAGGAGCCTCTTAGTACCTTTTCTATTCCGCGTTTCATTACCATAAATGATTAATGTTGCACTGACTACACTGTTCATTTCCATGTGTTCAGGAGACTTCAGCTTTCATATTATATATAGAGAGAGAAACAGCTTTCGCCTCACACCGTCAGGATCCGGGTTCGATTCCTGTCTCGACCATGTGTGTGTGGAGTTTGCATGTTCTCCCCGTGCCTCAGGGGGTTTTTCTCCAGGTTCTCCGGTTTCGTCCCCCGGTCCAAAAACATGCACGGTAGGTTGATTGGCACATTGGAAAATTGTCCCTAGTGTATGAATGTGTGTGTGAATGTGTGTGTGTGTGTGTGTGTCCTCCGATGGGTTGGCATTCCATACAGTGTGTATCCTGCCTTAATGCCCATAGACGCCTGAGATACACACAGACTCCCCGTGACCCGAGGGAAGATCGGATAAAGCGGGAGAAGATATATATATATATATAATAAAATGTAAAATATATATATATATACATAAAACGTATACGTATTAGGCATGTCAAAGTCACGTGATTAACAGAGTAACACAAAACACAAAGAAGAAATAAATAAATAAACGTTCAGTGCATCCACTCACGCTTCCTAAATTTCCCCCAATGACGCCCCCTAGCTGCGCATTCACAACAGGTATGATCTCCTCACTATATTAGCGTATATTACCGTATGGAACCTTACGCAAGCGCATCGCATTCCCAAATCCGTATTACTGCAATAAAGCGCATTTTTACTGAACGCAATAAAGCGCTTCCGTATAACCTAAACACCGTATCACCAGTTTATATGGAAAAGCAACCGGAACACAATTCTTAAAGGAGCCACGTCCCATATTTTACACTTCAAACCAACACTAAACAAATAACATTGTAATTAACAAAAAATTCATATTAAAGGAATAAATAATCAATCATTTTATTAAAGGAGAGGGGAGTAGAGGTGTAGCATCGCCGGTTAATCGCCGGTTAAAGCGTTGGCTCCTTGAGCATGGCCTTTACTCCAGAGGGCACTGTATCATGATTTACAGACATAAAAAAGCAACGCTGCCAGCATCATATCATATTTGGCCTCAAATGTAGACTAAAGAAAATATGGAGGGGGGAGAATAAACACAACCCTTTCCGTGAGCCCTCCGTCCTACGAGCTGAATCTGGTGTCCAAAACCAGCGTGCTACGGTGAGATTGCATCACGAATGAAAAGCAGGTGCGGAAACCTAAACGTTCTCTCCGGAAGTGGGAGGGGGATTTGGGAACGCTTTCATGAAGTCGTGAAAAAAAAAAAAAAAAAAAAAAGAAGAAGGAAAAAAAGCTGTAATCCACGGCCGGGTCAAAGATTTATCTGTCTGCATTTTCAAAGCGCTGGAGTAATCCTGCCTGGGTGGCAATGCGGTCGGCAGCTTAGCTTAGCTCAGCTCACATCGACTCCTTTGCGGGAAAACCTGATGACTAAAAGATGCGACGTCCTGTTGTGTCGCGTCGTGTAGGAGACTAGAGACGGGAGGAAATAAATAAATAAATAAATAAATAAATACATACATTTCTTAAAGGCGTGAAGCTCGGCGCCTCCCACTTGCCGTCTTCCTCACCGCTTCATCCGATCTTCCCTCGGGTCACGGGGAGTCTGTGTCTATCTCAGGCGTCTATGGGTATTAAGGCAGGATACACCCTGGATGGAATGCCAACCCATCACACACACACACACACACACACACAATTCATACACTAGGGACAATTTTCCAAGGTGCCAATCAACCTACCGTGCATGTTTTTGGACCGTGGAGGAAACCGGAGAACACGGAGAAAAACCCCCTGAGGCACGGGGAGAACATGCACAAACTCCACACACACATGACCGAGACGGGAATCGAACCCGGACCCTGGCGGTGTGAGACGAATGTGCTGTCCTCTCGGCGAGGCCTTCATGGTATGAGTTGAAGGCTGTTGCGTAACCCCGCCCCCTGCCCCTCCCCCCACAGAAATATAGCTAAAGGGCAAATGAGCGTTAGTTTTTAATTGAATTTTTTTCTTTCACTTTTTGGTCTTTCATTCTTTTTTTTCTTTCTTTCTGTCTTTACTTTCCTTCCTATAATGATTTTTCCCTCTTTCTTTCCCCACCCATGCAATTTTTTTGCTTGTTTTATTTTGACAGATTTTTTTCCTTTTTCGTTCCCTTTTAGGTTGTCTTTCTTTCTTTCGTTCTTTCTTTCGTTCTTTCTTCCTTGTTTTTTTCATACATTTTTTTTTTTTCTTTTTTAATTCATTTCCTTCCTTGTTTTTTGTCCTTTGTTCTTTTCGATTTTTTTCTTTCTTCTTTCTTTCTTTCTTTCTTTCTTTCTTTCTTTCTTTCTTTCTTTCTTTTCTTTCTTTCTTTCTTCCTATAATGATTTTTGCTTTCTGTTATTATTTTCCCCCCATACATTTGTTTTGCTTGTTTTATGCAGACATTCCTTTTCTTTCTTTCTTTCTTTCTTTCTTAATGTTCTTTGTTGTTTTTTTTCATTTTTTCTTGTTTCAATTAATTTCCTTGCTTTTTCTTTCTTTCTTTCTTTCCTCAGGGGCTTTTTCTTTCTTTCTTTCTTTCGGGCGGGCTCTCTCGCTCGCGGGGAGCTCTCTCTCTCTTTCTTGAGGGCAAGCTTCCATGCTTGCCCTTCCATGCAAAGAGAAAATGAGCGTGGTTAGTTGAGGAGTGATATATGCACTTGTCCGAGCTCCTCTTCCTCCTCCTCCTCCTCCTACGAAAGAAGAAGAGGAAAGAAGGAAGAAGAATGAAGAAGAGGAAGAAGGAAGAAGACCAAGAAGAAAAGAAGAAGATCAAGAAATCCAAGGAGACGAAGAAGAAGAAGAAGAGGAAGAGGAGAGTCCTTCCAACTCCTCCTCCTCTCTCCTCTTCCTCCTCCCTCCTCTCCTCCTCTGTTCCCCTCCTCCTCCTCTCCTCCCTCTCCTCCTCCTCCTCCTTCCTCCTCCTGTCTGCATCTTGCTCTTCCTCCTCCTCTTCCTCTTCATCTTCCTCCTCCTTTTCGTCTTCCCCCTCCTCCTCTTCCTCCTCCTTCTCCTCTTCCTCCCCCTCCACTCCTCCTGTTCAGCATCCTTTTCTTCCTCCTCCTCCTACTCCTCTTCCTTCTCCTCCTCCTACTCCTCTTCCTCCTCCTCCCCCTCCTCTTCCTCCTCTTCATCCTCCATATTCCGAGTCAAGCGTAACCGATATTATCGAACCGACTAGTTCACTGAAGCATTTGTTTTTTTCCCAAACCAGTGAGGGAGAAAAACTCAGTTCTAACCCAGAAAGGACGACCTTTTATTTAAAATGACCGAAGATTTTCTACAGGAAAACCTACGAGTCCGAATCGGTGACCTTACACTGACCCAGACGTCTGAGTTTTCACGCCACCGTCTGTTCCACCAATCTTCCCGATAACTGGTGACATTTCCGTTTTTTTCCACCTAAAATTCATTCTGGCTTCGTTTGAGATTTTGGGTCGAACGCTGCTTGTGTACAACTCCGTCTCGATCACTTCAATCACATTCATGTTTTTTTTCTTGTTTTTTTCCTTCACTTTTTGTTCTCTCTTTCTTTATTTTTTTAATTCCTTTCTGTCTTTTCTTTCTTTCTTTCTTTTTTTTCTTTCCTATAATGATTTTTCTTTCTTTGTTTTTTCCCCCATTTTTTCTTGCTATTTTTCCTTCACTTTTTGTGTTCCTTCTTTTTTTTAATTTTTTTTTAATTTCTTTTTTATTTCTTTTTTTTCTTTCCTATAATGATTTTTCTTTCTTTGTTTTTTTTCCCCCATACAATTTTTTTTCTTGTTTTAATGAATTTTTTTCTTTCTATTTTCCCTTCACTTTTTGATCTCTCTTTTTTACTTTTTAAAATTTCTGTCTTTTCTTTCCTTCTTTCTTTCTTTCTTTCTTTCCTATAATGATTTTTCTTTCTTTGTTTTTTTCCCCCATACAATTTTTTTTCTTGTTTTAATAAATTTTTTCTTGCTATTTTCCTTCATGTTTTGTGTTCCTTCTTTTTTTTGCAACTTTTTTATTTCTTTTTTTTTCTATTTTCCCTTCACTTTTTGTTCTCTCTTTCTTTAACTTTTTTTAAATTCCTTTCTGTCTTTTCTTTCTTTCTTTATTTCCTATAATGATTTTTCTTTCTTTGTTTTTTCCCCTGTTTTTTCTTGCTATTTTCCTTCACTTTTTGTGTTTCTTCTTTTTTTTACAACTTTTTTATTTCTTTTTTTCTCTCCTATAATCATTTTTCTTTCTTTGTTTTTTTTTCCCCCATACAATTTTTTTCTTGTTTTAATACATTTTTTTCTTGCTATTTTCCTTCACTTTTTGTGTTTCTTCTTTTTTTTACAACTCTTTTATTTCTTTTTTTCATTCTATTTTCATTTCACTTTTTGTTCTCTTTTTCTGTAACTTTTTAAAATTTCTTTCTGTCTTTTCTTTCTTTCTTTCCTATAATGATTTTTCTTTCTTTGTTTTTTCCCCCATACAATTTTTGTTCTCATTTAAATTTATTTTTTCTTCCTATTTTCCTTCACTTTTTGTGTTCCTTCTTTTTTTTTACAACTTTTTTATTTTTTTTTATTTCTTTTTTTTTTTCCTATAATGATTTTTCTTTCTTTGTTTTTTTCCCATACAATTTTTTTCTTGTTTTATGTTCACTTGTTTGTTTCTTTTTCATTCCCTCTTTGCTTTCCTTCTTTCTTTCTTTCTTTCTTTCTTTCTCCTCCATGCACCATAGACTGAGAACAAACAACGTTTAACAAAAAACATATAAAAATACAAACTCCAGGGCCGTTTCTATCTTTTCTTTCTTTCCTATAATGATTTTTCTTTTTTTATTTCTTTCATTTTTTTCTTGTTTTAATTAAGTTTTCTTTCTTGCTTTTTTTCCTTCACTTTTTGTTCTCTCTTTCATTCATTTTTTGTTTCTTTCTATCTTTTCTTTCTTTCCTATAAGGATTTTTCTTTCTTTTTTTACATTTTTTTCTTGTTACAATTCATTTTTCTTTCTTGCTCTTTT
>JACRUU010000015.1:540000-555000 GCA_030449085.1 Kryptopterus vitreolus | reverse complement strand
TAATACACAGCCAGGTGTTCGGGAAAAAAAATAAAAATTGTTGGCTAGTATTAAATTTCATACTTTAAAAGAGGTCTGAGAGGGAAAAAAGTCTCGCAGGACGAAAACTTTTAACGCATAATTTCGCTAAAGATAAAGTAAATTAATCGGCCATGTTGTCGGTTTGTTATTATCGATTAATTCAAGTTTATGTTGCAAATACGGATTTTACGATTTCACCTCGGTTTGACACAACGGGCTTCCGTAGTTCTACGCTTCCCGCCCCGCATTACCCTCCGCAAAATACCCAATACGACACGGCGGCTCTCTGACGAATCAAAAGAGCTCATTTCCAAGAGGGGGCGGAGTTTCATCGGTTTAGACGTTCAACAAATCAAAACCCAAAAAACATCCGCTATAAAGGGGTACAAATAGCGCACACATTTTTACCACACTGTATCCAAAAATACAATATTGTCTAAAAATAAATAAATAAATAAATAAATGTATCAATTTTATTAAATCAGGGGCACGGTGGTTTAGTGGTTAGCACGTTCGCCTCACACCGCCAGGATCCGGGTTCGATTCCCGTCTCGGCCATGTGTGTGTGGAGTTTGTGCATGTTCTCCCCGTGCCTCAGGGGGTTTTTCTCCGGGTTCTCCGGTTTCCTCCCCCGGTCCAAAAACATGCACGTTAGGTTGATTGGCACCTTGGAAAATTGTCCCTAGTGTGTGAATGTGTGTGTGAATGTGTGTGTGCCCTGTGATGGGTTGGCATTTCATCCAGGTTGTATCCTGCCTTAATACCCATAGACGCCTGAGATAGACACAGACTCCCCGTGACCCGAGGGAAGATCGGATAAAGCGGTGGGGTTAGAAGTGAGACGCAAATTTGAAGATGAATGAATGAATGAATGAATGAATGAATGAATGAATGCTTTAAATACAATATCTGAAAATGATAGCTAGTCTGTAGCTAGACGAAGCTCCAGTGAGGTGTGTTAAGCGAAACAATTGACGCAAATCAACGTGATTGGATACAAGATGATCTTTATCGTATATTTGCGAGATTTTTCTGGCCAATGCATTTTAACGCTTTCTTAATGCGGTTTAATGCGGTTTTAACGTTGTACTTGCGATCAAAAGGTCATAAATTGCACCACCGGGTTGCCACAATTGGGCCCTTGAGGAAGGCCCTCATGTGTACATTGCAAGCTTTGATCATTCATGTGATTTGTTCGGCGTGAAAAATTCCGCAAGTTAGCCCCGCCCACTTCTCTGCTTATTTCGATTACTCATGCGAATTATTACTATCAACCCCAACGTCTGATTGGCCGGTGCGAGATCCGCTGGATCAGGAAGCAAAGCGTGGAGCGCAAAACGCATTCAGCAGTGAGACGTTTCACACGACGGACATGCAGAGGACGCAGGTATTCCCATGATCCTTTGCTCCGTGAGTCACAGAGTGTGTGTTTGTGCATGTGTGTCACGACCGCGCTTCTTCTGGTCAGTGGAATCTTGTGCATGGACATTTGTGTGAGTGAGACTGAGACGGATGAGATACGACTCAGGCGATGAGATTTTGGAGGTGTGGAATTTACTCGCGGCATGCTAATGCGTCCGACCGCGAGCGCCGGCGTTTTATTTCATTTATTTTTCCGTGCGAAGTAAATATCCTATAGCAGTTTTTGTTTGTTTGTTTGTTTATTTATTTATTTATTTATTTCCTTTCCCTTAAAGGGCAAATCCAACTCTCAAGAGCACAACCTTATATTTTGGCGTGAGTTAATATTGAACCGTGTTTACACTGCGGTTGGCCCGCTGTTTTTTTTTTTTTTTTTTTTTTTTTTTTTTTTTTTTTTTTTTTTTTTTTTTTTTTTTTTTTTTTTTTTTTTTTTTTTTTTTTTGGACAAACTCCAACATTAAGAGCATCTATGCCATACAAAAACATAACAGTAAATAATATATGAGACCTTTAAAGAGCAATTGTTTTTTATTATTATTATTATTATTATTATTATTAGTTATTATTATTATTATTGTTATTCTTCTTCTTCTTATTATTATTATATATTATTATTATTATTATTATTATTATTATTAATTATTATAATTATTATTATTATTATTATTATTATTATTATTATTATTATGATTATTATTATTATTATTATTATTATTATAAATTATAAAATTATTATATATGTTATTGATCCTGTGAAGGTTATTCTTTTTGTTTGGAAGCCGGGATCAGAGCGCAGGGTCAACCATGATACGGCTCCCCGCCGAAACCCAGGGGCCATGTTCAAGGGCCCAAGGTTTGCAGCTTGGCGATACCGGGGCTCGAACCCTTGACCTTCCGATCATGAGCCCAGCACCACTGAGCTACACCCCCTCTCCGTTTAAGATGATGACCGGACAATATTGTTACTTTCGATAAAGCACAGTGTCTGGGAGGTGGTTCCTCAGTGGTAAATGCATTGGCCTCTGGACTCTAAGGTCGCTGGTTCAAATCCCACCACCACCAAGCTGCCACCAGTGGGGCCCTTGAGCAAGAGCCTTAAATGCTCGCTAAAGCTTTTTTTCATATAAGGTCGGGCAACTTCCTGCCTCGACGGAAGCAGAAAACGTCTGTCAGTCTGTCTGTTTTCCGAGCTATTGTGCAACAGATGTAGTCTAGCTTACGGAGCTGACAACGAGCGCGGTAAACGAGGTAAACGAGTCGTCTGGATACATTCATTAAAGATCATTTACATTTACATTTACAGCATTTGTTAGATGCCCTCATCCAGAGCGACTTACAAATGAGCAAGTGAGGGTTAAGGGCCTCGCTCAAGGGCCCACTAGTGGCAGCTTTTTAGTGGTTTTAAACCTGTGGTTTGAAAAAAAAAAAATAAACCTGTGATCTTCCTGGTCCAGAGTCCAACGCCTTAACCATTGGGCTACACCACCACCTCCCTGGAACAATATTGGTTTTATGTGAGGTTCAGGACCAACGTGGCACTAAAACAGGTTGTGGCGTCTTATCAGGAGCTGTGCTCCAGGGGGCGCTATATCATGTCGGACACTAACGAGTCACTAACGAGCGTAAAAAACGTTCGACGAAACAGAAGACTAAAAGATATGATTTGGGTCAAAATCCCATCGTTTCTTGTTGCGTCGGCGTCTACCGCCCCCTACAGGCGGTTATCAGGTGGTTCGTCCACCTGATGCTGCGTTTCTAGACTTCCTTTGTTGCTCCTAAAAAGACGCCACCACCACCGCTCTTTTTTTCCCCGACGCCACCACTTGAATTCCCCAAAGGGCGAGCGGGTGAGCCGGTTATCGATATCTTCCTTCAGATGACAGTTTGAGGATTGCACATCAAAATCCTTCATATCAAAGGAAAACGCAGTCCTTTAGGCGGGACAAGAGTCCCATCCGCAGACCACCCGCATCGATTTCAGATGAGCAAGGTCACTTTGAAATTTCCCTGCTGTCATTTCCTTGCCATGTTTGTCAGCCACTCGCGACGTCAATAACAACAACCTCGAAATACCCCCCACCATCACCCCCACCTCCCAAGCAACACCACCACCGACCCCCACCCCTTACACCTGCGCTCGGGTAGGTGGGTTCATTGTAAAGTGTACACACTCTAAGATGAGTATTAATCCATCATAGTGACACATCCATCACACGAACGCCACTTAGAGACAATGAGGTACCTGTTTTTATATACTGTGTCCTGCCGTATGGGCCACATTGTTGTTTTTGATGCCTTTATATAAAAGAAAAAAACAATATTTCTTTCTTTTATTTCTCAGATCGCTCACATATAATATTGGTTGTCAGTTTTGAAGTTCATTCTGACTTCTAGAATGCTTTAAAGCTCCGCCCACTTCATAATGACATCATGATGCATATATATATATCTATATATATATATATATATATATATATATATATATATATATATATATATATATATATATATATATATATATTTTATATATATAGATAGATAGATAGATAGATCGATATCATAGATAAATCGATATATCTCTCGAATCTCTATCGCTAGATATGGGGCCCCTGTCTTTCCTTCCTTTATTTATCTTGCCTTCTTTCTTATTCTTATTATTATTCTTCCTTCCTCCTATTATTTCTTATTTTCTTTCTTTCTTCTTTATTATCATTTTTATGTATTTTATTTTTTTTGGCCACGTTATACATTTTTTATCTTATTTATACAATTTCAATGTAATATATTTTTTTCTATACCATTAAAATATAATATCTTTTTATATAATACTCTTTATAATTTTTTTTTTACTATATTAATTAAATAAAATAATGAAAAAAGTGTACGATAATTTGTGACAATATTTTATATTCTGATTTGCATAATTATACATTTAGTATTTGATATTAATTATATAATTGTATTATTATTAAGTTCATTTGTTAAAGTGTACAATATTCATTAAGTGTACAATTTGACTAATTTATTAATTTTTCATATGCCATTCTTTACATTCTAAATACGGGCCCGAAATGCTCCAAAAACATTATTATTATTAAAATATTATTATTAAAAAATAAAAACATTTAAAGTAGTCCTACAATGTAAACACTGATGTTAACACTATACTGCGTTAAATAAATAAATAAATAAATAAAAGTAAATAAATAGTTGTAAATAATCATGTATATTTTCTTTTCTTGTGATGTAACTTGCTTCATGTATCACAGGGAATCTCTGATAGGCCACCAGGAGTGCATTGTTTCAAACCTGCTCTTCTCAAATATCATTTCTTTTTTCTTGTTTGTTTGTTTTCGGACACGTGATACGCCGTTACGGGACTAAAATTAGGATATGGATTCGGTCGGGGTGATGCAAAAGGAGCTCCACAATCCTTCAGTATCAGTTTCCTCCATTATCCTGAGTGGCCCTGATGCCTCTTTATATCGCTATAAATGGCCGCTGGAATGCCACCGTGAGCAGACTTCCTCATTAAACCGTGCCTGAGACGTTGTGCTGTCTGGAGATGATGTTGTTTTTAAGTGAAGTAAACAGCCTTCATCTCGTTGTCGGGAGGTCAGACGGAGTCCACTTCTGCCACGGCCATTATACAGCGCAAAGGTCTTCCTGGAGCTCGTCGTCGCGTGACCTTATCCCTAGTGTGTGAAAAAAGAAAAAAACATATATATATATATATATATATATATATATATATATCTATATATATATATATATATATATATATATATCTATATGGTCACGGTGGCTTAGTGGTTAGCACGTTCGCCTCACACACCGCCAGGGTCCGGGTTCGATTCCCGTCTCGGCCATGTGTGTGTGTGGAGTTTGTGCATGTTCTCCCCGTGTCCTCAGGGGGTTTTTCTCCGGGTTCTCCGGTTTCCTCCCCCCGGTCCAAAAAAACATGCACGGTAGGTTTGATTGGCACCTTGGAAAAATTGTCCTTAGTGTATGAATGTGTGTGTGTGTGTGTGTGTGTGTGTGTGTCCTGTGATGGGTTGTCATTCCATCCAGGGTGTATCCTGCCTTAATGCCCATAGACGCCTGAGATAGACACAGACTCCCCGTGACCCGAGGGAAGATGGATCGGAAGATCGGATAAAGAGGTAGAAGATGAATGTATATATATATATATATATATATATATATCTATATATATATACTATATATCTATATATATCTATATATATATATATATATAGATATCCTATATATATATATATATATATATATCTAAGCCAATTAGCATTAAGAGATAAAGTGAGTCGGTGGTGTTTATCAGGGGCACGCTGCACGTCTGTTTTTCTGGCTATTGTTTGTGAGTATCTTTTGAACAGCTTGCCTTCGGTCTCATATCTGAGTAATGATCTCATCTAGCATTTCCACATGAGTAATCAAGTTTAGCATGATTGCTAGCTTCTGCCTTTAATTCATTTCTCCATGTGGTTTAATGTGTTGCCTCATTAAATTCGAGGGTGAAAAAAAAGAGAAAGAACAGCTCTTTACAACTGCTACGCTAGCCAGAACAACACATTGTTTGTTGTTTGTTGTTTTTTATTTTTCGTTTTTATGAACGAGCAGTGTGTCGGTATTTATTGAAAAGTGATAATCGGGGTTATAAAGATGAACTTCCCGAGTCAGTGCTTTGTAACTTGTGGTAAGTTGGAGAGGAAACTTGAATTATTATTTTTTTTTCTATCATTATATCATGATTAGTAGGAATGCTGCGTTCTGATTGGCTGTACGGCGGTCAGGCAGTTACCGGGCAGGTTAATCTAAACAGTGTAACTACTGTAACTATAGGAACGTAGGAGTTGCTAACATGCTGTTCTAATTGTGATTAATCACACAATTGCGGTGAGTTAACTCGTGATTAATCGCACATTAATTATCAATGTACCATAAATTATCATGTTTCTAATTACTGTAACGAACTGTAACGGATGTTATAATTATATACATTTCTCTCTAAATCTCTCCCTTTAATCAAATTATTGATTATTAAATATTTATTTTACTCTGGAAATTAATATTCATTTCTTGTCATTAGAATGTTACTTTGTTTAGTGGTTGTTTTAAGTGTACAATATGGGACGTGGCTCCTTTAAGAATTATGTTCCGGTTGCTTTTCCATATAGAGGTTATGCAGAAGCTCATTGCACTCACAAAAGGAAAAATGCGCTCTATTCCATAATACAGATTTGGGAATGTGATGCGCTTCCGTAAGGTTCCATACGGTTCCATACATTTATTGTTTATTTCACACACACACACACACACACACACACCACACACACACACACACACACACATATATATATATATATATATATATATATTTTTTTTTTTTTTTTTTTTTTTTTTGATCATCATTATTTGTTTGTTTATTTTTTCACACACACACACACACACACACACACACACACACACACACACACACACACACCACACACACACACACACACACACACACACACACATATATATATATATATATATATATATATATATATATATATATATATATATATGTATACTTTTTTATCATTTTATCATTATTTGTTTGTTATTTTTCACACACACCCACACACCACACACACACAAAACACACACACACACACACCACACACCACACACACCACACACATACAGATATATTATATATATATATATATATAATATATATATATATATGTATATACTTTTTATCATTATTATTTATTTGTTTATTTTTTCACACACACACACACACATTAATTTAGTTATTTTATTATTTTGTTTTTTTATAATTATTATTTAGACGGGGCACGGTGGCGTAGTGGTTAACACGTTCGCCTCACACACCGCCAGGATCCGGGTTCGATTCCCGTCTCGGGAATGCGTGTGTGTGTGTTTGTGCCTATTGTTTCTCAGCCCATGTTCTCCCGTTATTTTGTGCCTTTCAGGTTTTAGGGGGTTTTTTTCCCCGGTTCGGGGTCCGGTTTCAGAGCCCCCGGTTTCCCCCCCCCCCCAAAAATGGACGGGTTAACCAAAATGACATGCATACGGTAGGTTTGTTCCACAAATTGCAAGCACCTTGGCACCTTGGAAAATTGTCCCTAGTGTATGAATGTGTGTGTGTGTGTGTGTGTGTGTGTGTGTTTGTGTGTGTGTGTGTGTGTGCCCTCTGATGGGTTGGCATTCCATCCATCCAGCGTGTATCCTGCCTTAATGCCCATAGACGCCTGAGATAGGCACAGGCTCCCCGTGACCCGAGGGAAGATCGGATAAAGCGGTAGAAGATGAATTAATGAATGAATGAATAATTATTATTTATTTGTTTATTTTTTCATATAGGCTCATCCCCACAACACTCCGGGTGTTTATTCGCCTATGTATCCTGCACTATAACTGCTTAACGCACACGTGGATTATCACAGTGAAGGTAGAATGTAGGTGTATAACTACTCTAATATCCTGGATGAAAGGCTTTTCATTACTAGATACAAATAAGATTAAAACCCATATAAAATATTTATCGACACTGAATCATCACAAAGATCCACTCGGGAATAAAAGCATATTGTAGTATAGTGACACGCCAAGCTTGATTCCAATCATTTACATTTACATTGCGGATTTAACACTTACAACTGAGCAATTGAGGGTTAAGGGCCTTGCTCAAGGGCCCACTAGTGGCAGCTTTGTGGTTGTGGGGTTTGAACCCATGATCCCCCAGAGTCCCCCTTAACCCTTCCACCATACACCACCACCACCACCACCCCCAACCATACACACTTTTTCCCCAAACCCGGATCGCATGGTAAACTGTGACAGCACAAAAAAAAAACAAATGCATGCTGGGAGTCTCGGAGCGTGTAATAACGCGACGGCATTCCTGTTCACAAGTCGTTGAACACAAATTTGCATTGTGTTTGCTATCCTCGGCACCTCCGCCTTATTGGTCCGTCAGGCGTCGATCGCGTGCCTTAAATCGTACCGTAATAGGAAAAAAAACAAACAAACACTTAAACCGATCAAATTCCACGTTATACATCGAGTGTAGCGTTTTTTTTTTGTTTACGGCGTTTACGGCGATTCGCCCCTTCGCCGCTCTGGGTGTAGATTAACATTGCACCCTGACGAAACGAGAGTTGAGCGCTAGTGGAAAGACGTCCAAGTGCGGCGGCTCGGAGCCAATCCGTGCACGACGGAGCCATCTGCTTGAATGGACGCTTAACAGAGAAGGCCTGCTGCTGCTTCTTTTTTCCACCCACGAGGCGCCACATGAGGTATGGAGGCACCAGAGACGGGATATTATCCCGCAGAGATGCTCGACTTCTCCTTTTCCGATCGGTCAGGAGGAAGGGCTTCCGTATGAAATGACACATTGCTACGGTAACAGTGCGGGCATCATCGGGATCAACAGATGGACCCGTTTAAAAAAAAAAAACCCTTTATTTGGGGGGAGGGGCGGAAGGAGTCTCCAGTGCCAGTGGTTTGTTGTCTTTTCTCTTGTCCTCTTTTCTCTTAGGATTATTTTAGTCGTCGAGTATCTTTATCTAGGGGGGGGGGGGGGGTGGTTTTAGTGGTTAGCACATTCGCGCCTAACAACGCCAGGGTCCGGGTTCGATTCCCGTCTCGGCCATGTGTGTGTTGAGTTTGTCCAGGTCCCCCCCGTGTCTCAGGGGGTTTTTCTCTGTTTTCTTTTTTCTTTCTCCTCCCGTTTCTCCGTTTCCGTCCCGTTTCCTCCCTACCCGTCCACCGGTCTAAAACATGCACGGTAATTGATTGGCAGTTTCCTTTTGAAAATTGTCCCTTTGTACCTATGGAAATGTTGTGTGTGTGTGTGTTGTGTGTGGTGTGTGGCATTCCATCCAGGGTGTATCCTGCCCATTACCTGCTTTATGCCCATAGACGCCTGAGATAGGCACACAGACTCCCCGTGAAGACCCGAAGGGAAGATCTTATAAAGCGCTAGAAGATGAATGAATGAATGAATGAATGAATGAATGAATGAATGAATGAGTATTTTATCTTTTATTTAAAGTCTTCTGTTTACCTGGGCAGGAGTAATAATGGTCCGGGTGGAATTCAATTTTGAAACAAGATGCTCTGTGTGTCGTTCATTCATTCATTCATCAATTCATGCTGGTATCAGGGCAGGGCACACCCTGTATGGAATACCAAACCATAAGCAGGGAGCACACACACACACACACACACACACCACATTCACACACCAGCGACAATTTTTCCTGCTGCCCTGTTCATGTTTTTGGACCGGAGAACCCGGAGAGAACCCCCCCGCCATCCCCCTGAGGAAAGGGGAGAACATGCAAACTCCACACACACATTGCGGAGGTGGGAATCCAACCCCCCCCCCCCCTCCCCAACCCTGGAGGTGTGAGGCAAACGTGATAACCACTAAACCATGGATTCCACCCTATAAACATGACGGGACTGACCGGATCTGCGGGTCCGGAAGGGGTTAAGAGGATCAGAGACAATGACTCATTGCTAGATTATCTCCCCGCTAGCTCAGTCCCTGAGATCAGCTCCTGTCCGTCCTGCCGGCTCGTGTTTTGTGGTTTTCCGGTTTCCCAGGTCGGATCGCTGCCTGTGGATTCCTGGTTTTGTTTTTGGAACCTGGAATGTTTTCTGCTTTGTGTTTGTACCTGCGCTTTGTTTACCGGTGTTTATATTTGGAGTGTTTTTGGTTTTGTCTTTTGTCTCTGCCTGCATTCCTCCATGTGTTTGTTTCTTTATGTCGGACTGTGTTTTGTCTTTTCCTTTTTGCTCGGTTTTCCTTTTTATTATTAAAAAAAAAACCCAGTTAATATCCATCCTGAATTTTGATGGATGGGAGGATGGACAAAAGGAGAGATAGATTGGTGTATAGACATAATAGAGAGATGGATTGGTGTATGAAAGAAAAGATGGATGAATGGATGGATGGATGGATGGATGGATGGACAAAAGGAAAGATGGATAAATGGATAGACAAAGAATGAGAGATGGATGGTTGGATAGACAAAAGAGAGAGATGGATGGTTGGATAGACAAAGAATGAGAGATGGATGGTTGGATAGACAAAAGAGAGAGATGGATGAATGGGTAGACAAAAGAGAGAGTGCTGGATGGTTGGATAGACAAAAGAATAAGAGATGGATCAATGGATAGACAAAAGAGAGAGATGGATGGGTGGATAGACAAAAGAATGAGAGATAGATGAATGGATAGACAAAAGAGAGATGGATGGGTGGATAGAAAAAAGAGAGATGGATGAATGGATAGACAAAAGAGAGAGATGGATGGGTGGATAGACAAAAGAATGAGAGATAGATGAATGGATAGACAAAAGAGAGATGGATGGGTGGATAGAAAAAAGAGAGATGGATGAATGGATAGACAAAAGAATGAGAGATGGATGGGTGGATAGCCAAAAGGGGAGATATATGGGTGTGAAGTGTGCTATTACTTTTATAAGGAATTCCGAACCCGGGGCCAAAAAGCGGGAATTTTTTCCCATAGAAAATGAATGGGGCCGTGCCTCACAGTCCGGCGTGTGAGCGTCCGACATGCACATATGGCAAATCCACTCGTACGGGTCCGGAATGGATCACGATCACATACCTCCTGAATCCCACACCCGTTTGGAATTCCAGGAAATCCAGGACATTCCAGGACATTCCGGCCCCATAGAGAATAAATGGGGAAATTTGATGCTCCGCCGTTCGGCCCGTGTTCGCCCGACATGCACATTTCACATATCTCCTCGTAGGTGAGATGGAGTTGTCACGATCATATGCCTGTCGAATCCTAGACCCACTCGGAATTCTGGGAATTCTGTGTCATTCTGGCCCGTAGAGATGAATGTGGGACATTTTGAGGTTTCTGGCCCGTTCAGAGATTCCAGAATGTGTAGTTATTCGTCTGAAGCTTTTATACCTCCGCATTAACCTTGTTTTTCTTGGTGTCTTCAGGAAATTCCCCATGTGTAGTTATTCGTCTGAAGCTTTTATACCTCCGCATTCTTCTTTGTCCGCGTCCACGGTTTGGAGTTCACCATGATCGTCAGGGCCACTTCTTGGTGTCTTTTGGTGCCGTTGGTCCAGCGAAGTGGGAAAATGTTCGATTCTCAGGAGATGATTTCAAAAGATCTACGCGCTTTAGAGATCTAAAATAAGGAGGAGATCTGAGGAAATAAATAAATGTTTTATTTTTAGTTAACGCCGTGCAGAATCGCGTGTGACTTGTTTTACCACTAATAATCATTTATTGGCGCGTTCACCATGACCACATTATTATTCGTAATGATTTTTTTTTCTGGTATTATTTTTAGGCGGCTGCTTATTATTTTCATTCATACGACCTAACATCATATACCGCTTTTACATCTTCCCCCGGTTTCTGGGTGGCTCGTTCCACATCGAGGTGATGGCTGGGAAAATGAAAGCGCATTCTCAGGAGATGATTTCAAAAGATCTACGCGCTTTAGAGACTAAAATAAGGAGGAGAATGAGGAAATAAATAAATGTTTTATTTTTGTTAATAATTAGAATTAACTTGTTTTACTCACTAATAATTCATTTATAAGTCATATTTCATTATTATTATTATTATTATTTATGATTTTTTATTATTGTTATTATTCATTCATTCATTCATCTCATTCATCTCTACATATCACGCTATATGTCTTCCACTCGGGTCACGGGAATCACAAGTGCATCTATCTCAGGAACACTTCTATGGGCATTAAGGCAGGAGACATGGATGTAACCTCGAATCAGACACCCACCACACACACACACACACACACACCACACACACACACATTCATACCACTAAGGACAATTTTGCCAAATCAACCTACCGTGCATGTTTTTGGAACCGGGGGAGGAAACCGGAGAACCCGGAGAAAAACCCCCTGAGGCACGGGGAGAACATGCACAAACTCCACACACACACATGGCCGAGAGACGGGAATCGAACCCGGACCCTGGCGGTGTGAGGCGAAACGTGCTAACCACTACGCCACCGTGTCCCTTATTATTATTATTATTATTATTATTATTATTATTATTATTATTATTATTAAACAACATTATTATTATAAAACAAGAACAAACAAATATTATATATAATATTATTTACTAATCTATGGTAAGTGGGCGTGGCCTAATATTCTAATGAGAGTGGCAATGTCATGGAGACATGAAGAAAGATTAAATATAACCTCAAAAGCAGACAAGCACTGATAAAATATGTATAATAGACGAGCGTCATTAACATTAGAAGGATGAACAGACAGATAGATGGATGAGACAGAGATGTGTGTATGCATTAATGAATGGATAAATGGATGCTAGACAAAAGGAGAGTTGAAGTGATGGACAGTGCTGGCTGAATGGGAAGATCAAAGATTGGACTGTGAAAGACGGATGGATGAATTCATGGATGGATGGATGGATAGATAGAGAGTAGCAGAGTTCAACAGATGGATAGTGCTGGCTGAATGGGTAGATAAATGATTGGACTGCTAGACGGATATTGGATGGATGGATGGATGGATGGATAGATGGATGGATAGATGGATGGATGAATTCATGGATATGGATAGGAGATATGGATGGGTGGATGAAAGGAAGGATGGATGTATGTTGGATAGACAAAAGGAGAGATAGATAGGGTTAGGGTTGAAAGGAAGGATGCATGAATGGAAACACAAAAGAAGAGATGGATAGTATTGACAGATGGATGGATGAAAGGAAGGATGGATGGTTGAATAGCTAGACCAAAGGAGAGATGGATAGTGCTTGCATGGATGGGTGGATGATAGAAATGATGGATGGATGAATGGATAGACAAAATGATAGATGGATAGTGCTGGATGAATTGATAGATGGATAGATAAAAGAAGAGATGGATGGGTGGATGAAAGGAAGGATGGATGACTGGAAAAACAAAAGTAGAGATTAATGTGCTGGATGGGTGGATTGATAGACAAAAGAAGAGATGTATGGGTAGGTGAAAGGAAAGATGGATGGATGAATGGAGAGACAAAAGGAGAGATGGACGGGTGGATGAAAGGGAAGGTGGATGGATGGATGACTGGACAAACAAAAGGAGAGATGGATAGTGTGGATGACTGGATAGACGAAAGGAGAGATGGACGGGTGGATGAAAGGAAAGATGGATGGCTGAACGGACAAAAGGAGAGATAGATAGTGCTGGATGGCCGGATTGACAGACAAAAGGAGAGATGGACGGGTGGATGAAAGTGGATGATGCGATGCACGGATGGATGGATTGATAGACAAAAGTAGAGATGGATAGTTGGATGAAAGTGGATAATGTGATGCATGGATGGCTGGATTGATAGACAAAAGGAGAGATGGACGGGTGGATGAAAGTGGAGTATGCATGGATGGATGAAAGGATAGACAAAAGGAGAGATGGATAGTGCTGGATGGCTGGATTGATAGACAAAAGTAGAGATGGACGGGTGGATGAAAGTGGAGTATGCATGGATTAATGAAAGGATAGACAACAGGAGAGATGGATAGTGCTGGATGGCTGGATTGATAGACAAAAGTAGAGATGGACGGGTGGATGAAAGTGGAGTATGCATGGATGGATGAAAGGATAGACAACAGGAGAGATGGATAGTGCTGGATGGCTGGATTGATAGACAAAAGGAGAGATGGACGGGTGGATGAAAGTGGAGTATGCATGGATGGATGAAAGGATAGACAACAGGAGAGATGGATAGTGCTGGATGGCTGGATTGATAGACAAAAGGAGAGATGGACGGGTGGATGAAAGTGGATGATGCGATGCACGGATGGATGGATTGATAGACAAAAGAAGAGATGTATGGGTAGGTGAAAGGAAAGATGGATGGATTGATAGACAAAAGTAGAGACGGATGGGTGGATAAAAGTGGAGGATGCATGGATGGATGGATGAAACGACAGACAAAAAGAGGGATGGATAGTGCTGGATGGATTGATAGATGGAAAGATAAAAGAAGAGATGGATGGGTGGATGAAAGGAAGAATGGATGACTGGACAAACAAAAGTAGAGAATAATAGTGCTGGATGGGTGGATTAATAGACAAAAGAAGAGATGTATGGGTAGGTGAAAGGAAAGATGGATGGATTGATAGACAAAAGTAGAGATGGATGGGTGGATAAAAGTGGAGGATGCATGGATGGATGGATGAAAGGACAGTCAAAATTAGAGATGGGTGGACTAATAAGTGGTTTGATCAGTGGACGAAAGCCCGGACGGATGAGACTGATGGAACGATAAACCTACAGATGGATAAGTAAACGGATGAATGCGTGGATAGACAGACGAATACGGAGGATGGAAGATAAACAGATCGTGATTAGCCACGCCCACTTTTCCGATGAACAGGGTGGTGGGCGGGGTTTGGACGGGCGCACGTGGTTTTTATCCTCTCGCCCTGGAGTCGTTCCGGAGCGAGGGAGGGAAAATCGGACATGTGG
>JACRUU010000015.1:517500-535000 GCA_030449085.1 Kryptopterus vitreolus | reverse complement strand
TCTCCATTGGAATAGAGATCATGATTCTGTATATATATATATTCATTCATTAATCTTCTACTGCTTTATCTGATCTTCCCTCGGGTCACGGGGATCCCGTGCCTATCTCAGGCGTCTATGGGAATTAAGGAAGGAATGCCAACCCATCACAGGGCACAAACACACACACACACACACACACTCACACACACATTCATATACTAGGGACAATTTTCCAAGGTGACAATCAACCTACCGTGCATGTTTTTGTACCGGGGGAAACCGGAGAACCCGGAGAAAAACCCCCTGAGACACAAGGAGAGCATGCACAAACTCCACACACACATGGCCGAGACAGGAATCAAACCCGGACCCTGGCGGTGTGAGGCGAACGGGATAACCACTAAGTGAACGCTGTATCCTACGTATGTAGCCGACGGCGTCGTGAGCGTTTCTACTTCTGCGTCGCTCTGCAGTGACTATTCTCAAACACTAGTTGGCGCTGGTGCGGCGTTTGAGTTTTGGTGTTTCGGGGTTCTTCTGTAGCACCAATGGTGACGTCCTGCAGTGACAGGCATTCACTGGCAGTCTTTGTATAATGGCGATCCTTACGGCTGATTGGTCCATGTCCATGCTTTGTTTCTTCACTTAAAGAATTCGGAGGAATGACGTTACACTGGAAATACGCCGGCGAGCCGACCAATCACAGACCTCGCTCTCGGCGTCGTCGCTGGGTAACCGGTAGCGTAGAAACAGGTTATTGAAAACGTTTAGACCAATCAGATTCGAGTATCCAGGAGCCCTGTTTTATATTCATCATTTCAGCCTGGCTATTTCAATGCAACGTATTATAATGCATTACAACCCTTTCCCAAGTGATACGCATGGTGCTATGCATACAGCCTACGTATATCTACAGCACCATGCGCTGAGATGTGTCAGGCATTATGGAGCGTCGTGTCGAACATCAGATCGCTTATCCGTCATGACGAGATTCGTAGCGAAGACGCTCCGATCGCTGGCTGCTCCGATTAATTAAATTCCCGCGAATTGTCGTCTCCTTTTCATTAATCCGCCAGCATGTTTTGTTCAAAGTCATCTCTTCCTGGGTTTTTCCGGATTGGCTTGAAGTTCCGAAATCATGCCGCCGCTTTTCGGGGAAAAAAAAAAAAAAAAAAAAAAAAATAAATAAATATGTAAATAAATAAATAAATTAAAAAATCCTGCGCTAATTTATTTCGCTTCCGCTTGTTTACACGAGCCTGTCGCCAGGAAGCATGACAAAAAAGCAATTATAAAGCTCTCACACCCAAGCAACTTTGTGCTCCCGTGTCTCATATCTATAGGCACGTAAGGGTGGGGGGGGGGGTATTATTTTTTTTCCCAGACGATTCTCGTCCGGCGGATGAAACGAAGGATACGAGGGAAATTAGCATAAAGCCGACGAATTCAATAAGCGGCGCCGGCTCGGCGTGTTCCGTCTAATTAGAGCCGGAGTGTAATTTCTAGTTAAATACATGCGCTAATGTATGTAGATACGCCACATATACGCTTTTATTACATGCATTATTTAGTAAGACTTGGATTTGCGGGTTGGTTTATCTAATTTTACCGAAATAATCTCCCGGGAGGATCGAACCTAAAGCTTGAGCGAATAAAAAGGGCTATTCTTTGTTTCTTCAGGGTTTATCGTGCGACGTTTTTTGTTCATTTTATTGTGTCTTGGCAAAGATTACGTCACTAATAATAAAATGCATGTGTGTTTTTGTTTGTTTTTATAGTAGAATGTCATCAATTTAATGTAATGGAGTAATTTAGGGGCGTTTTATGTAGAATGTCAACGACGAGTCTGAATGTCAATGTGAGTCTGTGTGAGTCTGTGTGAGACTCTGTGAGTCTGTGTGAGTCTGTGTGAGTCTCTGTGAGTCTGTGTGAGACTGTGTGAGTCTGTGTGAGTCTCTGTGAGTCTCTGTGAGTCTGTGTGAGTCTCTGTGAGTCTGTGTGAGTCTATGTGAGTCTCTGTGAGTCTGTGTGAGTCTGTGTGTGTGAGTCTGTGAGTCTGTGAGTCTGTGTGAGTCTGTGTGAGTCTGTGTGAGTCTGTGTGAGTCTGAGTCTGTGTGAGACTGTGAGTCTGTGTGAGTCTGTGTGAGTCTGTGTGAGTCTGTGTGAGTCTCTGTGAGTCTGTGTGAGTCTCTGTGAGTCTCTGTGAGTCTGTGTGAGTCTGTGTGAGTCTGTGTGAGTCGCTGTGAGTCTGTGTGAGTCTGTGTGAGTCTCTGTGAGTCTGTGTGAGTCTGTGTGAGTCTGTGTGAGTCTCTGTGAGTCTGTGTGAGTCTGTGAGTCTGTGTGAGTCTGTGTGAGTCTGTGTGAGTCGCTGTGAGTCTCTGTGAGTCTGTGAGTCTGTGTGAGTCTGTGTGAGTCTGTGTGAGTCTGTGTGAGTCTGTGTGATTCTGTGTGATTCTGTGTGATTCTGTATAATTGTGTGTGATTCTGTGTGATCTCTGTGAGTCTCTGTGAGTCTGTGTGAGTCTGTGTGAGTCTGTGTGAGTCTGTGAGTCTCTGTGAGTCTCTGAGTCTCTGTGAGTCTGTGTGAGTCTGTGTGAGTCTGTGAGTCTGTGTGAGTCTATGTGAGTCTGTGTGAGTCTGTGAGTCTGTGTGAGTCTGTTCTCTGTGAGTCTGTGTGAGTCTATGTGAGTCTGTGAGTCTGTGTGAGTCTGTGTGAGTCTGTGTGAGTCTGTGTGAGTCTGTGTGAGTCTCTGTGAGTCTCTGTGAGTCTCTGTGAGTCTCTGTGAGTCTGTGTGAGTCTCTGTGAGTCTGTGTGATTCTGTGTGATTCTGTGAGTCTGTGTGAGTCTCTGTGAGTCTGTGTGAGTCTGTGAGACTCTGTGAGTTGTGAGTCTCTGTGTGAGTCTCTGTGAGTGACTCTGTGAGTCTCTGTGAGTCTGTGAGACTCTGTGAGTCTGTGTGAGTCTCTGTGTCTGTGTGAGTCTGTGTGAGTCTGTGAGTCTGTGTGAGTCTGTGTGAGTCTGTGTGAGTCTGTGTGAGTCTGTGTGTGAGTCTGTGTGAGTCTGTGTGAGTCTGTTGTGAGTCTGTGTGAGTCTGTGTGAGTCTGTGAGTGTGAGTCTGTGTGAGTCTGTGTGAGTCTGTGTGTGAGTCTGTGTGAGTCTGTGTGAGTCTTTGTGAGTCTGTGTGAGTCTGTGTGAGTCTTTGTGAGTCTGTGTGAGTCTGTGTGAGTCTGTGTGAGTCTGTGTGAGTCTCTGTGAGTCTTTGTGAGTCTGTGTGAGTCTGTGTGAGTCTGTGTGAGTCTGTGTGAGTCTGTGTGAGTCTTTGTGAGTCTGTGTGAGTCTGTGTGAGTCTGTGAGACTGTGAGTCTGTGTGAGTCTGTGTGAGTCTTTGTGAGTCTGTGTCTCTGAGTCTGTGTGAGTCTGTGAGTCTGTGAGTCTGTGTGAGTCTGTGTGAGTCTTTGTGAGTCTGTGTGAGTCTGTGTGAGTCTGTGAGTGTGAGTCTGTGTGAGTCTGTGTGAGTCTGTGTGATGTGAGTCTCTGTGAGTCTGTGTGAGTCTGTGTGAGTCTGTGAGTCTGTGAGTCTGTGTGAGTCTCTGTGATGTGAGTCTGTGTGAGTCTGTGTGAGTCTGTGTGAGTCTGTGTGAGTCTGTGAGTCTGTGTGAGTCTATGTGAGTCTCTGTGAGTCTGTGTGAGTCTGTGTGAGTCTGTGTGAGTCTGTGTGAGTCTGTGTGAGTCTGTGTGAGTCTGTGTGAGTCTGTGTGAGTCTGTGTGAGTCTGTGTGAGTCTGTGTGAGTCTGTGTGTGTGAGTCTGTGTGAGTCTTTGTGTGTGAGTCTGTGAGTCTCTGTGAGTTTGAGTCAGTGGCACCGTCTCTGAAACACGGACCGGCGGGAGATTAATGACACCCCGATGCCAAACAGACAGGAACTGCTTCAGCTCTAATCAAATGTCCTGCGTACAGTACATTCCCTACACACACACACACACCCACACACACACACACACACACACACACACACACACACACACACACACACACACACACAGACACACACACACATACACGCATACACATACACACCTACACACACACACACATCTATCTAGCTGTCTGTCTGTCTGTCTGTCTGAATGCAATAAAATTTTAACACATGCAAAATAAAAAATGTATTATTAAGAATTGATGGACGTCTTTGAGGATTTACACAAATAAAAAGTAGAAATAGAAAGTGTGGGTCAAATTGTGGAAGATTTTCAGGTTAAAGAAAATTCTTCATTTTGCCCTTTAAGGTTTTCTTAAATATATAAAAAATAAATAAATAAATAAATACAAATAAAAATGTATAAAACAAAAGGATAATCTGGAGAATCTAAAAAAGTACAAATAGATGTAAATAGAATAGATGGATGGATGGATGGATCAATGAGTGAGTGAGTGAATGGATTTGAGGTGGGTGGGTGAGTGAATAGATTGGTGAGTGAATGAGTGAGTAGAGGGATGAATGAGTGAATGGATTAGAGTTGGATGGATGAGTGAGTGAATGAGTAGAGGAATGGATGTATGAGTGAGCGAGTGAGTGAGTAAGTGAATGGATTAGAGGTGGGTGGGTGGGTGAATGAATAGCTGGATGAATGGATGAATGAGTGGGTGAATGGATGGGTGGGTGAATGAATAATAGATTGGTGGGTGAGTGGATGAGAAGATGGATGGAAGGATGAGTGAGTGAGAGAGTGAGTGAATGGATTAGAGGTGGATGGGTGGGTGAGTGAACAGATGGGTGAGTCCGTGAGTGAGTAGATGGATGGATGGATGGATGGATGAATGCCTGGATGGATGAGTGAGTGAATGGATTGGGGTGGATGGGTGTGTGAGTGAATAGGTATCTGGGTGAATGGATGAATGAGTGAGTGAATGGATTGGGCTGGATGGGTGTGTGAGTGAATAGGTATCTGGGTGAATGGATGAATAAGTGAGTGAATGGATTGGGGTGGATGGGTGTGTGAGTGAATAGGTATCTGGGTGAATGGATGAATGAGTGAGTGAATGGATTGGGGTGGATGGGTGTGTGAATGAATGGGTAGCTGGGTGAATGGATGGATGAGCGAGTGAATGGATTATAGGTGGATGGGTGAGTGAGTGAATAGATGGGTGAGTGAGTAGCTGGATGGATGAATGGGTGAGTGAATAGATGGGTGGGTAAGTGAATGAGTAGATGGATGAATGGATTAATGAGTGAGTGGATGAGTGAGTGGATGAGTGAGTGGGTGAGGTTTATTATTATTATTATTATTATTATTATTATTATTATTATTATTATTATTATATATTTTTTAATATATTTATGTTTCTTTCTTTCCTAAATATTTATTAAAATAATGAATATATTCATATCGATTTTAATTGATCACATTTTTATAATTTGCTACCGTTTTATTTTTATTTATTTTATTGTATTTACTATTATTTATTTATTTATTTATTTATTTATTTTGTTACCGATCTTGCGTACTCTGCACCTGAAAGAAGGGGTTGGTTCGGTTCCGTCGTGCTCCTGTGTGGCTAAATGAAAGCATTATGACAACAAGGCCTCTCGTGGCGCTCTTAACCTCGCAGGGGTGTCCCAATTACCACACTCGTGTGCGAGAGCCGAGGTCACGGACGCAGGTGCTTCAGCAGGAATAAGTAGGCTTGAGCGGTCCGGGCCGCTCGCGCTCATTCACTCCCTGTGCGGAATATCAGAACCAGCCGTGAAAGCCGAGTGCGTGCGAGTGGATGGGAAAATGGATCACTTCACTCACACGGATATACTCGCCCGGACCGCCGGCGTCGGGTTCGGGCCCCTCGGCGGAACAGGAGGAGGCCCACGCGTGCCGACGCAATCGTATTCATCTCGCCGAACATGGCACTCGACGCGGGGGCTTTTCTGTTTTTCGCTGCTCACGCAAATCTGCAGAGCATGAAAGCAAAATAAACAAATAAAATAAATAAATAAATAAATAAATACAAAAAAATAAATAAATAAAATAAATAAATAAACATACAAAATATGAGGTCAGGGTGAAGCAAAGGTGCTGTTATTGAATGTATTGAAGTAAAGCATTGCGCGATTGCGCGTGTGTGTGTGTGTGTGTGTGTGTGTGTGTGTGTGTGTGTGTGTGTGTGTGTGTGTGTGTGTGTGTGTGTGTGTGTGTCTGGACGGCTACGTGTAATTCCAAAGTAAATATATACGGTTTGGCTTCGTCTCGCTGCAGGATTTCTGTACTTTTTCCCGACCTTTTCCTAAATGTGCTACACATCCCGAGGTGCCAATATTTATTACTGATTGCAATTTAATTTCCATCCATTTTTCACGGTGCTGGGGAGAAGGTGATATCGTACGGTGGCTCGTAGGTTCAAACCGTGTTAAGCAGAGCGGAAAATGAAGAGAAATTAGAGACAAAAACAAAAAGCTGCAAACAGAGAAGAAAGAGGGATGGATGAGAGAGTGAATATATTTGGCGTGAATGGGTGGGTGAGTGAATGAGGAGGGGGATGGATGAGAGGATGGATTGTTGGGTGGGTGAGTGAGGAGGTGGATGGATGGATGGGTGGATAAATTAATTGGTGGGATAGAGAGATGGATGGGTGAGTGAGTGAATGAATAGATGGGTTGATAAGTAGGTGGATGGATGGATGGATGGATGAATGGATTTTATTTATCCAGAGGAATATCACAAACTACAATATCATTATTATTATTATTATTATTATTATTATTATTATTATTATTATTATTATTATTATTATTATTATTATTATTAGTTATTATTTTTGATCATTAGTAGTAGTAAACAGTAGTAGTAGTAATAATAATAATAATAATAATAATAATAATAATAATAATAATAAATAAGAAAGAAAGAAGAAGAAGAAGAAGAAGAAGAAGAAGAAAGAAAATATATAACAATAATGCATAGCCGCCAAAACAGAATATATAAATAAATAAATAAAATAAATAAATAAATACGTGTAAAAATTTACAGCATATTTTTTTTCCTTCAAAGGCAAAACTGCCACCAAGTTACTGTAATCTACGTATGACTGCGTAAAATAATATTATTGAACACGAATGGACGAATAAATAAATAAAAAACAAACAAACAAACAAACAAACACATAACTAACTAAATAAATAAATAAATAAATAAATGATGAACATGAATGTTCTGGTGAACATTTTGTTTATTTATTGATTGATTCATAATATATATATTTAAAAAAAAAAAAAAAAAAAAAAAATAAAAATAAATATATATATATATATATATATATATATATATATATATAATAGATATATATATATATATATATATATATATATATATATATATATATATATATATATATATATATATTCTCACACTGCTTTGGCCTGTTTGTGTAAACGACACACTGCTGCATGTAGGCGTCTTTTAATGAGCGCTTTAATGACGAAGCTTTAGAATGATGTTTTTTTTTTTTTTTTATTATAAACTCTATTGATGAAAAACACGTATGAATTATGTGTTATCCAGGTGATAGGCATTGAAAAAAAACAAAAATAATAATAAATAAATAAATAAATAAATAAATAAATAAATAAATAAACAAACAGGACGGGACTAAAAGCAGGCTCAGCGGGGATGTGCAGTTCTAAACCAGGCATCTGCTCTAACCGGCCGTTCGACAGGCGCTCAGCTTTTCTTGCCAACACATAAAGGCATATTTCATAAGCGAACTACAGCTCAGGCGGAGTCACTCAGGGAAAAAAAACCACACACACACACACACACACACACACACAGGTATTCTCGACACAAAAGCATCAAAGCATGCTTGTTGTTGTTGTTGTTTTGATGTTGCTTTTGCGAAGGCTTCCCTGAGCTTTACTCTGTACTTAAATATCTGTAATGGAGGGCAGAAGGTTCTATACAGAGTATTTACGCTAGTGTAAACATTAGTGTCCTCACTCCAGTGCACACTGCGACTAGGGCTTCTTATAGAGAAGGCCGTCTGTGGCAGGCAACGTTGGAAATATCTTTGGTTGTTTATGCGCTCAGAACTGTTCTGGGGTTCGTGCAAGGTGTGTATAATTCTCAATGGATGAAAGAAATAACAGTTGTTTACGGTACTGTTTACCAAAATACACTAAAAATAAAAAAAAAACACTAATTATTAATTATGTTTTATCCTTCATTGCATTATTCCTCCAGCAGTTTGGTTGTTTAGGTCATTTGTCACCTCCAAAAACAACAAATAACACGTCCAAAATGTACAAGCTTTTTTTACTTTACAAAGGAGTGTCATTTTTTATTTATTTATTTATGTATTTTTATTATTTATTTTTTATTTTGCTTTGCTCAAGGACCAAATGGTGGCAGCTTGGCAATATAGGGACTTGAACCCCTGACCTTCCAGCCCAGCACCTTATATTCTCCATTTATTTATTTATTTATTTATTTATTTATTTATTTATTTATTTATTTATTTATTTTAATACATTCATTCATTCATGTATTTATTGTTTGTTTGTTTATTTTTGAAACATACTTTATTGATCCCATTTGAGCCCCCTTTGGAAAGAAAATTAAAACTTAGTGATTAGCACGTTCGCCTCACACCCACCAGGGTCCGGGTTCGATTCCCGTCTCGGCCATGTGTGTGTGGAGTTTGTGCATGTTCTCCCCGTGCATCAGGGGGTTTTTTCTCCGGGTTCTCCGGTTTCCTCCCCCGGTCCAAAAACATGCACGGTAGGTTGATTGGCACCTTGGAAAATTGTCCCTAGTGTGTGAAGTGTGTGTGTGTGTGTGTGTTTGTCTGTGTGTGTGTGTGTGTGAGTGTGCGATGGGTTGGCATTCCATCCAGGGTGTGTCCTGCCTTAATTATATATATTCGTTAGAAATCACACCTTATTCCGCCCGTGAAATGCCTGATAATTATTTGATCAGTTAAATAAAGTGGGGGGGGGGGGGGGGGGGGGTGTGTTAGGGTTAGGGGGGGGGGGGGGGGGGGGGTTAAATTCAGTGACTCGCTGAAATGCAATATTGAAATTGCACCCTGGAATCCGTAATTCGTTCACGCTGGAGATGTCGTACGTATCGGCCTGCGCTCGGAACGACATGAGATTGAGTTTCTCCGGATGCGACGATAAAAATGAAGAACGCCGAGACTCGCTGTATCTCACATACTATCACATACTGTATATAAGTGTGAGAATATAAATTTCATATATATACTGTATATAGATGTGTTGGTGATTTATAGGCAATTACATGCGTGTCAATGAAAACGAGGACCAAGAGGAAAAAAAAAACAACTTTTCTGTATTATATTTATTTCTGTATCAAGAAAACAAGCTGGAATATGCAAAGAAAGAATTTCAGTATTCTGTAATGTGGGGGACACGATGGTTAGCACGTTCGCCTCACACCGCCAGGGTCCGGGTTCGATTCCCGTCTCGACCATGTGTGTGAGGAGTTTGTGCATGTTCTCCCCGTGCCTCAGGGGGTTTTTCTCCGGGTTCTCCGGTTTCCTCCCCCGGTCCAAAAACATGCACGGTAGGTTGATTGGCACCTTGGAAAATTGTCCCTAGTGTATGAATGTGTGTGTGTGTGTGTGTGTGTGTCCCTGTGATGGGTTGGCATTCCATCCAGGGTGTATCCTGCCTTAATGCCCATAGACGCCTGAGATAGACACAGACTCCCTGTGACCCGAGGGAAGATCGGATAAAGCGCTAGAAGATGAATGAATGAATTTCAGTATTCTGTAGTGTTTATCTCACAAATACGTTCAGCTCTAGGATCATCATCGAACCTGAGGTCAGGGTAATTTTAGCAGGGGTTAAAAGCATCCCACAAACTTGGAAGTGACTTAGTTCAAATGCACAGTCACCTTTAATCTTTAATCTGTAACGAGAATAACAGGAGCTGCCTGGAGAATCTCGGATTCCTGCTGGAACGATAAAACAAATTGCACGCCAGGGTCACCGTAGTAATCTGCGGATATTAATTCGAACCCAAATCCGCCCGGAAGGTCCTTGACTTGCGGGGTACGGTGGTTTAGTGATTAGCACGTTCGCCTCACACCGCCAGGGTCCGGGTTCGATTCCCATCTCGGCCATGTGTGTGTGTGGAGTTTGTGCATGTTCTCCCCGTGCCTCAGGCGGTTTTTCTCCGGGTTCTCCGGTTTCCTCCCCCGGTCCCAAAAAAAAAACATGCACGGTAGGTTGATTGGCACCTTGGAAAATTGTCCCTAGTGTATGAATGTGTGTGTGTGTGTGTGTGTGTGCTGCGAATGTGTCCATGAGATAGACCAGCTCCCCGAGACCCGAGGGAAGATCGGATATATCAGTAGAAGATGAATGAATGAATGAATGAATGAATGAATGAAAGGTCCTTGAGATGCATCATGGATGTGCCGATATAACGATGGGATGTCCACACGAACCTTGAAACATTGAAAGAAATGGGTGCTTTCACAGCGCAGGGTCAGACATGAGACGGCACCCCCTGGAGCACAGAGGGTGAAAGGCCTTTCTCGTGGCAGCTTGGCGATACTGGGGCTCGAACCTGCAACCTTCTGATCAGTAACCCAGTAGCTTTTACTTCGAATTATACGTCGCCATCAAGTGTTGATTTAATACAGCGGGAGGAATATTGCTCTTGGCATCGTGGCAGAGTAACTACTGTACAAGTTCATGGGTCTAATTTGCGGGTGTATTTATTTTATTTGCTTTGGCTTGTTTCTCTACACGAGCGCTTGTTACTGTAATTATAACATGATGTTACAGGAAATATGTCCTGCCTTGTTTTTGTGACCAAATAAGGGAGGTGGGAACTCAGTGGTTAAGGTGGGTACTCATTCGTCACCACCACCACCACCACCAAGTTTCCACTAGTGGGCCCTTGAGCAAGGCCCTTAACCTTCAAGTGCTCAGTTGTATGGATAAGGGTGCCTGCCACAATGCTATGAATGTACATTCATTCATTCATCTTGTATCACTTTATCCGATCTTCCCTCTGGTCACGGGGAGTCTGTGTCTATCTCAGGCGTCTATGGGCATTAAGGCAGGATACACCCTGGATGGAATGCCAACCCATCGCAGGACACACACACACACACACACACACATTCACACACTTTTCAAGGTGCCAATCAACCTACCATGCATGTTTTTGGACCGGGGGAGGAAACCGGAGAACCCAAAGAAAAACCCCCTTGAGGCACACTCAAACCACAGACACATGGCGGAGATGGGAATCGAACACACACATGGCGGAGATGGGAATCGAACCCGGACCCTGGAGGTGTGAGGCGAACGGAATATGTTTGATCTCCATGTTTGATTTGGTGGGTTGATGCATTCGGATCACATCCTTCTATCCGGAACTCCAGATTGGACTCCGTTGGAGAACGTTCTTCCAGTCCGACACTCCACAATTCTCGTCCGGGAAAGTGTCTCGGAAAGCCATAAAGACGGCGGTGTTTCCGACAACCCCAAAATGATTCCTCTAGAGCTTCTGCGGAATTCGTTTGTAGTTCATTTGTCAAATGATTCCCTCCATTATCCCCGACACCGCGCCGCGCTGTATCCTACAAATCCCGCTGAAGAAATCCGTCCGGATGGAGGCGGAGGGGAAACTGGAAGTGAAGTGGCCAAACAAAAAAATCACAATGTTACAGACTGTTTACATCCGAGCGTCCGGGGTCTCTGCTGATTGTATTCGGCCGTGGCGCTTTTATTCCCTCTCTCTCGACATATCATTTGGAAATGAAAGGCGGAGATGGAATCAGGCGTAATGGGAAGGAGGAAGCGGCGGCTCTGAGCGGAAATATCCGCGCTGATTAATGAATAATGGAGCGAGCCGGGCGAAGGCGCCTTTTTCTTTCTTTTTTTTTTCCGAACCAGACTCGGTGTTGAGCGACGGAAACGCGAGAAAGACTCGCGCGGAAGTCCGACGCTAACAAAAACGTAAATTATAGCAGGGGTGGATATCTCACGACGGTGCACATTTCTTTGCCTGGATCAGATCCCAGTGCTCAATTAGTGTGTGTTTCCCTGCAGAGAGGAGTCTTAGTCATTGATCACCGTCTGGAGGAGAAACATCCAACATTCCTACCAATCACCTAATGCATATATATATATATATATATATATATATATATATTATATATATATATATATATATATATATATATATATATATATAAAATATATATCTATATATGTGTGTAACAGATTTTATAATTATATACATTTCTCTCAAAATCTCTCCCTTTAATATTTATTTTACTCTTTTAATATGAATTTCTTGTTAATTACAATGTTATTTTGTTTAGTGTTGGTTTGAAGTGTAAAATATGGGACGTGGCTCCTTTAAGAATTGTGTTCCGGTTGCTTTTCCATATAAACTGGTGATACGGTGTTTAGGTTATACGGAAGCGCTTTATTGCGTTCAGTAAAAATGCGCTTTATTGCAGTAATACGGATTTGGGAATGCGATGCGCTTGCGTAAGGTTCCGTACGGTAATATACGCTAATATAGTGAGGAGATCGTACCTGTTGTGAATGCGCAGCTAGGGGGGCGTCATTGGGGGGAAATTTAGGAAGCGTGTGAGTGGATGCACTGAACCTTTATTTATTCGTTTTTTCTTTTTTTGATGGTTGGGTTTCATTCATTCGCCGACACGACGCAGAGTGAAGGAACAGATCGCTCACATAGTAATGCACACTGCGTTAATCACGCGTTAATAACGTTAGCGCCGGTAAAAGAAATTTACGCTAATGCTACTAATAAGGTGTATATATATATATATATTATTATATATAATATATATATATATATATATATATATATTCTTGTGTTTATCATCAGATAAAAAGTAATTAGGTTCATATTTGATTGATGGATTTACAGTTGCTTTGAAGCCCCCCCAAAAATAGTGTTGTGGAATATTTCTCGTTGCTTTTCCACGTTGATATAATTGATTGTGTACAATTGTCTGCAGTTTCCGACGTCAATAGTCGTTTATCATGTTAAACAAAATCTATTACACTACTTTCACTGCTGAAGGTTTAAACCACTCATAATCTGTCAGGCTTACGTTATAATTTAGTGTCGAATTGATCAATCACACGGACGGATCTTTTTCTAACAGAGGAATGTGTACGGCCACTACCAATACCAATAAGTAAATACCAATCCACCAATAAACACATAGATCCGAAGAACCAAGAAATGAAGGGTCGCTACTAACCGTCATGTTCTCTCACAATCACTGTTAATAAATAAATAAATAGATAGATAGATAACAGACAGACAGACTGATAGATAGATAGATAGATAGATAGATAGATAGATAGATAGATAGATAGATAGATAGATAGATAGATAGATAGATAGATAGATAGATAGATAGATAGATCGGATGGAGGGATAGATAGATAGATAGATAGATAGATAGATAGATAGATAGATAGATAGATAGATAGATAGATAGATAGATAGATAGATAGATAGACGGATGGATGGATGGATGGATGGATAGATAGAAGATAAAGATAGACAGACAGACAGACAGACAGACAGACAGACAGACAGATAGATAGATAGATAGATAGATAGATAGATAGATAGATAGATAGACGAATGGATGGATGGATACAAGACATAGATAGATAGACAGACAGACAGTCACAGATAGATAGATAGATAGATAGATAGATAGATAGATAGATAGATAGATAGATAGATAGATAGATAGATAGATAGATAGATAGATAGATAGATAGATAGATAGACGGATGGATGGATGGATGGATGGATACAAGATAAAGATAGATAGATAGACAGACAGACAGACAGATAGACAGATAGATAGATAGATAGATAGATAGATAGATAGATAGATAGATAGATAGATAGATAGATAGATAGATAGATAGATAAATAAATAAATATTTATCACATACACATATAGTACGACATGCAGTGCAATGCTTCTTCTGACCGTCCAACATGTAAACATCAAAGAAAAATAAATAGTCACGACATGTATTTATAATAAATATATTTTTAAAAATTAACACAATAAAAATAGTTTGTGTACAAGAACAACGAAATGATCCAAATCACAAGTGTAATCACATAAACACGTTGTTTTTGTTGAAATTCATAGAAATCAAACAGAAGACAAATAAACCAAGCTACCACTATAGCGGGCCCTTGAACAAGGCCCTTAATGCCAAATGTAATATAAAGAGGATGAAGGAATTGATGCTCAATGAGGTGAATGTTTACATCCAAAGCATTAATTAAACAATAAATAAATAAATAAACAGGCGGCACGGAAGTTTAGTGGTTAGCACGTTCGCCTCACACCGCCAGGGTCCGGGTTCGATTCCCGTCTCGGCCATGTGTGTGTGGAGTTTGTGCATGTTCTCCCCGTGCCTCAGGGGGTTTTTCTCCGGGTTCTCCGGTTTCCTCCCCCGGTCCAAAAACATGCATGGTAGGTTGATTGGCACCTTGGAAAATTGTCCCTAGTGTATGAATGTGTGTGTGTGTGTGTGTGTGTGTATGTGTGTGTGTGTGTGTGCCTGTGATGGGTTGGCATTCCATCCAGGGTGTATCCTGCCTTAATGCCCATAGACGCCTGAGATAGACACAGACTCCCCGTGACCCGAGGGAAGATCGGATAAAGCGCTAGAAGATGAATGAATAAATAAATAAATAAACATTTTTAGGGTTGTGCTGTTGTGGGTAAAAATCAATAGGGGGCGATGTGTACATCCGGGCAATGTATAAAACACGTAAATAAGTTATTTTAAGATCGCATTTCGAACCCGTGCGTATGCAAAACATCCTAATGAAATTTTCCAATTAACTCTGAGACTCGAACCCTCGCGGCAGGTTTGGGATAACGAGCGTCATCGCCTTTCCCTTTTTTTTTTTTTACTTTACGGTTAAAGGTCACGTTCGTTGCCGTATCATTTGCTCGCACTTAAAGGTATCGAGTGCGACGGCCCGGAGAGAAGGAGGGAGGAGAGAGAGAGAAAGGAGAAAAAGAAAGATGAAAAAAAAGAGAGAGAGAGAGAGAGAGGGAGAGAGAGAGAGGGGAAAGAAAAAAAGAAATAAAATAAAAATTGCGCTCTGTGTTACGGCTGTGAATAACAATTTGGCGTGTGTATCCTGGTAACACCCGTCCTGTTTCTATGGAGATGGCTCTGACATATTTACATGTTGTTATATATCAGCACAGGCACATGCCCTGCTCCTGCTTTTCATTAGGAATCACGGGTCGCTTTGGGGAGGGGGGGGGGGTGGGGTGAGGGGAGGGGCGGGGCGAGGGGGGGGGTGGTGAGGGGGGGCGAGAGTGGGGGGGCCAGAGGGGGCGCTCAATACCCGTCTGTACAGAACCAGAATTAACATATTTATATAAGAAGTGGATTATAATCTCTCAAATAACACACATGTGGCGCTTCAACTCATTCTTAATAATAGAGCATGTGGATTACTGCATTCACAATGATCTCTCTCTAGATCTCTCTCCTCTCTCCTATTGTCTCTCTGTTTTGTGTCTCTCTTTCTTCTCTGTCACCTCTCTATATATATATATATATATTATGTCTCTCTGCTTTGTGTCCTTGTATCGATTCTCTCTCTCCCCTCTGTCTTCTCTCTCTATATCTCTCTCTCTCTATGTATAGCCTATCTTATATAAATATCTTGTTCTCTCTCTCTCTCTATACTCTCCCTCTCTCCTCTCTCTCTAATGATGTGTCTATATTTATCTAATCTAAAATATATATCTATTCTATATCTATATGTTTCTAGTGTATAGTATCTCTTTCCTATTTTCTCTCTCATCCTCTCTCTCTGCCTCTCTGTGTGTCTCTCTTCTCTCTCTACCTCTCTTCTCTTTCCCTTCTCAATCTCTCTGTCTCTCTGTGTGTTCTCGCTTCTCCTCCTATCCTCTCTCTCTCTCTCTCTCTCTCTAGCTCCTGTGTCTCTCTTCATTTGCTCTCTCTACCTCTCTACTCTGTCTCTCTTCTCCTCTTTCTCTCTCTCTCTCTCTCTCTCTCTCTCTCTCTCTCTCTCTCTCTCTCTGTCTCTCTCTCCTCTCTCTCTCCCTCCTCTCTCCTCTCTCTCTCTCGCTTCTATAATATATATATATATATATAGATACCTCTCTCTTTTTACCTCTCTCTGTGTCTCTCACTCTCTCCCATTATGTACCCCTCTCTCTCTCTCCTCTCTCTCTCTCTCTCTTTCTACCTGTCTCTCTCTCACTCATCTACCTCTCTCTCCTCTCTCTGTCTGTCCCTCTCGCTCTCTTTCAACCTCTCTATTTCTCTCTCTCATATCTACCTCTCTTCCATTCTCTACCTCTCCCTCTCTCTATCTATTTCCTTGTGTCCCTTTCTTTCATTCTCTCTCTCTCTCTCTCTCTCTCTCTCTCTCTCTCTCTCTATCTCTCTCCTTATTCCATGTGCTGACTGTGTGTGATGAAACTTTCCCCTGGTGTTTCTGCAGGTAAGTGAAACCTTCAACCCAATTTCTCTTGTGTACGAGAGTAAAATCTGATATTCACAAACAAACGCCGCGTCATCAAATACGTTTCATCTTTTCTCTTATAAAAACCTCCAGTCTTCTGAGAAGATGTATTTCAGTGTATATATATATAATTAATACTACTACATTTTAGATATTTCTAATAGATAATGATATATTTTTTAAAGGAGCCACTTAATCTTGTTTTAACACGGTAAGTTTTTGTAAAGGGACAAAACTGGAAGTTGAAAATTCTCCCTAAAATATGTTTGTGACACAATTTAATCGTTATCAAAAATGGACAATATACTGTAAAAAATATCCTTTGAAAGCCTGGCTGGGAAATTGAATTTAGGTACAAATGGTAAAATGAAATAAAAATAAATGTGTTAAATATGAGTTAAGTATAGATATAAAGTATAAGTTATGTTAAAGTTAATGGTGCATGACTTTTTTCCTTCATAAAAAATGAATAAAAAAAATAAAAACAAATAAAATCAAAATGAAGAATTATATATATATATATATATATATATATATAATATATATATATATTATTTTTTTTTTTTTTTTTTTGCAATTTTTTATATTAGAGTTAATAGACATTATGGGATTTTTTTATTTTTTGTTGGGACTTTTATCTTTATAAAAAAAATATATAAAAAAAAACAAATAAATAATAAAATAATAATAAATATATATTTTCTCTTAAAAAATAAAATAAATAAAATGAGAGTGTTAAAAATATGGAGGGTATATTAAAACTGTAGGTAAGGTTAGGAATAAAAATTGTATAGATATTTATATAGGTATATAATTGGCACTGTCCTGAGCGCAGCGCTGAGTTCCAGCGTGACCATGTTTGCTGTATTGACGTGGATTTGTCTCAGATTTACTGTACTTGTTTGTACTTGGACGTGTCTCGGTCTTGAGCAGGGGATTTATCCCAGAGT
>JACRUU010000015.1:412500-512500 GCA_030449085.1 Kryptopterus vitreolus | reverse complement strand
AAGAATAGAAAGCAGGGTGTAGCGTGTGGAGAGGTGAAGAATAGATTACAGGGCAGAGCAGGTGGAGAGGGGAAGAATAGAGTGCAGGGTGGAGAGGGTGAAAAAGTGAAGAATAGAGTGAAGGGTGGAGTGGGTGGAGAAGTGAAGAACAGAATGCAGGGTGGAGAAGGGAAGAATAGAGTGCATGGTAGAGCAGGTGGAGAGGTGAAGAATAGATTGAACGCAGGGTGCAGTGGGTGGAGAGGTGAAGAATAGAGTGCAGAGTGGAGTGTATGGATAAGTGAAAAATAGATTACAGGGCTGAGCGGGTGGAGAAGTAAAGAATAGAGTGGAGGGTGGAGTGGGTGGAGAAGTGAAGAATAGAATGCAGGGTGGAGCAGATGGAGAAGTGAAGAATAGAGTGCAGGGTAGAGCGGGTGGAGAGGTGAAGAATAGAGTGCAGGGTGGAGCAGATGGAGAAGTGAAGAATAGAGTGAAGGGTGGAGCGAGTAAAGAAGTGGAGAATAGAATGCAGGGTGGAGCGGGTGGGGGAGTGAGAGTGAAAAATAGAATGCAGGGTGGAGCAGTTGGAAGTGAAGATAGAATGCAGGGTGAGCAGAATTGGAATAAGTGAAGATGAAAGCAGGGTGGAGCGGGTGGAGAAGTGAAGAATAGAAAGCAGGGTGGAGCGGGTGGAGAAGTGAAGAACAGATAGAGTTCAGGGTGGAGCAGGTGGAGAAGTGAAGAACAGATAGAGTTCAGGGTGGAGCGGGTGGAGAAGTGAAGAATAGAATGCAGGGTGGATAGAATGGAGCGGGTGGAGAAGTGAAGAATAGAATGCAGGGTGGAGCAGGTGGAGAAGTGAAGAACAGATAGAGTTCAGGGTGGAGCGGGTGGAGAAGTGAAGAATAGAATGCAGGGTGGAGCGGGTGGAGAAGTGAAGAATAGAATGCAGGGTGGAGCGGTGGAGCAGGTGGAGAAGTGAAGAAAAGAGTTCAGAGAAAGGGTGGAGCGGGTGGAGAAGTGAAGAATAGAATGCAGGGTGGAGCGGGTGGAGAAGTGAAGAATAGAATGCAGGGTGGAGCAGGTGGAGAAGTAAAGAACAATGAGATTCAGGGTGGATGGAGCGGGTGGAGAAGTGAAGAATAGAAGCAGGTGGAGCGGGTGGAGAATGGAAGAAGTAGAATGCAGGGTGGAGCGGGTGGAGAAGTGAAGAATAAAAGAGTGCAGGGTGGAGCGGGTGGAGAAGTGAAGAAAAGATAGAGTTCAGGGTGGAGCGGGTGGAGAAGTGAAGAACAGATAGAGTTCAGGGTGGAGAAGTGAAGATGGAGAAGTAAAAAGGCTGTATGAGATTAGAATGTTTGTTTATTTGTTGTTTATTTATGACATCGCTGCTGACGCTCCTGTATAATGGATGCGTGTGGATCATACGGGATACGGGACGGTATTTGATGTATTTGCTTTTATTGCCCTCTCTCCCTCTCTCTCTCTCTCTCTCTCTCTCTCTCCCTCCATCATTGTCACACCGGGGGAATTGTGGTTGCCAGGCTTGTAAAATTAATTTGAAACCTTCCCCATAGTTTACTTGCGGGAATTAACCAGTGGCCTGCTAATTAATCTACAACAATGTCGGGTTAGCGAAAAAAACACGGCCTGGAAAAATCTAAATAAGACCCTCGAAAGGTTAACGAGCCGAGAAGTCGTTAACGTCGGCGGTCTGGCGTCACGCCGTGTCGGAATGACGGCTCGACGAGCATCGAGCATCGTTAAACAAACGTCAGAAGTGATGGAAGGTGGTGTAGAGGCGAGGTCCTGATCTCACCTTGTCGGGTGGGGGGGGGATCAGGGGGGGATCTGGGGGGATCAGGGAGGGATTGGGGAGATTGGAGGGGGATCGGAGGGGGATCAGGGAGGGGGGAAGGGGGAATCAGGTGGGGTCGGAGGGGGATCAGGAGGGGGATATGGAGGGATCGGAGGGGACAGGAGGGATCTGGGGGGGAGGGGATCAGGGAGGGGATCAGGGAGGGATCGGAGGGGGAGGGATCGGAGGGGGATCAGGAGGGATCGAGGGGGGTCAGATGGGGTATCAGGGAGGGGATCGGAGGGGGATCAGGGAGGGTCTGGGGGGATCGGAGGGGATCAGGGGGATCTGGGGGATGGAGGGGGGGATCAGGTGGGATCAGGGAGGAGCTTAGGGGGTCGGAAGGGGGATCGGATAGGGGATCAGGAGGGATCGGGGGGGATCGGGGGGACCGGAGGGGATCGGGCGTCAGGGGTGATCGGGGGATCGGAGGGGGATTGGGGGATCAGGGGGGAGGGCTGGAGGGTGGGGGGGCGGGAAGGGGGGATCAGGGAGATCTGGGGGATCGGGGGGGATCGGAGGGGGATCAGGGAGGGGATCTGGGGGGATCAGAGGGGAAGGAGGAGGGGGGAAGGGGATCAGGGGGGATCGGGGGGGCTCAGGGAGGGAAGGAGCGGGGGGATCGGAGGGGATCGGGGGAGGGAGGGGGGTAGGGAGCGGGGGGATCAAGGGGGGATTAAATGCGGAGGTGAAAGCAGATTTATATGTGATGAATGTTATTATATATAAGTGGGTTTTGGATCTACAGTTGAATTTAATCTACATCATTTGCAGGAGCGTACCTACCCAGATTCTAAAAACCCCATAAAAAATGTTGCTATCACAAACTATCAGTGTAAGGATTCCAAAGGATCAAAGGGAAGGGAAACAAAATGAGTTTTTGGAAAATTTGCTGAGCGGGGATTTTTTTATTGGCCTTTAGATTGATCATTTCCATTTTTTAATTTTTTTTTTACATTTTTAACTTTAAGGGATTCCCCTTTTTCTATAAACTCACCTCTACAAGGGGGAGGATGGGTAATAATAATAATTAATAATAATTAATAATAACTAATAATAAATAATAAAGAAGCAGAAGAAGAAGAAGAAGAAGAAGAATAGAAAGAAGAAGAAGAAGAAGAAACAGTAATAATAATAATAAATAATCATGAATAATAAGAATTCTAAGAATAAAATAATATAAAAAATAATGATAACAAGAAGACTACGAATGATAAAAGAACAGGTAATAATACTACTAGACGAATAATAATAATAATAATAATATAATAATAATAATATAGAAGGAGAACTAATCAATCCGAATAAGAATAAGAATTAATAATAAATAATTAAATTGAATAAGAATAATGAATAATAAAAATAATAATAACAATAATACTACACTAATAAAAATAAGAATAGGAATAATAATAATAATAATAATAATAATAATGTAATAATAAGAACATTAATATATTAATAATAAAATAATAGTAATAATATAATAATAAAAATAATAATATTATATATAATATAATAATAATAATAATAATGGTAATAACTGAATATAATCAATAACAACAACAAACCAATACTACTACTGTACTACTACTACTACTACTACTACTAATAATAATAATAATAGTAAATAAGAATAATAATAATAATAATAATAATAATAATAATAATAATAATAATAATAATATAATAATAACGATATAATAATGGTAATAATAGTAATAATAATAATATATTTAAGGGGTTGAGTAGTCGTGAGGGTTGTTAGTTTGAGTGTTTGAGTGTGTTTTGTGTGTTTGTGTGTGTTTTGTGTACTTCTGCGATATTTTGGGGGGGGGTATTTAATTGTGTGAACGAGTTTGTGGATGGATTTGTGAGGAACGTTTGTTTAGTGTTATTTACTCGCGTGGGTTGGGTATTTACTTTCTATGTGTGTGTTTACATTTATTAAAGTCATTTTTTGTTTAGTTTATTTTGTGCTTGTGCTTCGAGCTTTACCTCACTCCATAAACGACGTTAAATATTGTACTGGGATATTGTATCGCACGCACCTGCAATGCATCATGGGCTTTCCCGAGGCGTCCGAAACGCATCACTGTGACTCCTTTAACAATAAACTCGGACTCGTCCCTTTACCGCGTCACATGATTTAGTGAAGAGGCCCGAATCAAAGCAGCGTATGTTTTGGTGGAATGACGAATGGCCTGGCGTTTCCTGGCGTTTGCGTTCGCCGCACTCTAAGTGTACCCCCGCTAAACCCCGCTACGACCGTAAATCCCCCCCCCCCCCCCCCCCCCCCAAGCCCCCCCGACTTTATCGTCAACCCCCCGGGTTCCATTTCAAATCTGGACACTTGTCAGGATCCGCATGCCTGGTCGTTCATGGCAACACGGCGTCCAAGTGTCAGGACCGAGGCAACTGGAGAGCACCTCGCCATCTCTCCACGGGTCTTACAGCAACCCTTTGCCGTCTCCGGCGAAAAGAGAAACGCCGGAATCGACGGGGAAGAAGAAAAATGGTCGGGGATACGTTTGCGTGCACAGAGAGTAGTTAAGGTGAAAGGTCAACCTCGTTAAGGGAGTTGTTTTTTTTTTTTTTTTTTCAGAGGACGCTGGAGATCGTTAATGACCAGCTCGGTTGTTCGTGTGACACACTGTGTGTAAACGCACGTCCTCCCACACACACACACACACACCACACACCACACACACAACGGAGTGATGCTTTCAGGGTGGAACATGCCCATATGTGGTGTGTGTGTGTGTGTGTGTGTGTGTGTGTGTGTGTGTGTGTGTAATGTGCATGACTCAAAATTCTCTGCAGCAGTAGTTACTATAAATCTGCTTTTCTTTACCAATACTGATATATATATATATATACTTCTATGTTTTTTTATACTTCTATCCATCCTTCCTTCTTTGAGTGTGTCCTTCCTTTTAATGAAAACAATTATTTATCATATGGATTTCATTCTTACATTTTAGTAAACATGTTAACCTTCATTATCCTTGAAATGGGAATTATTATGTAAATAAATAAAAACTCTTTTTGTTAGGGTGGATTAGAACGCATGTTATAAATAAATTATTATTATTATTATTATTATTTTATTATATATTATTATATTATTTAAAAAATTATTACATTTCAAATGTATTATTCTATTAAATTAATACATTATTTAAATTATTACATCATTTAAAATGTTTTTTTTTTCTCTCCCCAAAACAAAGACGAAATTTGTATATATAAATAATATTTTTTTTAAATAACTAAATGTTATTTTTTATTATTGTTTTTAAAATTGCTGCAATTTTAAAATGTATTCAACTATTGCATTAATAAATTATTTAGATTATTACATTGTTATTATTTTTTCTCTCCCCAAAACAGGTCTATAGCACCAAGATACAATTATATTAATATAAAGAAAGACAATATTTTTAAAATAAACAAATAATTAAAAAAAATGATTTGTTCCACTTATATTATATTATTATTATTATTATTATTATTATTATTATTATTATTATTATTATTAATTATTACAATTATAAAATGTATCAATATATTAATTTAATCTTTTTTTTTTAATTATTCCATTCTTAAATATTTTTCTTCTCTCTCCCCCCAAACAGGTCTTTAGCACAAAGTTAAAATTTGTATAAATAAGTAAATAAATAAATAATTTTTTAAGTAAATAAATATTTTTTAGTATTATTGTTATTATTATTATAAAATTATTACAATTAGTAAAATGTATTCGTTTATTAATTGAATAAATCATTTAAAATATTACATTATTTAAATATATCTTTCTCTCCCCAAAAACAGGTCTTTTTTTAAAATATATAAAATATTTTTGTATTATTATTTTAAAGTTGTTACAATTAGTACAATGTATAAATGTCTTAATCTAATAAATAATTAAAATTATTACATTATTCATTTTTTTTTCTTTAACACAAAGACAAAACGAACATGTAATAAAACAAAATATAGATTTGCAAGATCAAACAAACAAACAAACAAACAACTAATCAACAACATCAAACCAATAGACGAGAAAGTCTTTATGTACAAAAACAGAATAATAATAATAATATCCTTTATTTGTTTATTACATAAACATTACAGCACAGTGAAATTCTTTTCTTCGCATATCCCAGCTTGATGTTGGTAGCTAGGGTCAGAGCGCAGGGTATCAGCCATGATATGGCGCCCCCTGGAGCACAGAGGGTTAAGGACCCAAGGGCGGCAGCTTGGCCATACCGGGGCTCGAACCCGGATCTTCCCATCAGCAGCCCAGCGCCTTAGACCACTGAGCCACACCCCCTCCCCATGCATGTGTTCACTTTTACTTCAGAGAAAGATATTTCTTTCAATAGAAGCAAAATATGTTTATTTTTCTGTCTTCATTGCGAGGACGCAGTATTGTTATGGCAGGGCTGATAAATAAAGCCTATTCTATCCTTTTTCTATTCCTTTTTTTGGCGTTAAAAGCGCTTTCCTCGGAGGCGTCAGTGTGTGAAAGACGTGCCCACGCGCTCATCAAATCAAGGCCTGGTGACAAATCATGTAACACTGAGTGGATCCGACGCGCCGGCCGTCTGACGCTCATCCAGACTGACCGCTGCTTGTCTTACAGCGCACATAATCTCATTATGTTTATATTCCAGATGTTATAGTTATGTTATAGTATAGTTCCAGATGTGTTTTTATTCCTTGTGTTGAAAGTCAGAGAACAGAACGTTTTTTACTGTCGTCGTTTGCTTTGTTTTTTTTTTTTACTTGTATGCTCATTTACCAGCCAATCAGATTTAGTGCAGACAAGCTCCGCCCACCCGTATCAGCCGTCCAATTACAACCGACGGTGGCGAACACACTGGAAAAACTATAGTAGACCTTCAGTCCTCTCTTCCTTAGTTTAGATCTGTCTTTCCTTTCTTCCTTATTTTATATCTGTCTTTCCTTCCTTCCTTAGTTTACATCTGTCTTTCCTTCTTCTTAGTTTACATCTTCTTTCCTTCCTTCCTTAAGTTATATCTGTCTTTCCTTCCTTCCTTAGTTTAGATCTGTCTTTCCTTCCTTCCTTAGTTTACATCTGTCTTTCCTTCCTTCCTTAGTTTATATCTGTCTTTCCTTCCTTCCTTAGTTTAGATCCTTCTTTCCTTCATCCTTTAATTGAGATCTGTCTTTCCTTCCTTCCTTAATTTATATCTGTCTTTCTCATCATTCCTTAGTTTACATCTGTCTTTCCTTCCTTCCTTATTTTAGATCTGTCTTTCCTTCCTTCCTTAGTTTAGATCTGTCTTTCCTTCCTTCCTTAGTTTAGATCTGTCTTTCCTTCCTTCCTTAATTTATATCTGTCTTTCCTTCCTTAGTTTACTCTTCTTTCCTTCTCCGTAGTTTACATCTGTCTTTCCTTCCTTCCTTAATTTAGATCTGTCTTTCCTTCCTTCCTTAGTTTAGATCTGTCTTTCCTTCCTTCCTTATTTAGATCTGTCTTTCCTTCCTTCCTTATTTTAGATCTGTCTTTCCTTCCTTCCTTAGTTTAGATCTGTCTTTCCTTCCTTCCTTAGTTTAGATCCTTCTTTCCTTCATCCTTTAATTGAGATCTGTCTTTCCTTCCTTCCTTAATTTATATCTGTCTTTCCATCATTCCTTAGTTTACATCTGTCTTTCCTTCCTTCCTTAGTTTACATCTGTCTTTCCTTCATTCCTTAGTTTACATCTGTCTTTCCTTCCTTCCTTAGTTTAGTTTCTTTCCTTCCTTCCATTTTAGATCCTTCTTTCCTTCATTCCTTAATTGAGATCTGTCTTTCCTTCCTTCCTTAGTTTACATCTGTCTTTCCTTCCTTCCTTAAGTTATATCTGTCTTTCCTTCCTTCCTTATTTTAGATCTGTCTTTCCTTCCTTCCATAATTTAGATCTGTCTTTCCTCATTCCTTAGTTTACATCTGTCTTTCCTTCCTTCCTTAGTTTAGATCCTTCTTTCCTTCCTTCCTTAGTTTAGATCTGTCTTTCCTTCCTTATTTAGATCTGTCTTTCCTTCCTTAGTTTACATCTGTCTTTCCTTCCTTCCTTAGTTTAGATCTGTCTTTCCTCTCTTCCTTAGTTTACATCTGTCTTTCTTCCTTATGATCCTTCTTTCCTTCCTTCCTTAGTTTAGATCTGTCTTTCCTTCCTTCCTTATTTAGATCTGTCTTTCCTTCCTTCCTTAGTTTAGATCTGTCTTTTACTTTCCTTCCTTCCTTTGTTTAGATCCTTCTTTCCTTCATTCCTTAATTGAGATCTGTCTTTCCTTCCTTCCTTAATTTATATCTGTCTTTCCATCATTCCTTAGTTTACATCTGTCTTTCCTTCCTTCCTTAATTTATATCTGTCTTTCCTTCCTTCCTTATTTTAGATCTGTCTTTCCTTCCTTCCTTAGTTTAGATCTGTCTTTCCTTCCTTCCTTAGTTTACATCTGTCTTTCCTTCCTTCCTTATTTTAGATCTGTCTTTCCTTCCTTCCTTAGTTTATATCTGTCTTTCCTTCCTTCCTTAGTTTAGATCTGTCTTTCCTTCCTTCCTAATTTAGATCTGTCTTTCCTTCCTTCCTTAGTTTAGATCTGTCTTTCCTTCCTTCCATAGTTTACATCTGTCTTTCCTTCCTTCCTTAGTTTACATCTGTCTTTCCATTCTTCCTTAATTTAGATCCTTCTTTCCTTCCTTCCTTAGTTTAGATCTGTCTTTCCTTCCTTCCTTAGTTTACATCTGTCTTTCCTTCCTTCCTTAGTTTACATCTGTCTTTCCTTCCTTCCTTAGTTTAGATCCTTCTTTCCTTCATTCTTTAATTGAGATCTGTCTTTCCTTCCTTCCTTAATTTAGATCTGTCTTTCCTTCCTTCCTTAATTTATATCTGTCTTTCCTTCATTCCTTAGTTTACATCTGTCTTTCCTTCCTTCCTTAGTTTACATCTGTCTTTCCTTCCTTCCTTTGTTTAGATCCTTCTTTCCTTCCTTCCTTATTATCTGTCTTTCCTTCATTCTTATTTTACATCTGTCCTTTCTCCCTTCCTTCCTTAAGTTTAATCTGTCTTTTTCCTTCCTTCCTTAGTTTAGATCTCTTTCCTTCATTCCTTCCTTAATTTAGTTTCTTCCTTCCTTCCTTCCATTTCCTTTGCTTCCTTCTTTAATTTAGTTTTCTTCCTTCCTCCTTCATCCTCCTCCTTAATTTATTCTTTCCTTCTTCCTCCTTTCCTTTCTTCTTCTGTTCTTTAATTTAGTTCCTTCCTTTCCATCCTTCCTCATTCTTCCTTTTTAATTGTCTTCCTTCCTTCCGTCCTTCCCTCCTTAATTTAGTTCCTTCCTTTCTTCCTTCCTTCATTACTACCTTCCTTAATTGAAGTTTTTCATCACTTCCTTAATTTAGTTCCTTCCTTCCATCCTTCCTATCTTCCTCCCTTCCTTAATTTAGTTCCATCCTTCCATCCTTCCTATCTTCCTTAATTTAGTTCCTTCCTTACTTCCTTCTTTTTCCTTACTTTAGGTTCTTCATCACTTCCTTCCTTAATTTGGTTCCTTCTTTCTTTCCTTCCCTCCTTCTTTATTTTAGGTCAGAGACAGATCCCTCTTTACTGTCGTCATTTCTTTTTTTCTTGTTTGCTCATTTGAAAGCCGATCAGAACCGAACCGTCGTCTTTGGTTCCGTGTGTTTAACATGTAATCATACATACAAGTTTTCGCCGTTAACTTTGACACACCAGCAAACCATTTAAAACCCAGCGTTGTGTAAATCTGATCTTTTGGCTTTATTGTTTTTGTTTTGCTGTTTGTCACAAAGCCGCAGCTGAGTAAACGTCAGCAAGCTTTACAAACACTGATAAGGTTCGGAGTATCAGCGACACGACGCGAAACAACGCCACACTATCTCTATTTGTTTAGAGCTACAAACGATCTGGATTGGAAACTCAAACACAAATATTCGGGGGGAAACCTCGAGGCGGTGTGTTGAGCGAAAGACCGCCGCCATCGCCGTGTGCACGCCGAAGAAAAAAAAACCCAAAAACAACAAACGTATAAAATATATAAAACAATTTGTTACACAGCAGAGAAGGATTTAACGCAACGCTTCTTTTCATATAAAATCGGTACCGGAGAAATTGTGTAGTAAACACCGACATAACAAACGTTTATGGCTCATTTTCATAACGCAGACAAAATCAATGCTGTATTCCTGTAGCTCATATACTTTGGGTACTTTTTATTTTATATGACGGCGATATTTAGGAAATATAAACACGAGCTGCCAATGAAAGATCCAGCATCATGGAAACCACAAAATTAACAAAATGTCAAAATAGTTAGCAAATAAAATTAAAAACAACATTATTATTATTATTATTATTATTAGTTATTATTATTATTATATTATTAGTAGTAGTAGTAGTAGTAGTAGTAGCGGTAGTAGTATTATTATTTTATTATTATTATTATTATTATTAGTAGTAGTAGTAGTAGTAGTATAGTTAGTTTATTATTATTATTATTATTATTCTTTATTATCTATCTTCTTATATATTATTCGTCGTAGTATTAGTAGTCGTCTTCTTTCTCTTCTTATAGTAGTAGTCTTCTTTTTCTTACTTATTCTCTTCTTCTTCGATCGTCGTAGTAGTCGTAGTCGTCTATCGTCGTCGTCGTTAATAGTAGTCCTCTTCTTTTATTATTCTTTATATTATTATTATTCTTCTTCTTCTTCTTCTTCTTCGTCGTCGTCGTCGTCGTCTTCGTCGTCGTCGTCGTCGTTTTTCTTCTTCCTTCTTCTTCTTCTTCTTCTTCTTCGTCGTCATCGTCGTCGTCGTCGTCGTCGTCGTCGTTCTTTATTTTCTTATTCTTCTTTATCTTCTCTTCTTCGTCGTCGTCGTCGTCGTCGTCGTCTTCGTCGTCTTCTTTTCTTCTTCTTCTTCTTCGTCGTCTCCGTCGTCGTTCTCTCGTCTTCATTCCTTCTTCCTTCTTCTTCGTCGTCGTCGTCGTCGTCGTCGTCGTCGTCCGTCGTCGTCGTTTTCTCTCTTCGTTCTTCTTCTTCTTCTTCTTCTTCTTCTTCTCGTCGTCGTCGTCTTCTTCATCGCTTCTCGTCGTCGTCGTCTTTTTCTTCTTATTCTTCTTCTTCTTCTTCTTCTTCTTCGTCTTCGTCGTCGTCGTCTCTTTTTTCTTCTTCTTCTTATTCTTCTTCTTCGTCGTCGTTAGTTCGTCGTCGTCGTCATTTCTTCTTCTTCTTCGTTCTTCTTCGTACTCGTCGTCGTCGTCGTCGTAGTCGTCGTCGTCTTCTTATTATTATTATTCTTATTCGTAGTAGTAGTAGTAGTCGTAGTAGTAGTAGTGCTGATCTACTGAACAGAAGGTCGGGGGTTTCGAGTCCCTGGTATCGCCAAGCTACCACTCTTGGGTTTAACCCTCTGCTCCAGGGGGCGCTGTATCATGGCTAAACTCTGACCTCAGCTTCTAAACAAACTGGAATATGCGAAGAAACAATTTCACCAATCAACCTACCGTGCATGTTTTTGGACCGGGGGAGGAAACCAGAGAACCCGGAGAAAAACCCCCTGAGACACGGGGAGAACATGCACAAACTCCACACACACATGGCCGAGACGGGAATCGAACCCGGACCCTGGCAGTGTGAGGCAAACGTGCTAACCACTAAACCACCGTGTCCCTTATTATAATTATTATTAGTAGTAGTAGTGCTACTTAGGGAGGTGGTAGCCCATTGATTGTGTTGGTCTCTGGACCGGAAGATCATAGGTTCAAACCCCACCATCACCAAGCTGCCACTAGAGGGCCCTTCAACCCTCAAGTCGCTCTGAATAAGGGCGTCAGTCAAATGATGTAGGATTGAAGCCTCTGTACATGTGACAAATAAAGAGGAAAGGGTTTTCCTTCGACATATTACTTGAAATTTCCTAAATGTGAAGCAAGGGTGTGTGTGGGGGGGGAGGGGGGGTTTAAGGGCCTTGCACAAGAGCCCCAGAGTAGCAGCTTTTGCTATACAGGGGTTTGATCTCCTGACCTTCTGAGCTATTACCTTAATTCTGGTATCGAGTCCCCGTGGAAAATATTTTACATTTTTAGGTTTTAACAGGACAAAATGTTAGCGGGGGAGTCAAAGGGGGGGTGAATACTTATGCAAAGCTGTGCAGACACATGCTAGAGCCACCCTGGTGCTAAATCCGTTAATCCAGCGTGTAGGATAAACAGAAGATTTGTTTTCATCAGGAAGCATGAATAATGCACACTCGCACCCCGGCGACAGGCGACAACGGCGATCCTTCAGCCCGAGCGTGGGACCAGTCGGAGAGGGAATGCGGCTTCGGTTGTAAATATTAATAACCATATTGTGGGTTTGCACGGAGGAAGTTATTGCTGAGTCGGTCGCCTCGCCGGTATTTACAGCCTAACAGGACGAGAAGTCAGTCGCTGTTGCATTTTAAGCATCGCTCCTGGCTCTTCACTGTACGAAGAAGAAGAAGAAGAAGAAAAACAACAACGTTAGGAGTTTAATAACGCGACATAAAACGGACAGCGAGAAACCTTATGAGACGCTTAAAGACAAAGCCAGAGCGAAAAAGCAGAGCGTCAACGTCGGGATCTTGTTTTTACGCAAATGATCAGAATTTAAATAGGATTTAAAAAACTCAATTATTCATAAACTCTTATAATACTTTTAATATCAATTGAATTAAGCAGCTGCACAAATCATGCAATATTTAAATATGAAATAAAAAAGCAAATTGTATTTGTAATCATGCATATTTTGCATGTAATTGTGTATTATTTCTTATTTTTTATTTATTTTCTAAATAATAATAATAACAATAATAATAATAATAATTAAATATTAAATTGATATTATAAATATATATATAAATTTTTTATACTTTCCATTATCATTAGTTGGTATTTTGTATCATTAGTTTGGTATAATATATATATATATATATATATAAATATCTCTATCATATATATCTCTATATCTATATATATCTCTCTATCTCATCTGATATATATCCCTCATCTCTCATCTATATATATATCTCTTCTTATCTCCTATATTATTCTTATTATTATTATCTATTATTATTTATTCTTATTCTTCTTGATTATTATTATTCTTCATTCTTCTTCTTATTATTATTATTATTATTATTATCGAATAATAATAATACCTAATAATAATAATAGGGGGGCACGGTGGTTAGTGTGTTAGCACGTTCGCCTCACACCGCCAGGGTCCGGGTTCGATTCCCGTCTCGGGAATGTGTGTGTGGAGTTTGCATGTTCTCCCCGTGCCTCAGGGGGTTTTTCTCCGGGTTCTCCGGTTTCCTCCCCCCGGTCCAAAAACATGCACGTGGTAGGTTGATTGGCACCTTGGAAAATTGTCCCTAGTGTATGAATGTGTGTGTGTGTGTGTGTGTGTGTGTGCCCTGCGATGGGTTGGCATTCCATCCAGGGTGTATCCTGCCTTAATGCCCATAGACGCCTGAGATAGGCACAGACTCCCCGTGACCCGAGGGAAGATCGGATAAAGCGGTAGAAGATGAATGAATGAATGAATAATAAATAATAATAATAATAATAATAATAATAATAATAATAATAATAATAATACATTTTTACACTACCATTATCATTTATTAGTTTTTTTTTGTTGCATTTTTCTGATTTTTATTTATTTTTTTAATTTTATTTATTATTATTATTATTATTATTATTATTATTATTATTATTATTTTTTTTTTTTTTTTTTTTTTTTTTTTTTTATTATTATCATTATTATTACAATCTCATGTGAAAACTCATTGCTGTGTAAAATTCTCTGGTTGGCCTCGTGTTTGTATCCTCAAATATCCCCAACACACACAAGTACACACACACACACACACACACACACACACACACACACACACACACACACACTCACATCTAAACAAGGTCAGCGACCCCTCTGCGAATGCTGTCCATGTTAATGAAGCCGCTTCCGTCCGCCATCATTTTTAACAGCTGACACATGGAACCCAATCTAGCATGCTGATTAAAGCTTGGTGAAGGTGTTGGAGAGAAACACACGGGACTCGTGACGTCCTCTTTCGTCCTCTTTCGTCCTCTTTCGTCCTCTTTCGTCCTCTTTCGTCCTCTTTCGTCCTCTTTCGTCTTTGTCTTTGTACGACTTGGTTAGTGCGAAATTACAACATGCGATAGTTTAAACAGCGTCTGGCTCTGAGGACGAACGCACAGCTGTGATTTGGGGAAAGATTTTCCCACACCTCTGGTTGGAGCAGTGAAAGGAAGGAAGGAAAAAAGATAGAAGGAAGGAAAATGACTTGTATTAAGTCAAAGGAAAGAAAAACTGGAAGACTTCTTTTGAGGAAAGAAAGAAAGAAAGAAAAAAGAAAGAAAGAAAGAAGTAAGAAAGAAAGAAAGAAAGAAAGAAAAAAGAAAGAAAAAGAAAGAAAAAAAAAGAAAAAAAAAAGGAAAGAAAAGGAAAGAAAAGGAAAGAAAGAAAGAAGAAAGAAGAAAGAAAGAAAGAAAGAAAGAAAAGAAAAAGAACGAAAGAAAAAAGAAAGAAAGAAAAGAAAGAAAGAAAGAAAGAAAGAAAGAAAGAAAGAATTTAAGAAATAAAAGAAAAGAAAGAAAGAAAGAAAGAAAAGGAAAGAAAGAAAAGAAAAGAAAAGAAAAGAAAAGAAAGAAAGAAAGAACTAGTTTTTGCAAATTGAAGGAACAAAAAAGCTTGTATAGGAAGGAAGGAAAGAAAGGATGAACTAGTTTATTATGTGGGGAGAAAATGAATGAATGAATGAATGCAGGAAGGAAGAAAAAAGGAGGCATGGAAGGAAAATGAGATTTTGTAAAATAAAGGAAAGAAAAACTTTTTGGTAGAAAGAAAGAAAGAAAGAAAGAAAGAAAGAAATTAAGAAAGAAAGAAATTAAGAAAGAAAGAAAGAAAGAAAGGAAGAAAGAAAGGAAGTAACGAAGAAAGAACTATATTTTTGGGTAGGGAAGGAAACAAATGATTGTACATTGAAGGATGGAAAACCCTTTTGTAAAAGAAAGAAAGAAAGAAAGAAAGAAAGAAAGAAAGAAAGAAAGAACGAAAGAAAGATTCTTCTTTCGTCATGTGATTTCTACAGACGTTTCATTTACTTTTTACATTTTAAAAAGGAGTTTTGAGGTCTTTCCTTCCTTCCTTCCTTCATTCCTTTCTTCCTCGGATGAGTATAGTTTATCCTTTCTTTCCTTTTTTTTTTTTTTTGTTTTGTTGCCCTTAATTTATGAAAAAATCCCATTTTCCTTCCTTACATCCTTTTTTCTTCCTTATCTCCTTCATTTTCTCCCCACAGAAGAGAACTATACTCATCCGAGGAAGGAAGGAAGGAAAGAAAGACCTCAAAACTCCTTTTTAAAATGTAAAAAGTAAATGAAACGTCTGTAGAAATCACATGACGAAAGAAGAATCTTTCTTTCTTTCTTTCTTTCTTTTACAAAAGGGTTTTCCATCCTTCAATGTACAATCATTTGTTTCCTTCCCTACCCAAAAATATAGTTCTTTCTTCGTTCCTTCCTTCTTTTCTTTCTTTCTTTCTTTCTTTTCTTTCTTTCTTTCTTTCTTTCTTCCCTTTCTTTCGCCTTTCTTTCTTTCTTTCTTTCTTTCGGGCTTTCTTCTTTCTACCAAAAAGTTTTTCTTTCCTTTATTTTACAAAATCTCATTTTCCTTCCATGCCTCCTTTTTTCTTCCTTCCTTCATTCGTTCATTCATTTTTCCTTCGTTTATTTTCTCCTGATATTTATAAGTTCTTCTTTCTTGAACGTTAAAAGTAAATGAAACGTCTGTAGAAATCACATGACCTGATGTTAAAAATACGGTATATTTTATCAGTGGAATCGTAGAAGAGAAATCGATTCCAGCAGAAAAGGGCAAACGTATCTGTTGCTCCGTGATTTGATTTGCTGAAAATAAACCCTGCGTTTCGATTCGCCGAGCCAAAATCATTCCCGCTTCGTTGTTAAATGGTCCACAGACTGTTGCACATCATCCTCAGCAGGAGCGTAAGTTTCCCGTCACGCCGCGAGAGAGCCGTACGAATGCCGAGCGTCTGAGAGCGTGCGTTACTCATCCTCCTTGGACGGCCTGGGAGGCTCCGCCTTCCTTCACGGGCCCGTTCCTCAGACTCCGACGCCATCGTGAAGGTGATCGTTTTCCGAGAGATCTGAACAGTAAGCGATATTCCTGCCGTCCCGGGAATGTAATCAAGCGGATAAAGTGCTTAACGCAGTGTCTTGCAAGATAAAGTAAATGGAGCATTTCACAATGCCATCGAATACGGTTTCAAATATTGTTTACGGGCCTCTGCAGCAATCACCCCCCCCCCTGCAGCAGGACGCCGCGGACCATACGATGGTAATCACCCCCCCCCCTGCAGCAGGACGCCGCGGACCATACAATGGAAATCACCCCCTCTCTCCCCCATCTGCAGCAGGACAACCAGATCGCCGCAGACAATACGATGGAAATCACCCCCTCCACCCGCCCTCTGCAGCTGGACACCCAGGACGCCGCGGACGATACGATGGAAATCACCCCCCCCCTGCAGCTGGACACCCAGGACGCCGCGGACGATACGATGGAAATCATCCCCTCTCCCCCATCTGCAGCAGGACGGCGTGGACCATACAATGGAAATCAACCCTTCCACCCCCCCCTCTGCAGCAGGACACCCAGGACGCCGCGGACGATACGATGGAAATCACCCCCCCCCCCCCATCTGCAGCCCCCTGGACACCCAGGACGCCGCGGACGATACAATGGAAATCACCCCCCCCCTCCACCCCCCCCTCTGCAGCAGGACACCCAGGACGCCGCGGACGATACGATGGAAATCACCCCCCCCCCCCTCCACCCCCCCCCCCTCTGCAGCAGGACACCCAGGACCCGCGGACGATACGAATGGAAATCACCCCCTCCCCCTCTCCCCCATCTGGACAGCAGGACACCCAGGACGCCGCGGACGATACGATGGAAATCACCCCCTCCACCCCCCCCCCTCTTGAAATCACCCCCCTCCACCCCCTCCCCCATCCCACCTGCAGCAGGACGGCGTGGACCATACGATGGAAATCACCCCCCCACCCCCCCACCCCGTCCACCCGCCCTCTGCAGCAGGACACCCAGGACGCCGCGGACGATACGATGGAAATCATCCCCTCTCCCCCACTGCCCCCTCTTGAGCAGACGCCGCGTGGACCATACAATGGAAATCACCCCCTCCCCCCCCTCTGCAGCAGGACACCCAGGACGCCGCGGACGATACGATGGAAATCACCCCCTCTCCCCCCATCTGCAGCAGGACGGCGTGGACCATACAATGGAAATCAACCCTTCCACCCCCCCCTCTGCAGCAGGACACCCAGGACGCCGCGGACGATACGATGGAAATCACCCCCTCCACCCCGCCAGGGACCCGCGGGACCGATCCACCCCCCTCCAGCTCCCCCCATCTGCCCCCCCCCACCTCTGCAGCAGGACACCCAGGACGATACGATGGAAATCACCCCCTCCCCTCTCCCCACCTTTTTTTTTTTTTTGGCCAAGAGTGTGGAAATAAAAATGTAATCAATATTTAAGTGACTGGAGCTGAGCAGCACTTTCAATCATTTTAATGGCTGTGCAGGAAATCACAATCACATTTACAGTCCAAATCATCACCCGGAAACCACCCAAATAATACACTTATATACATTATTATTATTAATGCACTCATATTATATATAACACACACACACATATATATATATATATATATATATATAAAGAAATATAAAGATGCCAACATTTATTCATGCCATCCTTCGCTTTTTTCATAAAGAAAGAAAAAAGAAAAGAAAGAAAGAAAAAAATTCGAAAAGGGATGGAAGGAAAGAAGGAAACACAGTGTCTTTTTGGGGGGGCATGGTGGTTTAGTGGTTAGCACGTTCGCCTCACACCGCCAGGGTCCGGGTTCGATTCCTGTCTCGGCCATGTGTGTGTGGAGTTTGTCCAGGTCCCCCCCGTGTCTCAGGGGGTTTTTCTCCGGGTTCTCCGGTTTCCTCCCCCGGTCCAAAAACATGCACGGTAGGTTGATTGGCACCTTGGAAAATTGTCCCTAGTGTATGAATGTGTGTGTGTGTGTGTGTGTGTGTGTGTGTCCTGTGATGGGTTGGCATTCCATCCAGGGTGTATCCTGCCTTAATGCCCATAGACGCCTGAGATAGACACAGACTCCCCGTGACCCGAGGGAAGATCGGATAAAGCCCTGTTAAATGAATGAAAGAAAGAAAGAAAATTAGAAAAGGGATGGAAGGAAAGAAGGAAGCAAGATTTTGTAAATTGAAGGAAGGAGAAACTTTTTGTGAAAGAAAGGAAGAAAGGAAGGATAGAAGGAAAGAAAGGAAGGAATAGAAGGATAGATGGAAAGAAGAAAACAAGATTTTGTAAATTGAAGGAAGGAAAAACCTTTTTTTAGGAAGGAAAGAAGATTAAACGAGTTTATTCTGAGGGAGAAAATGACGGAATGAAGGAAGGAAGAAAGAAAGAAAAGAAAAGATTTTCCAAAAAAGGAAAATGTTTGGAAATTATAGGAAATAAAAAAAAATACTTCTAAAAAAAAAAAATATTTCGAAACAAATAAAGAAAAGAACAAGAAAAAATCTTTTCGTAAATTATGTGAAGGAAAAAAAATTGAGGGATGAAAAAGAAAGAAGGAAAGAATGGATTTATATATGAAAAAAATATAAATATAAATAATTCATATGTGAAAAAAGCAAAGGATGTAAAGAAGAAATGTGTATTTTTTAGGTTTAAATTTCAGCTCTTTATGAATTTCATTATGCGTAAAAACGCTCGAATAAAAGCGCGCTGTAATAATGAACACTAATTAATGAATGAAATTAAAATAAACGTGACGTAAACGATGCGTACTGTATATAATAACGCCAGCGTTCGCTGGAATAGCTACCAGTAACAAATCCCATATTTGGACGTGATACAATGAATCATCTGGCGAGAGCTTTTTATAGCCAATGAATGTATGAAGGGGGGGGGGGGGGGGGGGGGGGGGGGGGCGAATGACTTGCTGCAGTTAAATGAGCCGGGGCATCAGGAAAAGGGGGAGATTTTTATTTGCTCTCCTCCGTCGGAAAACAGATGACCCATCTGTTCGGAGTAGCTGGACGGCAGCTGTTTAAGGCTTTTATGTGAAGGTTTGAAGTCTGCAGGACAAAGGCAGGTTTATTCATCAATATTCATCATTCCTCATTGTCCTGCTTGCTTATTTGGCTAATTTTTATTTCTTTATTTATTCATTCATTCATTCATTTTCTACCACTTTTATCCGATCTCTCGGGTCACGGGGAGCCTGTGCCTATCTCGGGCGTCTATGGGCATTAAGGCAGGATACACCCTGGATGGATGGAATGCCAACCCATCGCAGGACACAAACACACACACACACACACATTAACACACACATTCATACACTAGGGACAATTTTCCAAGGTGCTAATCAACCTACCGTGCATGTTTTTGGACCGGGGGAGGAAACCGGAGAACCCGGAGAAAAACCCCCTGAGACACGGGGAGAACATGCACAAACTCCACACACACATGGCCGAGACGGGAATCGAACCCGGATCCTGGCGGTGTGAGGCGAACGTGCTAACCACTACGCCACCGTGCCCCCTTATTTATTTATTTGTTTGTTTATTTATTTTTTTTATCAGGGTCACATTAAATCTGGGAATATTTCATGCCTGATAGGAAAGCAGTCTATACAGATTTATCTATACAGTATTGTGCAAAAGTTTTACATTTACGGCATTTGGCAGACAAACTTATCCAGAGCGACTTACAACTGGGCGGTTGAGGATTAAGGGCCTTGCTCAAGGGCCCAACTAGTGGCAGCTTGGTGGTTCGCACGTTCGCCTCACACCTCCACGGTCCGGGTTCGATTCCCGTCTCGGCCATGTGTGTGTGTGGAGTTTGTGCATGTTCTCCCCGTGCCTCAGGGGTTTTTTTCTCCTGGTTCTCCGGTTTCCTCCTCCCCCGGTCCAAAAACATGCACGGTAGGTTGATTGGCACCTTGGAAAAAATTGTCCCTAGTGTATGAATGTGTGTGTGTGTGTGTGTCCTATGATGGGTTGGCATTCCATCCAGAGTGTATCCTGCCTTAATGCCCTTTAAGGGGATATATATATATATATATATATATATATATATATATATATATATATATATATATATATATATATATATATTCTGGAAGCTTTAAGCACCTTGGACAGCGTTTAATTAATTCCTGAATGAATTCTCGCTTGGTGGAAGAATAGAATCCTTTTCCTCCAATTGCCGCTCAGTGACAAAAATGCAGCCAAGTCACATTTGGCATCTGGGACGGTTTGCGATTGAATTATTCAATTGTGATGAGGCCATCCAGTTCTCTCTGAGCCCCAGATAGACGTCAGATGTTGTGTCGAACTGTTGGAAGCGACACTGTTTTTTTTTTTGTTTTTTTTTTTGTTTTGTTTTTTTGTTCGCTCTCATTTTATTCTCTCCAAACAATTTTGATCAAGAAATAAACAGCCGTTCGGGGGGACGGGAGCGAACGGCACGGCAATAAAATCAATCCGGGATGAAGTGTTAGCGAGGAAAACGTGGGATTAGAGGACGTGCTTGTGGCACCGTAGTGTTTGGGGAAATAAAACCACTGCTCCAATCCATTTCAAGCAATGTAATGTACTCGACTGTGTGGTTATCTCATGCGGGTTTGTATGGGAGGTGGTGTAGCTCAGTAATAGGGATCGGAAGGTCGGGGGTTCGAGTCCCGGTATCGCTAAGCTACCACCTTTGGGTCCTTGATGAACTGGCAAAATCTTACAACTAGAGGGCGTAGCACTAGTGTCAGTGGTTTAAGGAGCTGGGACACGGGGATACTGATCCTGATCGTTTGGGGTTCGAGGACCCGGAATCACCATTCCGCCACCCTTGAGCAAGGAGCTTAACCATCTGTGCTCCAGGGGGTGCTGTATCATGGCTGACCATGCGCTCTAACCCAAACAAGCTGGGATATGTGAATTCAAAAAATCTAATTCCCTCATAGGATCAATAAAGTATGTAAAATATGTGAAGCTGGGGTCATGATACGGCGCCCCCTGGAACACAGAGGGTTACGGTCCTTGCTCAAGGGTGGCGGCTTGGTGATAGCAGGTCCTCGAACCCCAAACGATCAGGATCAGTATCCTAGTATCCCAGCGCCTCAGTATCAGTATCCCAGAATCCCAGCGCCTTAAACCACTGACCCTCCTCTAGTTGTAAGATTTGCCCTCAGAGGACCTGAAAAGGTGTGTAATATATATTACCACTAAGGTTCACAAATATTAAATGTAACCTACATCAACAATACCTTGATGTAAGGACACCCGATCCTCTGGACTAAAGACAAGAAGGACAATCCGGCTTGTTGTTATCAGCTAAATCGCTGAATCTCTAATAGGAGTGAATTAGTGCTTGTGGATTGGACAGATTGTACTTTTGGAACGGTTCCATCAAAGATGAACGGTAGATACAGGGTGGGCAGTTTCACCATTCGGTGCATCGTGAAACAAAAAACACAACAAAGAACACCCAGAACTGCCACCAGCTAGAATCGTATACACTACATAGGCGATTAATACTTGGCATGGACAAATCTCGGACTTAGAAGATCCAATTGAGAGCTTTATTTAAGGGCGGCAAACAGGTCAAATAATGTCAAACAGGTACATCCGCGGTAAAAACACAAGGCGTAATAACAGGTTTAGACACGTCGCAAAGACTCATAAACGTAAAAACAGTCCAAGGTCAACATAAAACATGGAATGTGGAATTGTGTAATAGTCCTTCTGCAGTCAGACATCGGTTTCCAGGCAACGGCTTCTGGCAACCATCGTCCAATGGGTACTGGTCTAGATATCTTACAGTATATGAGACATTATTCCTCTCCACATATTTCAGTATCTGCGCTCCCAAATTCCCAGATGAATATTACAGAGGCAGAAAGAAAAATCAACATGGCCTTATTTTTATCCTGATGTTTGTGAATGTGTATTTATGAGACTTATTGAGTTTGTTTTTACATTATTTATTTATATTTTTTTTTGGGGGGGGGGATTGGGTTTGCATTTTTATAACAAAAAGATAAAGACACAGAATAAGATACTTCTTCTAAGCCCTCTATTACAATAAAAATAAATACATTAAAAAGCCTGTTTTTATCTGAAGATACCCAATTTGAAGTTTGTAGGGAATTCAAAGATAATAAAAAATAGACATGGGACATTTCCTGAAGAAAATGTGAAGAAAACGGCAGTTTTGGACGTTTTTCGGGAGGGGGCGGGGCCAGTGATGCACATGACATCATCAAATTATCCGGCGTCCGACTCTCGTCGATGTGCCGAGCGTTTAGACATGTCACATGATCCTGTGTCCGAGTTTCTCCGTTTCGCAGATTTTTCATGCCATGTGACACCATGGGTCACATGTTCGCAACCTACTCCATCTCACCTACGAGTGGATATGTCAAATGTGCATGTCGGGCAAACACGGGCCGAACAGCTGATCGTCAAATTTCCCCCATTCATTCTCCATGGGGTCGCAGATTTCCCAAAATTCCGAACGGGTGTGGAAATCGGGAGGTATATGATCGCGATCCACTCCAGACCCCCTACGAGTGGATTTGCCATATGTGCATGTCGGACGCTCACAGGCCCGAACTGTGAGGCACGGAATTTCAACCCCATTCATTTTCTATAGGGAAAAAATTCCCGCTTTTTTTGCCCCGGGTTTGGAATTCCGCGGAGCGATTCCTTATAAAAGTAACAGCACACCTCGCACCATCATGCCACACGATATGATTCGTGAGGATCGGAGAAAAACTGCTGGACGAGTTACCCGGCGAAAATTTGTCCGAAGCGAGAGAGAGATAGTGATAATAGTGATACTTTTGCACACGTCACTAAAAAGATAGTGATCGAGTGGCTGCTGCTGGTTTGCTCTGGTCTGGTTCCTCTCTCGGTGCCCGGTATCACAGCGGGTTTCCAGTGGGTTCACCGAATTCCTTTCCGAACCTCCCGGAAACATAATCGTAGCTAAATTGTACCTGGTGTCAGGAGACGGATTGGTGTCTCATCCAGGGTGTATTCCTAGACTCCACCTCCTCCCCACACCACTAGAAGACTAAGCGCTAAGGTGTAAACGAGTTTCAGGTGCCTTCGTTACGGTCTGCATTTCCCAGGATAAGCTCCGGATCCCTTGTGAATGTGAAGAAGATTAAATGTTGACTGAATATATCACAATACATCCGAATCCCTTTCGTTTTATTTTTCTCGCTCTCTTTTCCGAGCTTGTTTAAGCTCTTGCGTGCATTTTCTCTTTTCCCAATTGCTTTTCCAGCGGGGCGGATGGGGGCGAGGTCAGGATGGGAATCGCATGCATTACCTTAAACATAGGAAACTGCTTTACAAGCAGCAGGGACGTTTTAGAAAGTATTTTAGATTCATTCATTCATTCATCTTCTACCGCTTTATCCGATCTCCCCTCGGGTCACGGGGAGTCTGTGTCTATCTCAGGCGTCTATGGGCATTAAGGCAGGATACACCCTGGATGGAATGCCAACCCATCAACAGGACACACACACATTCACATTCACACACTAGGGACAATTTTTCCAAGGTGCCAATCAACTTACCATGCATGTTTTTTGGACCGGGGGAGGAAACCGGAGAACCCGGAGAAAAACCCCCTGAGGCACGGGGAGAACATGCACCCAAACATGGCCGAGACGGGAATCGAACCCAGACCCTGTTGGTGTGAGGCGAACGTGCTCACCACTATTTTATATGGTATATTTTATTTTATGACCTAATGGGTTTACTGGTGTTGGCTCACACTGATTGGGAGCTCTTGTGCACCTTGGGGGACTCCAAGATAATGCAATGAGAGAGGACGGTTCTTCTGAATGTTCCTCTACGGGGGGGAAGTTCTGAGAAACCTCTATTTTTCTAGTAAAAACATAAATTGTACATTGAAATACAACAATACCAGGTAAAGGTCACAGAATACCTGATTCGAATAGCACTTGACTCGTATTTGACTCGTATTGATTGTTGCTTCAAAGATGCGCGAGTCCTTGAAAAGCCAAAAAGTTCAAGAAAAGTCAAAAGCAGAGGTTTAAATACGCCAAAATGAAACAAAGACCAACCAAAAAAATAAATAAATACATAAATAAAGATAAAAGGGCACGGTGGCTTAGTGGTTAGCACGTTCGCCTCACACTGCCAGGGTCCGGGTTCGATTCCCGTCTCGGCCATGTGTGTGTGTGTGAGTTTGTGCATGTTCTCCCGTGTCTCTCCCCCGTGCCTCAGGGGGTTTTTCTTCTCCGGGTTCTCCGGTTTCCTCCCCCCGGTCCAAAAAAACATGCACGGTAGGTTGATTGGCACCTTGGAAAAATTGTCCCTAGTGTATGAATGTGTGTGTGTGTGTGTGTGTGTGTGTGTGCCCTGTGATGGGTTGGCATTCCATCCAGGGTGTATCCTGCCTTAATGCCCATAGACGCCTGAGTGTCCCCGTGACCCGAAGGAAGATCGGATAAAGCGCCAGGAGATGAATGAATGAACGAATAAAGATAAAGTTGTCTTTTAAAAAGTGAAGAGTCTTTTATTTCCGTACACATAAATAACACAACGTTTCTCTAAAACCCTGGTGCTACATAAAACACCATGTTGCAGCATCGTGTCACAAAGAACAAGAAGCATTCATATTCAGTGGCGCTGACTGGGAAGCTCTCAGCACCGGTGATGTTTGTATTCAAATTTAACATAAGCCGCTCCTCAAAATGTTTGGAATTTTTCCGAGCGCTTTTCCGGATGGGAAATGTTGCAGGCGTTGAGCGTTAACGTGCAGAAATGTAACGGGGAGATCTCAGTGTCAATTCAAATACAGCGGAAGTTAAAAGTATGTATTTGATCCTAAATGCAGGAGCGAGTCGTTTCTATCTTGGATGATCTTTGATAATCGAGTCAAATCCGCTACTGCACAGAGAGTCATTCAGGGATCTGTTCTTTATTTAGGCAAAGGTATCGGCAAGGGTCAAAAGTATATTATTATTATTATTATTGTTATTATTATTGTTATTATTGTTATTATTATTATTATTATTATATTATTATATAGATTTTTTATAATAGATAGATTTTTAAATAGAATTGTACTATTTTTTTATTTTCTATTTAAATAAATGTAAGTATTTTTTTAAATTGTTTACATTTAATTATTATTATTATTATTATTATTATTATATTATTATTATTATTATTATTATTATTATTATAAAAGTATAATTCTAAAATTTATATATTACGATTAAACGATTTTTTTCAGTAGAATTGTACTATTTTTTTATTTTTTATTTATTTCATTTTTTATTTTCATTTTTTTTTTATTATTTTTCATTAAATTTCATTATTTCAGTTATTTTATTTCATTATAATAATAAATGTAATAAGTATATTAATCATAATATAATTACTTTTAATAATAATAATAATAATAATAATAATAATAATAATAATAATAATAATAATAATAATAATAATAAAATAATAATAATAATAATATAATAATAATAATAATAATAATAATAATAATAATAACAACAACAATAATAATAATAATTAATATATGATTAATTAAATTATAATTATTATTATTATTATTATTATTATTATTTATTCATTATTCTTTAATATAAGATTTTAAACATAGAATTGTATTTGTTGTTCATTTCTTTACCTACCTACATGTATTGTTTTATATTTTATTACATTCTTATCCTTATTATACATTATTTATATATACTACTATTATTAGTATTTGAATTTTTTTTTAATTTATGTTTAAACAAACTTATTGTTTTAAAATTATTTACATTTTTATTTTGTTATATTTTTTTTATGTATTTTAATACTTTTAATAATTTAAAATGATATATATATATATATATATATATATATATATATTGGAGGATGTATTGTCTTGGTATCTTGCATCTAGCGTGTATACTGCTCAGATAGCCACCTACTCTCACCAGCTCTTAGTGCTCGCTCACACACACACACTTCACTCACCACACACACACACACACACACACACACACACACACACATTGCACTTTGCCCCGAGTACGAACACAGCATACATTTACAGATGCACAGCAATTATTTAGCGAAAGTTAATTACTCTCTTCTTTTCATCTGGAATGTGTGATATGGCCGGTTAGACATGATTTAGTCGTGCCAGTTAAGCCAGATGGTGTTTGTTTATTACTTCATTTATTTGCCACATCTTGTTCAATATATATCCAATCATATTTAACCAGATGTTTTCACATCTCGAGAACTGCGTGGCGTTTTGTCACCATCAGTGTGTTTCTGGTGTGAATTACAATAAATCAGATTGCAGTGTCTTCGAAGACAGATGGCAGCGGTGCATCTGGATGTATTGCATTGTATATTAGAGGGAGGGGGCGGGGTTTGGAGGGGGGGGGTAGTGATTAATTGTTCTTCTGAAATGATGCAGTGTGTGTTAAATAATGATCAACAAGCTGGTGTAGGGAAGATGAGGGTACGGGTACTTTTGTGTGCGTTTGTGTGATTAGGGAGTTAGATCGTGAAACCACATGTAATCTTTTTTGTTGCTATTTTAAATATATATGATTATTTTAATGTTTCAATTTAATTTAATTTAATTTAATTTAATTTAATTTAATTTAATTTAATGTTAATTTAATTTAATTTAATTTAATTTAAATATAAGATTGTTGTTCATTTCTTACATAAAGGCATTATTAGATGATTTACATTTAATTATTATTATTATTATTATTATTATTATTATTATTATTATTATTATTATTATTATTATTATTAGTATTATTTAAGTATCAGATTTTAATACAGAATTCTACTATTTTTTTATTTTCTATTTAAATAAATGTATGTTTTTTTAAACTATTTCATATATATATATATATATATATATAGATATATATATATATATATATAAATTATATTGTTTTTTTTTTTTTTTTTTTTTTTTATTAACATTTCCATTTGATTTTGGTAATTGTTTTATTATATAAAATGTATATAAAATATATATTTAAATAAAAAATAATTATATAATAATAATAATACAATAATAATAATAATAATCAAGAATAATACAATTTATTTTGTTTAACTTGTATATATTTCTGTATTTTCTTTCTGCCCTACATTCTGGACCAAACAGTAGGATTGTTTTATTTAAGTAAAGTGAAACATGAAGTAAAGAAAAGTAAACATTTTGCAGTAAATGAATGAACTCAAGTTTTTAAATTTTAAATATATATATATATATATATATATATATATATATATATATATATATATATATATAACTATATCTATAGCTATATATATATATATAGCTATATATATATTTGCCTGAAAGATTTGATCAGATCCATTTCAAGCTGTTTTTTGCTGCATTATGATGAAATGCGATACGGCGTGTAACAGGCCACACCTCCCACGCAGGGAGTGTCAGACTGAACAACATCACAGAAGAGATAATGTTTCCCAACACGAAGAGAGCGCCGCCTGTTCCGTGTCGGCTTTACAGATAAAGACGTTCATATTGAATTCACTTCCCAGATACCCGGCGCTTTCAGTCTGTCTAGACGTATTATAAATATTGAGACTGCTGCACAAATTACAAACACAAAGCACAAACGCGGGGAGGAATTACACAACGATGACAAGTGTCTGATACGTTACTGCTCTCCAGACAGGGGATTTATAAGAAATCATGACGTCATGCTGACGTCACCGGGAATTATAGTCTTATTGGAAGGAGAACGGGGGCTGGATTTCAAACAGTGGCAGCTTAGACTTTGTGTCAGGGTTGGTCTAGGCCAGGGGTCGCCAATGTTTACCGCTTAAAGAGCCATTTGGCCCCGATTCCCACAATAAAGAAAACACTGGGAGGCAAGTCAAGTTGGGTTTATTGTCATTTCAACAACATACAGCGCAGTATACAGTGAAAAAAGCAAAGTGCACATGTGTGAAAGGGTGGAGGGGCAGGGGGGCAGGGGGGCGGGCACAGGACAATACACACTTAACAGTAGTGTGTATATAATATATAATGTTTTTGTTTTGTTTAGTTTTTTTTGCCTCTATATCATGTATAAACAAAACTATGTTTGATGCATTTATGAAACCCATGAACGACTGCAGAGAAAACGAACAAAAAGACGTCGGGTTGAAATTTACTTTCCAGTAAAAAAAAAATACTCAATGAGTCCTTCTTGTATTTATATATAAAATTAAAATTTAACAAAAAACCCACCAAACTTAAATTATCTGCCGACAGCAAAAAACAAGAATGTCGTCCTCTGACTGTGTGCCGTCGTCCTTTTACTGGTACGTGCAGTCGGCTGTCAACCTTAATAATAAAAGCATCATATGAATGTATGCAAATAATTATATATATATATATATATATATATATATATATATTTTTTTTTTTGCATACATTCATATGATGCTTTATTATTATCATATATCTATATATATATATATATATATATATATATATATATATATATATATATATATATATATATATATATCTATATAGGGGTCTCATAGTGTTGCCCCTTGGACCAGTGGAAGTAGTGTTGCCCATCAGTGACAGTACAATAAGTGTGAGGAGTCAAATCCGAGCCCACCAACACATGGCCACGAGGCCTTTCATGGTCCCGGCGACGGTGACTCATCATGAGGAGGTTTCAAACACTGCTCGCACACGAAGTGGGCAGAAACTCTTAACCAAACGCGTTCACTGAGTCACCTGTGTGAGATGCAACCTCGCGTCGAGTCAATCCCACACTCCTTATCTTGCATCGCAGGGTCTGGGTTTTTTTTTTTCAACCCACCGGTCTGCATGTTTCTTTCCCACCATCCCGCTGATCCGATCCCAGCCTGAAATAAAAACTCCCCGAGGAGTTCAATGGCTATTTCCGTCCGTGTTGCAGAAACGCCAGCGCATCCCGGCGAAACGCATTTCAATAAATAATGCCAACAATGAAAACTCTTTATCGCCTAATAAAAGTTTTCCGGATCCCGACTGTAGTCTACTTATAGCTTGGTGGACATTTTCAGAGCTCCTAGAAATAAAATCTATTAAAAATAGATCATTTTTGTTGTCTTTACTGCGAACAACAAAGCATTTAATAATGTTCAACGTTAGCATGTTATATTTAATGCTATAGAATCCAGTTGTTTACTCTTATTGCGTTGCTTGTAAACAATCTTTCCCTGAGTGCATGTAGCTTTTTAATGCATAGCTAGTTTTTGTTTACGTGGTTCAAGTGTTGCGTAATCACGACTGATTGGAGCTGTTGAAAATGACTAATGAGTATTTAATTAAAATGTCCTTTCATTTAGTTTTTAAAACATAATTGTAAATGAGAAGATCTTATAACAGGGGCACGGTGGTTTAGTGGTTAACATGTTCGCGTCACACCGCCAGGGTCCGGGTTCGATTCCCGTCTCGGCCATGTGTGTGTGGAGTTTGTGCATGTTCTCCCCGTGCCTCAGGGTTTTTTTCTCCGGGTTCTCCGGTTTCCTCCCCCGGTCCAAAAACATGCACGGTAGGTTGATTGGCACCTTGGGAAATTGTCCCTAGTGTATGAATGTGTGTGTGTGTGTGTGTGTGTGTGTGTGTGATGGGTTGGCATTCCATCCAGGGTGTATCCTGCCTTAATGCCTATAGTGACCCGAGGGAAGATCGAATATAGCGGTAGAAGATGAATGAATAAAGATCTTATAACATCTGAATAAAACATGTTACAATTATTTGCGCTTAATACGCATCACAACCGCCAATGTGCGACAATCGGCAGTGCCCAGCATACACCCCTGATGTACATACTCTGTGCAAAGAGGTTTAGGAGCAGAACTAAGCAAAATCACATCAATATATATATATATATATATATATATATATATATATATATATATATATATATATATATATATATATATATATATATATATATATATATATATATATATATATATATATATATATGACTCTCAGGACATGCCTGGGAGACCGAGTCACATGTCACAGGTAGAGCTGTAAACCATATTGGATTACATTGCATTTAATATCAATGTTACATTGCATTGAATCGCAATGTGTTGAAATAAATTGCATTTGTAGCACATTGTTAAAAGGCAGAATGGCATCGGTTGCTGCTGCTTCGCATGTACCTTTAATGTATCGATGCGTCGAGATGCGAATTTTATATCCGCTTCGTTTATGGAGATGCACATCGCTAATGTATTCTAATAATTCAACGGTTTTGTTGTTGTTGTTGTTGCTGATGATGATGATGATGATGATGATGATGATGTAACTGGTGTACTGACCTCTGTTATGTACATCATGCTACATGTAAGTGTATGCTGCACTACAAAAAGCAGTGGGTGTAGCGTTATTATTGTATTAAGTATCTCAATTTGCATTGCTAGTTGCCATGAAAGCCAAGTGATGCATATCAAGAAGCTCCGGTCATGCAGATGGCATATATATATGTATATATATATATATATATATATAGGCATCTATATATATATATATATATATATATATATATATATATATATATATATATATATATATATATATATATATATATATATCTATATATATATAGATATATATATATATATTGAAACATTGTCCCTCATTTCCTTTCACTAATCCTCCCATAGTATGTCCTTCTCTCTTATCAATTCCAGCACAAGCCAAGCCAGGGGCATCCTTGTAAAGTGCACGGACCATTTTAATTGGCTGTAACCCCGTAACCTCATTTCCAAACCCCACACTGGATCATTATCCGCAGCTCATCACTGCAATCTACCGGACCTACCGTGGCGCTTAGGGGTGGATACAGGTTCTATCTCGTAGCTAACTTCGTAACGTCTAGACAAACCTGGAAAATGTGTCGGAACCCTGCTCGTATGCCGCTACAACCTCGTTCCAAAGAAAGATGAACTTCAGAGACTTGTATATCCGCATGTCAAATGTCCTCATCCAGGTGGTTAACTCGGTGGTTAAGGCACTGACATCCGTACCAGAAGGTCACAGGTTTAAATCCCACAACCGCCACCAAGCTGCCCTAAACACAACCAATTTAATGTATGTTTTCCTCCCATGCCAGTTGATGCACATTTCACACGTACCATTGATCATTCATTCATTCATCTTCTAGCGCTATATTCGATCTTCCCTCGGGTCACGAGGAGTCTGTGTCTATCTCAGGCGTCTATGGGCATTAAGGCAGGATACACCCTGTATGGAATGCTAACTCATCACAGGACACACACACTCACATTCACACACACATTCATACACTAGGGACAATTTTCCAAGGTGCCAATCAACCTACCGTGCATGTTTTTGGACCGGCGGAGGAAACCGGAGAACCCGGAGAAAAACCCCCTGAGGCACGGGGAGAACATGCACAAACTCCACACACACATGGCCGAGACGGGAAGTTCACAAAGTTCAAATCCCACCTCCACCACCAAGATGCCACTAGTGGGCCCTTCAGCAAGGCCCTTAACCCTGAATTGCTCTCTTGTAAGTCGCTATGGATATTTACACTGTAAATGTAAATCCCGGCCATCTAGAAACATGGATTACCAAGGAAATAGATTGGGCTTAATACAGACCCCCCTCCTCCCCAAACACACACATGTTTTCTGCTGGACGAGTGTGTGGTGGATTTAAAACCAGAGCTTCATATATTTATTTTTAAAAAGGCCACACGCTCCCACCACATCACGCTTTCGATCCATTTACTTGGGGCCAAATCCACAGGGGAAAAAGAAGCGGAAAAAGAAGCTTTAATATGCTTTCTAAGCTCCTTTATTTATCCCGACATGCTTAGGATTTTTCCGGCCATAGACTATATTTATTTATTTATTTATTCGTTTATTTAGCAACGAGGTTTAGTACGAAATGAAGGACAGAATGTATACACACTGGGCAAGGTTTCTACCGTGGATCTATAAAGAAATGCATCTTGGGAGACCTGGCGAAGATTGTTCATTAAACAAGAAAAAATAACAACAACAACAACAACAACAAAATATACAAGGTTTCTCCTGGAAGCCTATTTGCTTTACGTCTCTTTCCATATAATTCTCGGTGTTCTTTTCGAGGCCGATGTAGCCCGACGCTTTCCTTCTCGATCTAGCGTGAAATAGGACATGATGGCTCTTACTCTGAGCAATCCCGGCCAGCTAAATGAAGTGATGGATGCGGCTCGGAGACATGCATATTTATCGACAGCAAAATGAATACGGTCTGTACTTGTAGCCAAGGGTGGGGCGGCTTCCGTTCAGGTGCATGCATATGAGTTATCCCTGAAGATACGCTGCTGTTGCTTACATACAAGGGGATGCTTTTCGAGTTCTTGCTAAATCTATTAGCATACAAAGTTTCGCCTGGAAGCTAAAAGGGCGCTTTTTGCTTTTTTTTTTGTTGTTGTCTTTTAGGCACCATTAAACTGCATTTTCATTGGTTAAACTGAATGATGCATATGCAAATGCGTCATTATCCTATATGAAAACACGATGCATATATAACAACAACATGGTTATAATGGTCATAATATAACTTACATCATATGATGGTTTCTCTTAATATCAGTATATCTATTATATCTATTAATGGCTTTATTTGACCCTTTTTTATTTTTTTATCAGGTTGCCCCCCCCTTATATTATGTTAAGACAATTAAAACTATGTTGTTGTTGTTGTTGTTGTTGTTGTTGTTGTTGTGCATGCATACACTGCCTGTGTATTTTCGTATACAGTTTTAGGGCGATGATACATTTGCACAAAAATCATTCAGTTTAATACTAATTGCATTGTAATAAAGTGTGTAATAATTATAGCATTTTTAAAAAAGAATATTTTTTTTATTATTTTATGTTTTTGCCATTTTTTTTTTAATTCAGCATTAATTTACCGACCCCCTGCAGTACCACTACTGATCCATAGGGTGCCTGGGTTTTTGGTTAGTAAAGCCCCCTTAAATTTAATTTAAATATAAAATAATATGTAATTATAATATACATATAAGAGATATATATATCTATATATATATATATATATATATATATATATATATATATATATATATATATATATATATATATATATATATGTATGTATGTATGTATGTATGTATGTATGTATTTATTTATTTTATTTATTTATTTATTTATTTATTTATTATTTGCTTATATTTTTGCATACATTTGTTTATTCATCCCCCCCGCCTGCATTACCACCACTGACCCCTAGGGACCTTTGGTTAGTGATCAGCCCCCTTAAATTTAATTTAAAAATAAAAAATATTATGTAATAATTATGTAATATATTGCAATATATTTTCTATTTTTTCTATATATTTTTGTTTTAAAAGTGTTTCAAAACAATTAAACGTAATGGACCCTCCACCGTAGTAGTCCACCCTACCCCGTTAGTACCACCAGTACCCCGTTCGTACCACCCCCCCTTCCACCGTAACCGTAGTAACCACCCCTAGGGGCCCTTTGGTGGTTAGCAAAGCCACCCACCTAAAAATATCATTTAAATAAATATAAAATAATATGCAATAATTATAATATATATAATATATATATAATATATATATATATATATATAATATATATAATTATAGATATATAATCTCTTATGTATTTGTCTATGTTAGTTTATATTTTACCCCCTGCATTACCACCACTGACCCCTAGCATTACCACCACTGACCCCTAGGGGTGTCTGTGTCGGTGGTCTTTAACAACACCCCCCCACCACCCCTCCAAAGACACCCCCCACCACCACCTAAAAAAAAGATGATCTACACCATGCTCCACCAAGGCAAAACGGTGTATCAAAACGGTGTATCCCGTTATGGTGAGATAATGCGATCACAGCTTTGACAGCACAGAAGGCGAAAATGTTGGCCTGCACGTAGCCTCAATGCTTCCAGACGTGTGTGTGTGTGTGTGTGTGTGTGTGTGATGTTGCTTTCTTTTATAGTTTTCTCTCTCTCTCCCTCTCTCTCTCTCTGGGTCCTGCCGGTCAGCTCTCTCGCCCCTAGCAATGGCTTCTCAATAATGCATGATCTTACCAGCGCCTCCTTTAAAAGGCCTCGTTCCTCAAGGACAAATCCACCATTTTAGCTCGGAACCACACAGGCGAGTCGCTTCGCTCGTTAAGGGAACAACAACGCTTCTACAGCAGCCCTGGGATTTAAACTCACCACCTTTCGGCCATTAGCGCTATGCCGTAAGACGCGCAGGTAATGGTACAATAATCATACAATTTTAAAAAGTCTTGGGCGGAAAAAAAAAAAAAAATAAAAAGCATTCGGGTGAGGTTTTTCCCTTTAGTTAAGAATTCCGTTTACTTCTTTAAAATCCATTCAGAGAAACAACAATCTTTGTGTGTGTGTGTGTGTGGTGTGTGTGTGTGTGTGTGTGTGTGTGTGTGTGTGGGTGGGTATGGATGTGGAAAGCTGCGATGCATTGAGATATCAGCATTAGCTCCACCCCCTTCACATCCACCATATATTTAGTGTACATAGATTCATCTGTTTTTAAGGCACCAAGCCAAAATGAAACCCATCCCTTTACCCCTGGATCACAGGTGCATGCTGGGAGACTCTTGATTTAATACTTGATTTATCCCACGGATTGTATTATATCTTCTCTTCCTTTTAGACCAGGGGTGAAGAACGTCTGGGGGCCTCCGGGGGCCGTATGTGGCCCGATCGAGAGAATTCAGAAATTCTCCTCTAGAGAAAAAAATAAACAGCAATTGTTTTTCATCCATTCATCTTCTAGCGCTTTATCCGATCTTCCCTCGGGTCACGGGAAGTCTGTGTCTATCTCAGGCGTCTATGGGCATTAAGGCAGGATACACCCTGGATGGAATGCCAACCCATCGCACACACACACTCACACATTCATACACTAGGGACAATTTTCCAAGGTGCCAATCAACCTACCGTGCATGTTTTTGGACCGGGGGAGGAAACCGGAGAACCCGGAGAAAAAAAACCCCCTGAGGCACGGGGAGAACATGCACAAACTCCACACACACACATGGCCGAGACGGGAATCGAACCCGGACCCTGGCGGTGTGAGGCGAACGTGATAAACACTAAACCACAGGGTCCCCTGGACCAGTTGTTTTTCGTGTGATAAGAAAAATGACAAAAATATAACAAAAAACAAATATAATACTTTAGACAATTCATATTAATATTATATGGGTTTGAGCACGTTCGCCTCACATCGCCAGGGTCCGGGTTCGAAACCCGTCTCGGCCATGTGTGTGTGGGAGTTTGTGCATGTTCGATATATATATATATATATATCGAATATGGCTGATACTCACAGGATAGCAAAGCTCCCTCTATTGTCCCCCTTCCACTCCTCTACTCCTCTACTGTGGCACTGCAGTGAAACGTTGACAGGAAGAAAACAAGGAATGGAAATGGTGAAGAGAGACAGACATGGAGAGATCCAAATGAAACAGACCATGGCGTTTTTTGTGTGTGTGTGTGTGTGTGTGTGTGTGTGTGTGTGTGTGTGTGTGTATGGAGAAGATAGTGGTATCTGTTTCTTCTGATACCTCAGAGCTTGTTTCCTTGACAGGGTTCTGCTGCTTGCGGCTGTCGGATACTTGACTGGGCGCTGGCTTTGGAGTAACGAGGGAAATGTCATGTTGAAGTGAGGTTGGGCAGAATCCATTTGTCGATCGGGAGGAAAAGTTAGAAACGTGTGTTAATGTCGTCGTCAAAGCATTTCAGGTCAAGTGGTCGTTCCATACAGAAATCGCGTCACTCAAAATCTCTCCCTTTAATAAAAGTATGGATCATTTAATGATTATCACAAATTGAAAATTATCCTTTTAATATATATATATATATATATATATATATATATATATATATATATATATACTACTATTTAAATAATATATATTTCTTTGTTATATGTTCCATATATATGTTATATGTGTTATGTGTGTTTGAAGTGTAAAATATGGGACGTGGCTCCTTTAAGAATTGTGTTCCGGTTGCTTTTCCATATAAACTGGTGATACGGTGTTTATACGGAAGCCCTTTATTGCGTTCAGTAAAAATGCGCTTTATTGCAGTAATACGGATTTGGGAATGCGATGCGCTTGCGTAAGGTTCCATACGGTAATATACGCTAATATAGTGAGGAGATCGTACCTGTTGTGAATGCGCAGCTACGGGGGCGTAATTCGGAAGCGTGAGTGGATGCACTGAAGTTTCTCTCACATAGTAATGCGCGCTACGTTAATAACATTAGCGCTGGCGCGGTTACATTAAAGCGAATTTGCGTTAACGTGATAATAACTGTGACATCCTTAATTTTCACTAATTAGGATTGGATCGCTTAATTGTTTGACTTTGGATGCAAAGGTCATGAGTTTCAATCCCAAGCTGGACCCCTGAACATGGCCTTCATAACCTCTCCCCTGCCCTGCTGCTCAGTTGTATGAATGTGATTAAACGTGTATGATGTATGAATGAATAATGTTTCTTTCGGGGCTCCATTGGTGATGTTTTATAGAAAGACCTGGTGCTTAAAGGGGTATTCTTTTTTTTTTTTTTGAAGAATTGCGGATTGAGGGATGAAAGAAAATCAGAAACCACAAACTTCACTGTAGGCTTCTGAAAGTAGCTTAGCTGCATAAACCTCTCGCGGGCTCGTAAGATAACTCATAACATAATTCCAGTTCTACAGAATGCTAGATGAACCCTTTTTTTTCTGCTCAAACTAAATCATTCGAGTCCAAATACAACAGCTTATGTTAATGCGATAAATGTACGTCGCTCTGGATAAGGACGTCTGTCCAATGCCTCAAATTTAAATGTGATTGCTTTTGCATTGGAAGGTTCTTGCTTCCGAAGATCAAGAAATATATATATATATATATATATATATATATATATATATATATATATATATATATATATATATATATATATATATATATATAGCTAACTTTGTATTAAACCTAACCTAATGCAATGGCTAACATTTACATTTACGGTATTTGGCAGACGCCCTTACCCAGAGCGACTTACAACTGAGCAATTGATGGTTAAGGGTCTTGCTCAAGGGCCCACTAGTGGTAGCTTTGTGGTTGTGGGGTTTGAACCTGCAGAGGCCAACACCTTACCCCTAAGCTGCCACCAATGTATTGTTTCACTGCGGGGATCTATTTTTTTTTATTAGACTCATTTATTTTTGCCTAGTGAAGAAAAATTTTGATTGTGGTAAATGAAAATGGGGGTATTGTAATAAACTGGCCTAAATGGGATCGCAAATGGAAGGCAGAAAAAAATCTTTAAAAAAAAACAAAGAAGAAAGAAAAAAGGCACAGGTTTTTGCCAAAAAAAAATGGCCTCTAGACGCAATGCAAGGTATCTGTTGAATTTCCCGACTTCCATTTTCCAGGCATAGGGTATAAACAGTGTAGACTTGGATCTTCACGAGTCCATCATCTACTCATCTTTGGCCATGAGGACCTGTAGGTTTTTCCTATCACACCATGCGTTGACTCGTCTCAGCCATCTGATCCATTGACGACGTTTGGGAGACGTCCTTATCCAAAGCGACTGAGCAGTTGAGGACCTTGCTCAAAAGGTTTGGAGGGGATTTGAACCTGTGACCTTCCAATCCAGAGGGCGATGCAGCAATCACTGAGCTACCACCTCCAGACGCAATACAAGGTATCTGTTGAATTTCCATGTCCAGGCAGAGAGTATAAACAGGGTCCAGTGCAGATGCCTTTATACAGTGAGACTGAGCAGTCCTAAGCCCAATGCCTTAACCACTGAGCTACCACCTCCAGACACTAAACAAGGTATCTGTAGAATTTCCCCACTTTTATGTCCAGGCAAAGGGTATAAACAGGGTTCATTTGTATCTTCTCAAGTCCATCACCAACTCATCTTTGGCAATGTGGACCTGTATTGTTGTTCCTTTCAGACCTTGCTTTGACTTACTTTGACAGTTGAGGGCCTTGCTCAAGGGACTGGGTGGGATTTTTAACCTTGCGGTTTGGAACCCAATACAAGGTACCTGTAGAGTTTCCCTGAGTTTTATGTCCAGGCAAAGAGTATAAACAGGGTCCAGTGTAGACTTGGATCTTTTCAAGTCCATTACCAACCCATCTTTGGCCATGAGGACCTGTAGGGTTGTTCCTTTCACACCTTGCTTTGACTCGTCTCAGCCACTTGACCCATTGACGGCCTTTGTCAGATGCCTTTATACAGTAAGACTGAGCAGTCGAGGGGATTGGGTGGGATTTGAACCTTGGAACCCAATGCCTTAACCACTGAGCTACTACCTCCAGACACAATACAAGGTACCTGTAGAGTTTCCCCGAGTTTTATGTCCAGGCAAAGTGTATAAACAGGGTCCAGTGTAGACTTGGATCTTCTCAAGTCCATTACCAACCCATCTTTGGCCATGAGGACCTGTATTGTTGTTCCTTTCACACCTTGCTTTGACTTGTCCTAGCCATCTGATCCATTGGAGACCTTTGGCAGATGCCTTTATACAGTAAGACTGGGCAGTTGAGGGCCATGCTCAAAGGGATTGGGTGGGATTTGAATCTTGGGGTCTGGAACCCAATACCTTAACCACTGAGCTACCACCTCCAGACGCAATACAAGGTATCTTTAGAATTTCCATGTCAAGGCAAAGAGTATAAACAGGGTCCAGTGTAGACTTGGATCTTCTCAAGTCCATCACCAACCCATCTTGGGTCTTGCTCAAAGGGATTGTGTGGGATTTGAACCTTGTGGTCTGGAACCTAATCCCATTGACGGCCTTTGGGAGTCATCCTTATCCAAAGCGACTGAGCGGTTGAGGGCCTTGCTCTAAAGCTTTGGAGGGGATTTGAACCTGTGACCTTCCAGTCCATAGGGCAATGTGGTAATCACTGAGATACCACCTCCAGACACTAAACGAGGTATCTGTAGAATTTACCTACTTTTATATCCAGGCAAAAAGTATAAACACGGTTCACTTGGATCTTCTCAAGTCCACGACCGTCTCATCTTCGGTCACCTGTAAGTCGTTCCTTCCACACCATGCATTGGTCTCATCTCAGCTCGAAATGGAAAATGGTGTCTTGCTTTTATCTTGCACAGCAAATATGATGAGTGTGATGAGCAGGGCTAAAATAATTGCAGTACAACAATATATATAATAAAAATCAAACCCAGGGGATGGGATTAACCCAGCCGAAATAGAAAAATCCAATTAAGGAATTCTTTTATACTTAAGGTCTTGGAAGACGAAGTGGCCACGTCTTTTCTCAAATCAAAACCCGGGTGTGTTTTTGTGTTCCAATTACAACATCCCTCCAGGCACTGGCACATAGATAGACCTCTACATGTCCATCTTTTTTTTCTTTCTTTTCTTTTTTTTTTCCCCCTCTCGGTGTTAATGTAATCTCTCCAGACATGGAGGAACCTCTCGTTTAGTCAGCACTATGTTTGATTATGCAGTGAATAAGAACGTCAGCCCTGCTGGTGTTCCTGAGCGCGACTCTAATAGCTAATCCAGGTGGGCTTCTCAGATCCCTCTGTAATTAAACAAGTAACCATCTGCTCTTAACTCCAACTCTTTTCTGCCTCCATCTGCAACACTTTCATCACCATCTTATTTACTCTTTCGTTTTTTTTCCCCCCTTTTCTTTTGCAACTATTTCATCTGCCTTCAAATATGCGTTGCAGTAGAAATGGCACCGTTTGGAGGCGTTCGAATTGACTTTAATGATCAAACTTCGTCTAATGATGATGTGTGTAACATAGGATTATTCATTCATTCATTCATTCATTCATTCATTCATTCATTCATCTTCTACCAGTATATCCGATCTTCCGATCTTCGAGTCTGTGTCTATCTCAGGCGTCTATGGGCATTAAGGCAGGATACACCCTGGATGGAATGCCAACCCATCGCAGGGCACACACACACACACACATTCATACACTAGGGACAATTTTCCAAGGTGTCAATCAACCTACCGTGCATGTTTTTGGACCGGGGGAGGAAACCGGAGAACCCGGAGAAAATCCCCCTGAGGCACGGGGAGAACATGCACAAACTCCACACACACATGGCCGTGACGGGAATCAAACCCGGATCCTGGTGGTGTGAGGCGAACGTGCTAACCACTACGCCACCGTGCCCCTGTAACATAGGATTATATGTTCCTTTTTTTTTACCCGTTTGTTTAAATTGTTATTATGGCTTATGTTGGTTTTTAATGATATATATTCTATACAGACAGAAATATCAGCCCATTTCCGACAACACAGAATAGTCTTTATTTGTCTCGTATACATTACAGCACAGTGCAATTCTTTTTGGAAGGACAGGGGTCAGCCATGATACAGCGCCCCCTGGAGCACAGAGGGTTAAGAGACTTTGGTCATTGACCCAAGTATAGCGGCTTGGTGATACCAGGCCTTGAACCCCTGACCGTCCAATCGGTAGCCTGTAGATCAGTCGGGAGATGGAAGTTCAGCGATTAAGGCATTTGCCTCTGGAATGGAAGATCGCAGGTTCAAATCCCATCAAACTGCCACTAGGGGGCCCTTGAGAAAGGTCCTTAAACCATGTAACTCTGGATCTACCAAATTATACACTCTGAATCGTCCCTGATACAGCACTCCTTGGAGCACAGAGGGTTAAGGGCCATGCTCAAGGACCTAAGAGGGGCAGCTTGGTGATACCGAGTCTCAAACTTAACGCCATAGATACCCCACTCGCCGAAAGTTAAGGCGTTGACCTCTGGACTGGCAGATAGCTGGTTAAAATCCCACCATCACCACAAAGCTGCCACTAGGGGGCCCTTGAACAAGGCCCTTAAACCATGTAACTCTGTATCTACCAAATTATACACTCTGGATTGGCCCCGATATAGCGCACAGAGGGGTAAGAGCCTTGCTCAAGGACCCAAGAGGGGCAGCTTGGCGATACCGAGTCTCGAACCCCCAACCTTCCGATGAGTAACACAGGGCATTTATAACCTCTGAGCTACATCCCTCCCCTAAAGTTAAGTTTTTCACAACTGGACCGGAAGATCACTGGTTAAAATCCCACCACCACCACAAAGCTGCCACTAGGGGGCCCTTGCGCAAGGCCCTTAAACCTTGTAACTCGTTCTACCAAATGTACACTCTGGATTGGCCCCGAATAGCGCACAGAGGGTGAGCCTTGCTCAAGGACCCAAGAGGGGCAGCTTGGCATACTGGGTCTCGAACCCCCAACCTTCCGATGAGTAACACAGGGCATTTATAACCTCTGAGCTACATCCCTCCCCTAAAGTTAAGTTTTTCACAACTGGACCGGAAGATACTGGTTAAAATCCCACCACCACCACAAAGCTGCCACTATTAGTGGGCCCTTGCGCAAGGCCCTTAAACCTTGTAACTTTGTATCTACAATATGATACACTCTGGAAGCTTCTGTTCCTATTTAGATATTCAATCGGACGTCCCGAGCACCGACCCGCATCACTCATTCCGTTTGTTCTTTAATGTCACAATCCAGGCTGAAGTGTCCCATTTTTTTTGTTTACTAAGCTCTAACAAAAGGGCCTGGCTGTCTTTGCATAATAATAGCTAATTAAGTGAGAGCGCGGACCGCGTGCGAGCTCAGCTGGACGTGTGCCGCGAGTGCCTCACGGAGACGACTTTGACTCGGAGAGATGAACACAGCTGCAGATTGGACCATAATTAACTCATCTTTCACTCACCGGCTAAATTAATCACAGCACCGCGGTGGTTTTTGCCTCATTAACCGTTATCTGCTGAAAAGTACTAATCGTGTCGAACAGGCCAGTCAGAAGACTGTTGAGGGGCGAGAGCAGAGGTTTCTCCTCCGTCCTGGATTCAATATCAGGCGTTTTCATTTGTCTAATGTTTTTTTTCCCCCTCACCACTTCACTATTACAACACGTCCAGCCGTCCCGTTACATACTAATATCCGCCATGGTGTTCATTATAGAAGGAAGTCATTGGCAAAACGATCCTCGCCATTTCCAACCTGTAGATTCATTCATTCATTCATTCATCTTCTACCGCTTTATCCGATCTTCCCTCGGGTCACTCAGGCGTGTCTATCTCAGGCGTCCATGGGCATTAAGGCAGGATACACCCTGGATGGAATGCCAACCCATCACAGGACACACACACACAAACACATTCACACACACATTCATACACTAGGGACAATTTTCCAAGGTGTCAATCAACCTACCGTGCATGTTTTTGGACCGGGGGAGGAAACTGGAGAACCCGGAGAAAAACCCGCTGAGGTACGGGGAGAACATGCACAAACTCCACACACACATGGAAGAGATGGGAAATCGAACCCGGACCCTGGCGGTGTGAGGCGAACGCGCTAACCATTAAGCCACCATGCCCCCGTTCAACCTGTAGATGATTATTTTTATTATATTAAGTTATATTAAGTTATAATAATAGTTATTATTAAGTTATAACCGTTTTAAACAGCAAATTCGTGCTTTAAATCATTTCGATTTTGAACAAATAAATTGCCTGATTTATCTGTTTAATATTCTACAGCAGGTTATATCAAGAGAATATTATATTATTATTTTTCATATTATTTTCAGGAACCCCAAATGATTGAGAATGACTGAAACAAACATACAAATAAACATTATATATAAATATTTATTCATCAATTGATATCTTTCATATGTTTTCTCTCAAATTGACTGTTATACATTTTTACATGAACATCAATTGAATAAAATGCATAATGTTAAATTATTTAAACGATTATTATGGATTATTATTTCAAAAATGTATTAACGCCCGCCCCCTGCAGTACCGCCACGAACCACTAGGGGCCGTGGAGCCCTAAATAGCATCTATCGAAACAAGGTTTATGCATCATATGTAAATATACATAGAGATCACAATTAATTGTTTAATTTGTAATAGATTCGCATTTTCAGACGTTTTCTCTCAAGCGCACTGTTACACATTTACATGAAATTTAATAAAACTACAAACTTTGTTATTGTTTATTCATTCATTCATTCATTCATCTTCTACCGCTTTATCCGATCTTCTCGGGTCACGGGGAGCCTGTGCCTATCTCAGGCGTCTATGGGCATTAAGGCAGGATACACCCTGGATGGAATGCCAACCCATCGCAGGGCACACACACACACACACACACACACACACACACACACACACCACACACACACACATCATCATACACTAGGGACAATTTTCCAAGGTGCCAATCAACCCGGTGTCAATCAACCTACCGTGCATTTTTGGATTTTTGGACCGGGAGGAAACCGGAGAACCCGGAGAAAAACCCCCTGAGACACGGGGAGAACATGCAAACTCCACACACACATGTCCGAGACGGGAATCGAACCCGGATCCTGGCGGTGTGAGGCGAACGTGCTAACCACTAAACCACCGTGCCCCTCTGTTATTGTTTATTGTTTATTTTAATTTTAAATGTTAATTAACATCCAACCCCCTAAACCACCGTGCCCCTCTGTTATTGTTTATTGTTTATTTTAATTTTAAATGTTAATTAACATCCACCCCCTGCAGTACCACCACGGACCCCTAGGGGATCTTCATGTCCTTTTGCTCGTACTAAGAACTTAATGAGAAAGTGGTAGCTCAGTACTTAATGATTTGGCCTCTAGACCGGGAGATCGCAGGTTCCAATCCCTTTACAACCAAACTGCCACTATTGGGCCCTTGTGCAAGGCCCTTAGATTTATTGCTGTTTGACATATTGGTAGACTGAACAGATTGGGAACTGAGCGTTTAAAGGCTGTGTAATACATATGTGAGTTATAAACTGGTATAGCAGTTACCGGTGACACCGTACCTCTAAACAAATAATGTTCCGAAAGTATATTTGTTTCCCCCCCGATAAATCCCTCAGCAAAATTCCCGTAGCCGGAGCATCACGCCAGGATCAGCGCTCGTCTCGGTTTTTCACGCACTTACGATAAGTACGTCTCGACATGCCGGTCATGCGCTTCATGAAAAATTCATGTGTCATTTCTATGCAAAATGACATCGTCTCTTTCTTTCCCGCCGCTCGAGTGAAAGCCATTCTCGCTTCGACCAAGACGGACGCGTAAATCCCGACACATTGCGTAGAAAGCGTTATGGAGTCACGCATGTGTGTTCGCGCCGGTGTGGTTTAAAAGGAATAATGGGGTGTGTTGGAGTCTTTACGAGTGTACCGAGTGGATGAATAAAGGGGGATAAAAAAGAAGAGGGCGTGTCTTTGATGTCAATATTGCAATATTAATATTTATTTGTTTGGCGATTTATAACTTTATAACGGCTCATTATTTGTTTTCCATCTAGGCTTTTTAAGCCTAATTATGGAGCTCCACTTGTGTTTCTTGATGGGTGTCTTCATCCATTCATGCTTCAAATATTCATTCATTCATTCATCTTCTACCGCTTTATCCGATCTTTCCTCGGGTCACGGGGAGTCTGTGTCTATCTCAGGCGTCTATGGGCATTAAGGCAGGATACACCCTGGATGGAATGCCAACCCATTGCAGGACACACACACACACACACACAAACACACATTCATACACTTTCATACACTAGGGACAATTTTCAAAGGTGCCAATCAACCTACCTTGCATGTTTTTTGGACCGGGGGAGGAAACCGGAGAACCCGGAGAAAAACCTCCTGAGGCACGGGGAGAACATGCACAAACTCCACACACACACATGGCCGAGATGGGAATCGAACCCGGACCCTGGCGGTGTGAGGCGAACGTGTTAACCACTAAGCCACCGTGCCCCTTTCTGCTTCAAATATATCCACCTGAAATATTCCGGGGTCGTCTTTGGGAAAAAACAATCCCTTTTACACTCGAAATCGATCTTTCCTCACGTAGCCAATGTCATTTCTACACTTCGGTGTGATCTTCACACTCCGACCGGAATGATGTGGAGGCTCTTTTTAAGCATTAAAAAAGATTTTTACCCCAAACACACTCACACATACACACACACACACACACACACACAAACACTTTTTTTCCTTCCTATTGCATATTGGATATGGATGACTGCTTGCTTGCCGAGGCTTTCACTTTAAAAGAAGTGCCTTAATTTGCACAAATCTCGCATTGTGAGATAAATAAAAGGAGTGGGTGCACGGTAGGTTGATTGGCACCTTGGAAAATTGCCCCTAGTGTATGAATGTGTGTGTGTGTGTGTGTGTGTGTGGTGTGTGTGTGTGTGTGTGTGGTGTATGTGTATGGTGCATGAATGATATGTATATATATGTATATATATATATATATATATATATATATATATATATATATATATATATATATATATATATATATATATATATATATATATATATATATATATATATCATTCATTCATTCATTCATCAGTCAGTCTGTCTATGGGCATTAGGGCATGTTTTTGGCAGGATATACACCCTGGATGGAATGCCAACCCATCACAGGACACACACACACACACACACACACACACACACACACACACACACACTCATACACTAGGGGCAATTTTCCAAGGTGCCAATCAACCTACCGTGCATGTTTTTAGACCTGGGGAGGAAACCGGAGAACCCGGAGAAAAACTGGAGAACCCTGAGGCAAAGAAAAACACACATGGCCGAGACGGGAATCGAACCCGGACCCGGACCCTGTGAGGCGAACGTGCTAACCAATAGACCACCGTGTCCCCGTATATATATATATATACAGTATATATATATATATATATACACAAGAGGGGAATTTAATGCTTCGTTATTGGGGAAATTTCCATTGTCAACAAAGAGAGCATCAAGGAAACTTTTCAAAACATTTCTAAAGAAAGTGTGAAAATAAAAAATGCAAGTTTCAGATCGAGAGTTCCCGGCATTGCTTGAGATTTCCACAGAAGAAACTCTCGCCGCTCTCATCTTTTCCCTATAGCATGAGAAACCCAGACCCCCCCGACCCCTATCACGCCCTAATCGTCTGGCGTAGTTTGACCTCAGTCTGTGACTTCAGGAGCTCTCGCTAAACTTTGCGTTAATCCTGACAGGAAACGAACAGGATCGTGGTTGGTGTGGGAAGAAAAATCAGGCTGGATTGTAAAGGTCACAGCGTGGAATCTGTTCTTTTATTCCACCACATCCACTCGTGATTACGCCTTTGTACATCGTAGCTAAGAATACAGTCAGACGTTCCACTCGCCGAACCCCATCGGACCGTGTTTCTGTACATTCTGCACCATTTCACACCTTTTGAACAGTAATCCTAACCAGGGCAAAGTATTTTCCTCTCGCTGTAACTCGATGTTTATTAAAAATAGATAACATTTCAACAAAGTATATATATATATATATATATATTATATATATATATATATATATATGGTGGTTTAGTGGTTAGCACGTTCGCCTCACACTTCCACGGGTCCGGGTTCGATTCCCGTCTCGGCCATGTGTGTGTGGAGTTTGTGCATGTTCTCCCCGTGTCTCAGTGGGTTTTTTCTCCGGGTTCTCCGGTTTCCTCCCCCGGTCCAAAAACATGCACGGTAGGTTGATTGGCACCTTGGAAAATTGTCCCTAGTGTATGAATGTATGTGTGTGTGTGTGTGTGTGTGTGTCCTGCAATGGGTTGGCATTCCATCCAGGTTGTATCCTGCCTTAATGCCCATAGACGCCTGAGATAGACACAGACTCCCCGTGACCCGAGGGAAGAACGGATACGGATAATTTTTCGCGCTAGAAGATGAATGAATGAATGAATGTTGCCTAATATTCTCATTAGGTGACTTTTGAAGATATTGGATTAATTAATTTAGGAGTATCAGAGTAAAGTGGGGTGGTGGGGGGAAGGGGGAGGGGGGGGGGGGTCAATATACATATACATACTACACATTTCAGATTCTACTAACGACCCTATTCTACCGCCCTGTATTTGGGTTTATGGGTTAAATGGGTTTATACTGGTTGAAATGGGAAGAGCTCTGGCTTCATACAATTCCCTATTAATGGATTGCACGGGCGAAGTAAAGTCATTACAAATAAAAGTGATGTACGACAATGATTAACCCCACCTACACACACACACACACACACACACACACACACACACACACAAGCACTCCGACAAATACATCCAAGGTTACAGAGTTATCCATAGCGATATAACACACTAGCGGTCCTTGTTGATTGTGTTAATGTAACACACATGAAATGAATTATGTCACTTGTGTGGGAGGATTTTTACATATCTAATTGATGCAAAATGTTTATTTATTTATTTATTTGTTTATTTTTTTTCCCTTCTCCATTTACGGAACGTTTTGAACACTGATGGCTCGCATTGCTCTGAAAATCTCATCTTCAACCCTTCGAATGAGTCGTCGTTGGGTTTCGCACCTGCACAACCCTTTTAATTGAATCATTGGGAAAAGCGCAATATGTTTTGACAAGGTTATCATACACACCCGAGCGCTGTCGACGTGCAGCGAGACGGAAGGGACGACTTTTCACGCTCGGCTTCACGCGCAACTCAAAAATAGGTGCAAGACTCCCTCGTGCCTTACAGGCGAGGACTCGCGGTTTCCCGTGGATGCATTTGTTTTATTGATTTATTTATTTATTTTATTTTATCGGACTGGAATGCATATTTACAGCATCGACTTCACAGCAAGCTGATGGCTAAATAAAGTTGAAACATCACTTTGCGAGCTTGTTCGAGCTTCGCGCCGCTTCCTGTGCAGAGATTTACGACTCGTGGTCTCTCGTAGATGAAGCGTCACCTACAGCGACTCTTCTTGCAGGCGAGATAAATAGTGCCGTTGGACATTTTCTTCATCGGGGATGTTTCACTGTTCTGAGGGAGAGAGGTGTGTGTGTGTGTGTGTGGGGGGAAGGGGGGGGGGGCATTTACATTAGGACGTTTTTATGGAGTGCCAGATTCACACCGTAGGGTTTAGAAATAAAAGAGAGAGAAAAATGGAGATAGAAGAGAAGCGAAAAGAGAGGCACGAGAGAAGTGTTGGATATGCAAGAAATAATTTGTAAATCTTATTTATGTTAATCTAAACATATATTAAACATTAATGTTATTAATGCAGCGTGCATTACTATGTGATTGATCTCCTACAATAAAGAACAAAAAAAAAGAAGAAACGAATAAATAAACGTTCAGTGCATCCACTCACACTTCCTAAATTTCCCCGTATTACGCCCCCTAGCTGCGCATTCACAACAGGTACGATCTCCTCACTATATTAGCGTATATTAGCGTACGGAACCTTACGCAAGCGCGTCGCATTCCCAAATCCGTATTACTGCAATAAAGCGCATTTTTACTGAACGCAATAAAGCGCTTCCGTATAACCTAAACACCGTATCAGCAGTTTATATGGAAAAGCAACCGGAACACAATTCTTAAAGGGGCCACGTCCCATATTTTACACTTCAAACCAACACTAAACAAATAACATTGGAATTAACAAAAAATTCATATTAAAAGACAAATTTCCAGAGTAAAATAAATATTAAATAATAAATAATGTCATCAAAGGGAGAGAATTTGAGAGAAATGTATATAATTATAATATATTCTATATATATATGTATATCAACTGTATTCATTTTCTACCCCTATATCCGATCCCCCCCTCAGGTCTCGTCTATGGGCATTAAGGCAGGATTCACCATGCATGGAATGCCCATCACAGGACACACACACACACACACACACACACACACACACACACACACATTCATACACTAGGGACAATTTTTCCAAGGTGCAAATCAACCTACCATGCATGTTTTTGGACCCGGAGGAAACCGGAGAACCCAGAGAAAAACCCCCTGAGGCACGGGGAGAACATGCACAAACTCCACACACACATGGCCGAGATGGGAATCGAACCCGGACCCTGGAGGTGTGAGGCGAACGTGCTAAACACTAAACCACCGTGTCCCCCATTATATATATATATATATATATATATAAATATATAAAATACTTGGCTTCTTTTTCAGATGTACTCATGCCTATGCTAAGTCATTTCCAGGATTGAAATGGAACGAAGTGCGAGCAAGAAAATTGTTTATTAGAAATAATAATAAAATAAAGGAATCCTATTTAAACGACTGTAACAAGCTTCCCAGTTTTATCCGCATTACTCTTGCTTGTGAAAGCTGGCCATGTGGAAAGTGATGAGGTGTAAAATGGCAACAAATCCCCTCCAGGATTAATCTCCTATTTGGTGCCTTTATCAGCAGCATCCCACTCCTTTTCTATTTTTTATTATTTATATATATATATATATATTTTTTTTTTTTTTATCAAATTTCAAGCAAACGTCACTGGGTCCAGTCTAGACACATTGATTGATTGATTGATTGACCGAGGTGCTGCAATTTGAAGCCACCTTAGCTTGTGCGCCTGCAATCGCAGTGGTTATGATGCGCTTACGAAGCATCTGTGAATGCCGGGGTAATATTAGAAATTGGATTTTTTTGGTGGGTTCTTTGATTCAGGCATCATTCTTCATGATTACAGGAGCGTCGAAGCAGGACACGGACTCTATTTAGAAGAGCATCGTCTTTATTTGTCACATATACATTACAGTACAGTGAAATTCTTCCCTCGCATATCCCAGCTTGTTTTAGAAGCTAAGGGCCTTGCTCAGGGACCCAATAGGACCAGCTTGGCCATCCCGAGCGATGACTCGAACCCGCGACCTTCCGATCAGTTGTACGACGCCTTAAACGCTGTGCTACCCATCCTATACAGTGCATCTGACTCGTTCGTTCATTTGTCACATGCATAGAGTCTATGGGAGTCAGGTGACAAAAATGAACGAACGATTCGGACCAGAAGATATGAGAAGATGAGTTGATTATTGTGTATATCATAATACGTTTTTAGTCGCATTGTAATTTTATTTTAATTACTGGAACGTTAGTAAAACTTGTATGTATTTCTGATGCAAAGAACAAATTGAACTAAACGACTCAACAAAAAAAAAGATTCGTTCATTCTATTGAGCCGACTCACTAAAATGATCCAAATTTCCCATCACTAGTACAAAATCAGCATTTCACAAGAAGTGCAAAGTATATATCATTCATTCATTCATTCATTCATCTTCTACCCCTTTATCCGATCTTCCCTCGGGTCACGGGGAGTCTGTGCCTATCTCAGGCGTCTATGGGCATTAAGGCAGGATACACCCTGGATGGAATGCCAATCCATCACAGGACACACACACACACACACACACATTCATACACTAGGGACAATTTTCCAAGGTGCCAATCAACCTACCGTGCATGTTTTTGGACCGGGAGGAAAAGGAAACCGGAGAAACCCGGAGAAAAAGAGAAAAAACCTCCTGAGGCACGGGGAGAACATGCACAAACTCCACACACACACACACATGGCTGAGACGGGAATTGAACCCGGACCCTGGCGGTGTGAGGCGAATGTGCTAACCATTAAACCACCGTGCCTCCTCCAAAGTATATATAAATGAATGAATTATACATTTCAGGAGGTTGCCAGATCTGTTGTCTTGCATGTGCTTATCAGCCCTTCTTTGATTCTCAAATATTAAAGCGAGACCGACGGGGGAAACCGCAGTGTCTTTTTTTTCGCGGCCACGTCGTGACGCAAAAATCCGTATCGAGACGAGATTCTCGCGTGTATAACACAGCATTCCTGCGAACATCTGATCCGTGTGGGCTGCGCCGAAGAGATAGAAATGTTCCCACTGTGAGGGCGAGAAAAGACAGATGGGCCAGAGACAGTCCTAGAGAGAGAGAGAGAGAGAGAGAGAGACTGAGAGGGAGAGATGATAATGATGATGGTAAACTATGCACTGATAAATCAGTGAAAAACAGGGAAACAGACGAGACCCGGAGACGCATTTATAACTTTTCATGTTTTTATATATAACGCCGGCGCTGCCGTCACTTCGGTTAAGGTAAAGCCAACCTCGGGAGTACATAGTACATATGTTTTTGGAAGCTTGCATTTGAGGGGATTTGCTCGACGCCCCCTTCTCCCCACCCCTTTATCTATCCATACATCTTTCAGTCTGTCTCATCCTTGGTTTTCCCCGATTTCCTTTAGGCCACTAGGTAGAAATGTGACTTTATTTGTGTGTGTGTGTGTGTGTGTTTGTGGCCATGCACTAACATTCAATGCATCTCTTGCCTCAAGCCCAGTGCCCTCTAGATAACCTTGAGAAGCCTGAAAGATAGATGAATGAATCATGGAATTTCAGAGTAGTAGCAGTCATGCAGGTACATCGTTAAAGCAGTGTGCAGGGAAAAAAAAAACAGGACAAACATTATTATTATTATTATTATTATTATTATTATTATTATTTTATTATTATTATTATTATTATTATTATTTATTTTCAAACTTTTTTAATTAGGATTTCATAAATTTATTATAGATATACATATATATATATATTATATTTTTTATTATTTAATTAATTAAAATTAATATTATGATATTTAATATAAAAATTAATTTATTTTTGCCAACATTGCAGTGTGCAACCGTAATCTTGTGTGTGACAGAGTGAGTGAAAGACAGATACAGACATGGTACAAGAGAGAGAGAGAGAGAGAGAGATATAGGAGAGAGAGAGAGGAGAGAGAGAGAGGAGAGAGGAGAGTAGACAGAGAGAGTGAGAGAGAGAGAGAGATGAAACAGACAGATAGACAGAGCCAGCTGTCGGAGTGTGTGTTATAGAGAGTGAGTTATATAGTTGGGAAATAACAAAAAATAAAACAGACAGTCTGGAGAGAGTGCAATACAGGTCTACCATGATAACGTATAAAAGGATGGTATTCGTGTTTTGTGTGTGTGTGTGTGTGTGTGTGTGTGTGTGTGTGTGTGAGAGAGAGAGAGAGAGAGAGAGAGAGAGAGAGAGAGAGAGAGGAGCTTGAGGAGAGAGAGAAGAGAGAGGTTTTCCTATTTGGCTCATGAAGTAAACTCTGCTGAGAGAGATGATGTCATCGTTGTCTGCAGCAGGTCAAGTTTTTTAATGAATTGGTGTGTGTGTGTGTGTGTGTGTGTGGTGTGTTCTGTGTGATGTGTGTGTGTGAGTGTGAAGAGAAGAGAGAGAGAGAGAGAGAGGGGGGAGAGTGTTTAGGAAATCACTGAGTCACTGTGATGTTAGGACATCTCCTTGCTCAGGTCCTTGCCTGGCTGTCCCACACTGAGAGATTAATTATACCTCACAGTGGGAAGATCATCAGCTCCGTTCACATGCAATTACGTCCACACCTCACGTGTGTGACACTGTGCCTGTGTGGGGTGTGTGTCTGTGTGCGTGCCTGTGTGTGTGTGTGTGTGTGTGTGTGCCTGTGTGGTGTGTGTGCTGATTGCTGTCTATGGTGCTGTGTGTGTGTGTGTGTGTGTGTGTGTGTGTGTGTGTGTGTGTGCCCTGTGTGTGTTGTTGTTAGGTGTGTGTGTGTGTGTGTGATTGTCTGTGTCTCTCTCTGGCTGGCTGTGAGAGACTCGACAATATGCAAAGTATATGTGTGTGTGTGTGTGTGTGTGTGTGTGTGTGTGTGTGTGTGTGTGTACATTGCAGTTGATTTAATTTGAGGAAAAATATATATTACAAAATTAACAAATTCCTTATTAAATCATTAATACGCATAAAATATATTCGATGTTTTTTTTTTTTTTTTTTTTACGATTGAGAAATGATGATATTAATAATGGCATAATAGCGACACCTATCGGTTTTGCATAGAAACAACAAGCCTGGAAAGCATTGCGTATAATGTTCAAATGGAAATAAATAAATAAATAAATAAATTGGATAAATGACAAATTAATTGTTCTGTTCTGTACAGAAATTATTTTGACCTATTTATTTATTTATTTATTTATTGACATATTTGTGTTATGATCTCTGCATCTCTGGAGAGAAATGTATGTACCCCCCCCCCCCCCCCCCCACCATCCCTCCTGACCCAGTTTAAGAGGATTTTCCTGCAAATGACACAAAATCCCTCCAATCCAGGTGTACAGAGACTTTTTTTTCTATTCGAAGACTCGAGGCTGCCGAAAATGCTTCAACCAGGTACTAAATAAAGAGTCTAAATACCTTTTTTAAATTATTGTATGGACATTATTATTATTATATATTATTATTATTTTATTATTATTATTATTATTATTTATTTATTTTATATATATATATCTATCATTCTTTTGGAGGGGGTACGGTAGTTTAGTGTTTAGCACGTTCGCCTCACACCGCCATCTTGGGTCCGTCCGGGTTCCGCCCCATTCCCGTCCATCTCCCGTCGATTCCCGTCCATTGGCCATGTGTGTGTGTGGAGTTTGTGTATTTTTCATTGTTCTCCCCGTGCCTCCCTCAGGGGGTTTTTTTTTCTCCGGGTTCTCCGGTTTCCTCCCCCGGTCCAAAAACATGCACGGTAGGTTGATTGGCACGTTGGAAAATTGTTCCTAGTGTATGAATGCATATGTGTGTGTGTGTCTTGCGATGGGTTGGCATTCCATCCAGGGTGTATCCTGCCTTAATGCCCATAGACGCCTGAGATAGACACAGACTCCCCGTGACGCGAGGGAAGATCGGATAAAGCGGTAGAAGATGAATGAATGAATGAATGAATGAATTCTTTTGAATGTTTGCAAAATTATTGGGACACCTTTTTTTTGTTTTTTTTTTCTTCCCCCGCATCACAATTTCACACAATTATACAGAACGACTTGGGACACACTAGTATTCAATTCTCCTGAATGAGGATATAAATAGTAAATAAATAATATATTGCAAAATGCACGATGTGATTTTAATGAGACGGAATGCAAAGAATATGCGCGTAACCTAAGGTGACCGACTGCACAGTGTACATTTCCCAGCATGCTTTGCGGCGGTGTGTGTACCTGCAGCTGAAACGGTGATCCAGCAGCGTCCACTTTCTTTGCTCTCAGTTCCCTAAAGAGACTTTTAATTGCTTCATTAACCTTTCAGCGCGAATCAGTCAGGAGGAAATTTCACCGTGTCTTTACACACAGAGGAATGCTGGGAAAAATAACTAACCTTGTTTCCAATGTGTTGGATTTATTTATTAATTTATGTGTTTATATTTGTAAATGTTTATGAATACGCCTGTGAGTACGCCCAAGAGTTTTCAATTTTACATGCGATGTTGTGCCGTATGTAATGCCAGATGGTTATACATAATATGTCATACAGTATGTCAGTTGGTTATATACAGTGTCAGGTGTTTATATACAGTGTGAGTATATATTAGTGTAGCTATTTTATATACCGTCTCACTTGGTTATATACAGTGTCAGTGTACTATAGTGTCACTAATTTATATACAATGTCAGTTGGTTATATACTTTGTCAAGTGGTTATATATAGTGTTAGTGTACTATAGTGTCAATATAATATATATACTAATTTATATACAGTGTTAGTGGTTATATTATTACATACTATATGTCACTATTTATATACAGGTTATATATATTGGTTATATATAGTGTCAGTGTCAGTTATTTATATACAGGTTATATACAGTGTCAACATACTATAGTGTCACTAATTTATATACAGTGTCAGTTGGTTATATACAGCGTCAATTGGTTATATATAGTGTCAGTGTACTATAGTGCCACTAATTTATATACAGTGTCAGTAGGTTATATACAGTGTAATTTATATACAGTGTCAGTTGGTTATATACAGTGTCAATTGGTTATATATAGTATATAGTGTATACTATAGTGTCACTAATTTATATACAGTGTTAGTAGGTTATATATACAGTTGGTTATATACTTTGTCAAGTGTCACTAATTTATATACAGTTATATATAGTGTCAGTATACTATAGTACTATAGTGTCACTAATTTATATACAGTGTCAGTATATATATTGGTTATATATACAGTGTCAGTTGGTTATATACAGTGTCAATTGGTTATATATATTGTCAGTGTACTATAGTGTCACTAATTTATATACAGTGTCAGTAGGTTAGATATACAGTGTCAGTATACTATAGTGTCACTAATTTATATACAGTGTCAGTTGGTTATATACTTTGTCAAGTGGTTATATATAGTGTCAGTGTACTATAGTGTCACTAATTTATATACAGTGTCAGTAGGTTATATATACAGTGTCAGTTGGTTATATACAGTATCAATATACTATAGTGTCACTAATTTATATACAGTGTCAGTTGGTTATATACAGCGTCAATTGGTTATATATAGTGTCAGTGTACTATAGTGCCACTAATTTATATACAGTGTCAGTAGGTTATATATACAGTGTCAATTGGTTAAATATAGTGTCAGTGTACTATAGTGTTATTCATTTATATACAGTGTCAGTAGATTATATACAGTGTCAGTGTACTATAGTGCCACTAATTTATATACAGTGTCAGTAGGTTAGATATATAGTGTTAGTATACTATAGTGCCACTAATTTATATACAGTGTCAGTAGGTTATATACAGTGCCAATTGGTTATATATAGTATTAGTATACTATAGTGTCACTAATTTATATACAGTGTCAATTGGTTATATATAGTGTTAGTGTACTATAGTGTCACTAATTTATATACAGTGTCAATTGGTTATATATAGTGTTAGTGTACTATAGTGTCACTAATTTATATACAGTGTCAATTGGTTATGTACAGTCTCAGTGTAGCAGTATAAGTAGTTTATACACAGTGTCAGTAGATTATATACAGAATCAGTGTACTATAGTGTCACTAATTTATATCCAGTGTCAGTAGGTTATATATACAGTGTCAGTTAGTTATATACAGTGTCAATTGGTTTTATATATAGTGTCAGTGTACTATAGTGTCACTAATTTATATACAGTGTCAGTTGATTATATACAATGGTAATTGGTTATATACAGTGTCAGTTGGCTATATACAGTGTCAATTGGTTATATATAGTGTCAGTGTACTATAGTGTCACTAATTTATATAGAGTGACGATGGGTTATGTACAGTCTCGGTGTACCATAGTGTAAGTAGTTTATACACAGTGTCAGTATACTATAGTCTCACTAATTTATATTCAGTGTCAGTAGGTTATATACAGTGTCAATGGGTGATATACAGTGTAAGTGTACTCGTGTAAGTAGTTTATATAGTGTCAGTAGGTTATGTACAGTGTCAATGGGTTATATACAGTATAAGTGTACTCGTGTAAGTAGTTTATATAGTGTCAGTAGGTTATATACAGTGTCAGAGGGTGATATACAGTGTAAGTGTACTCGTGTAAGTAGTTTATATAGTGTCAGTAGGTTGTATACAGTGTCAGAGGGTGATATACAGTGTAAGTGTACTCGTGTAAGTAGTTTATATAGTGTCAGTAGGTTATATACAGTGTCAGAGTGTGATATACAGGGTAAGTGTACTCGTGTAAGTAGTTTATATAGTGTCAGTAGGTTATGTACAGTGTCAATGGGTTATATACAGTGTAAGTGTACTCGTGTAAGTAGTTTATATAGTGTCAGTAGGTTATATACAGTGTCAATGGGTTATATACAGTGTAAGTGTACTCGTGTAAGTAGTTTATATAGTGTCAGTAGGTTATATACAGTGTCAATGGGTTATATACAGTGTAAGTGTACTCGTGTAAGTAGTTTTTATAGTGTCAGTAGGTTATATACAGTGTCAGTATGTTTTATACAGTATCAGATGGTTATATACAATATATAATACTAATGAACATATAAGCAAAAAGAATTAGGATGTCTTGTTCCATAATACAGAAGTGAAGTTGTTGTATAAGGGGAGTTCGTGTTGTCACGTCGCCTCGCCGTTGTTCATTTTCGGTGTTTTCCTCTTGATGTAATGCTCAGTGACTCTTTGTGCTGAATGTGGAGTTCTGTAAGTGCGTTTTGTCAGGCAAAGGTCTTCGGGGGCTGCACACAAAGACAGGCAGGAGGGCACAAAGCGAGGGCTCCCCACGGAGGGCACGTCACTCCGGCATGTGCACAATGGATGAGTGGAGAGAAAACTGCGCATCAGATTTTTATCCGGGACAGAGGAACATCCCATGAGAGCGACAGAGCAGTGCATGAGAGAGGGAGATTTTTAGACAGTGGGAGGAAAAAAATAAAGGAGTGGGAGAAAAAATGTAGGATGGCAGCCGGGGCCGAAAAAAAAATGGATGGAGGTGAGAGAAAGAGAAAAAAGAGAAAGAGAAAAAGAAAACGGGACTGCGAGAGAAAGAAAGGAAAAGGACTGGGAGTAGAATATGGATGGAAAAAAGAGTTGGCAATAAAAACACAAAGCAAAGATGGAAGAGGAGAGATGAAAATAGAAGGAGAAAGTGGGGAAAACAGAGAGAATTTATAAGGCCAAGAAAGATATAAAAGCTACAGTGAAAGGGTAGAATTGAAATGCCGAGAGAAAGGAAATGGAGGGAGGGGGTAGGAAAAAGGAGAGTGGAATGGGACTGGGAGAGAGGGAGGGAGGGAGGTGAGAGACTGGGGAATAAAAGAGGCGAGAATAGAAAGATAAAAGGGGAAGGGTGGAAAAAAAATGGAGAGAATAATAAAAAAAAAAGGGTTGGCGACGAGAAATACTAATCAGCCAATCAGGAACCAGATAAACCAGGACGTGAGGTGGTCATGTGATTCTTGCTTGCCAATATTAATAGTAAATAGAAAAATGACACAAAAAGCAAATAAATAGATAAATAAAACGTTGAATTGGTTAATAATTACAAAATCATTGTGTGTGTGTGTGTGTGTGTGTGTGTGTGTGTGTGTGTGTGGTGTGTGTGTGTGTGTGAAGATCCGCCCCTTCGCTAACTACTGACACTTGTACGCCAAAGTCACATTAAAGACTCCAACATTTAAAGGAGCCTTTTTTTGTCCCAAACATCAAAAAGACGTGTTTCATGTTCAGCCTGTTTCTCTTTCCAGGAGATCATTTGAATTTTGAGAGAAAAAAAAAAGCCGTCCTCCTCCCTCGCGCCGTCCTTGGCGTGAACCCGGCTTTCAAGTCATCTTAGGTCCCACTTAATCCTAACGTGCCTTATCTTATTTCCTTTCCCGAAATCAAAAGTGAAGCGCCCTCGCCGTCATCGCCGAACCCATTTTTGCGCAATCAAAGGAGCGAGCTTCTCTACGTGGCCGCTCGCTCTCTCGCGCTCGAGTCTCACGTGCCGATATCATTATCGAGTGTCACGGTCGAGCCGGCCGAGAGACACACGATCTGAAGGTACCCCCCCCCAAAAAAAAGAGGTCTTTCTTTCTCTTAAGGTTAATTAGAAAAGTTTCTAGACTTGACCACATGTGAGGAAATGTTCCGAATGTCATTTTGGGATGTTTCGTTAAAGTAAGCTCGTTAAAAATGTAACAGTGCTAATTAGTTTTAAAGAGTAAAGTGTATGGGTTCGTGTCAGTAAGTTATATGCAGTGTCAGTATACTATAGTATATTATATGTAGTATCAGTAGGTTATATACAGTGTCAGTAGTATACTATATTGTGTCAGTAGGTTATATACAGTGTCAGTTATATGCAGTGTCAGTGTACTAGTGTCTAGGTTATATACAGTGTCAGTAAGTTATATGCAGTGTCAGTATACTATATTGTCAGTAGGTTATATACAGTGTCAGTAAGTTATATGCAGTGTCAGTATACTATTGTGTCAGTAGGTTATATACAGTGTCAGTAAGTTATATGCAGCGTCAGGTATTGTGTCAGTAGGTTATATACAGTGTCAGTAGGTTATATGCAGTGTCAGTATACTATTGTGTCAGTAGGTTATATACAGTGTCAGTAAGTTATATGCAGTGTCAGTATACTATATTGTCAGTAGGTTATATGCAGTGTCAGTATACTATAGTTTCAGTAGGTTATATACAGTGTCAGTAGGTTATATTCAGTGTCAGTATACTATTGTGTTAGTAGGTTATATACAGTGTCAGTAAGTTATATGCAGTGTCAGTATACTATTGTGTCAGTAGGTTATATACAGTGTCAGTAAGTTATATGCAGTGTCAGTATACTATTGTGTCAGTAGGTTATATACAGTGTCAGTAAGTTATATGCAGTGTCAGTATACTATATTGTCAGTAGGTTATATGCAGTGTCAGTATACTATTGTTAGTATGCAGTGTCAGTATACTATAGTTGTCAGTAGGTTATATACAGTGTCAGTAGTTATATGCAGTGTCAGTATACTATTGTGTCAGTAGGTTATATACAGTGTCAGTAGGTTATATGCAGTGTCAGTATACTATTGTGTCAGTAGGTTATATACAGTGTCAGTAAGTTATATGCAGTGTCAGTATACTATATTGTCAGTAGGTTATATGCAGTGTCAGTATACTATAGTTTCAGTAGGTTATATACAGTGTCAGTAAACTATAGTGTCTATAGTGTCAGTATACTATAGTGTCCGTATACTATAGTGTCAGTAGGTTATAAACAGTGTCAGTATACTAGTGTCAGTAGGTTATATACAGTGTCAGTAAGTTATATGCAGTGTCAGTATACTATTGTGTCAGTAGGTTATATACAGTGTCAGTAAGTTATATGCAGTGTCAGTATACGATTGTGTCAGTAGGTTATATACAGTGTCAGTAATTTATATGCAGCGTCAGTGTACGATTGTGTCAGTAGGTTATATACAGTGTCAGTAAGTTATATGCAGTGTCAGTATACGATTGTGTCAGTAGGTTATATAGAGTGTCAATAAGTTATATACAGTGTCAGTATACTATTGTGTCATCAGGTTATACACAGTGTCAGTATATTATAGTGTCAGTAGGTTATATACAATTTAGGTATACTATAGTGTCAGTAGGTTATATACAGTGTCAGTATATTATAATGTCAGTAGGTTATATACACTGTCAGGATACTCTCGTATACTAACAGCAGGTTATGTAGGTTATATACAGTGTCAGTATACTATAGTGTCAGTAGAATATATAGAGTGTCAGTATACTATAGTGTCAGTAGGTGATATACAGTGTCAGTATACTATAGTGTCAGTAGATTATATACAGTGTCAGTATACTGTAGTGTCAGTAGGTTATATACAGTGTCAGTAAACTATAGTGTCTATAGTGTCAGTATACTATAGTGTCCGTATACTATAGTGTCAGTAGGTTATAAACAGTGTCAGTATACTACAGTGTCAGTAGGTTATATATAGAGTCAGTATACTAGTGTCAGTATATTATATAGTATCAGTAGGTTATATACAGTGTCAGTATACTATATTGTCAGTAGGTTATATGCAGTGTCAGTATACTATAGTTTCAGTAGGTTATATACAGTGTCAGTAGGTTATATGCAGTGTCAGTATACTATATTGTAAGTAGGTTATATGCAGTGTCAGTATACTATATTGTCAGTAGGTTATATGCAGTGTCAGTATACTATAGTTTCAGTAGGTTATATACAGTGTCAGTAGGTTATATGCAGTGTCAGTATACTATAGTTTCAGTAGGTTATATACAGTGTCAGTAGGTTATATGCAGTGTCAGTATACTATAGTTGTAGGTTAGTAGGTTATATGCAGTGTCAGTATACTATATTGTAAGTAGGTTATATGCAGTGTCAGTATACTATATTGTAAGTAGGTTATATGCAGTGTCAGTATACTATAGTTTCAGTAGGTTATATACAGTGTCAGTAGGTTATATGCAGTGTCAGTATACTATAGTTTCAGTAGGTTATATACAGTGTCAGTAGGTTATATGCAGTGTCAGTATACTATAGTGTCACCAGGTTATATACAGTGTTTTTTCTTCCTTAAGAATGACACTGACATTTTATTAAGGCTAAGCATGTAATATAAATAATCATTTTGATTAATGAAATGTAAACAACAGCGTGACTGCAAGAAACCAAAAACCCCTTATATTTACACAGACACTAAAAACCCTGAAGTGCACTACAGGAAGAGCCAAAGCCTGAGACGTCTCATCTGCAGGACGATGCCGAGGATGTTTACTGACACTGTTATGGCCAGGGATCTCCTGTGTGCCGAGAGTGGCACAAACAAACACAACAAACACACTGATCCAATCAAATTGTATTTGTTATGTGACCTGATGTTCAGAAATTGTTTTTTTTACGATGGACCAATATTTAAACATGACACTAGAAATAAAATTTTATATAAAAAATAAGGTTTAAAGGTAATAAATGCGTAACTAAAAGTAAAAAGTAAAAAGTAACTAAAGTATAAAAATATGGAGAAAAATATAGAGTGCATGGATAGATGGAAAAATGGATGCATGATTTATTGGATGTATAGATGCTTGGTTTGTTGGATGGACGGATGGACGGATGGGTGTTCGGATGGATGTATGATTGGATAGATGGTTGGATGTTGTATTGATGATTGGATGATTGGATGGATGGATTGATAAATGGATGGATGGATGGGTGGGTGGATGATTAAATAGATGGATGGATGGATGATTGGATAGATGGTTGGATGTTGTATTGATGATTGGATGATTGGATGGATGGATTGATAATTGGATGGATGGTTGGATGGATGCATTGATAATTGGATGGACGGATGATGGATGATTAAATAGATGGATGGATTGATAATTGGATGGATAATTGGATGGATGGATGGATGGTTGGACGTTGTGCTGATGATTGGATGGATGAATTAGTAGCTTGTTGATTGGATAGATGGATTGGATAGATTGATGGGTGGATGCATTGATAATTGGATGGATGATTGGATGATTAAATAGATGGATGGATTGATAATTGGATGGATGATTGGATGGATGGTTGGATGAATGAATTAGTATAATTCATGGATGGATGGATGGATTAATAATTGGATGGATGGATGCATTGATAATTGGATGTATGGATGGGTGGATGATTAAATAGATGGATGGTTGGACGCTGTGCTGATGATTGGATGAATGAATTAGTAGCTTGTTGATTGGATAGATGGAATGGATAGCATGATAGCTGGATGAATGATTGGATGGATGGATGGATGATTAAATAGATGAACGGATGGATTGATAATTGGATGGATGGATTCATTGATAATTGGATGGATGGATGGGTGGATGATTAAATAGATGGATGATTGGATGGATGGATGGGTGGATGATTAAATAGATGGATGGATGGATTTATAATTGGATGGATGATTAGACAGATGAATGGTTGGACGCTGTGCTGATGATTCGATGGATAAATTAGTAGCGTGTTGATTGTATAGATGGATTGGATGGAGTGGTAGCTGGATGGATGATTGGATGGATGGATGGATGCATTGATAATTGGATGTATGGATGGGTGGATGATTAAATGGATGGATGGTTGGACGCTGTGCTGATGATTGGATGGATGAATTAGTAGCTTGTTGATTGGATGGATGGATGGAATGGATGAGATTCATAGATGGATTGGATGGAGTGGTAGCTGGATGGATGATTGGATGGATGGATGGATGGATTAATAATTGGATGGATGGATGCATTGATAATTAGATGTATGGATGGGTGGATGATTAAATGGATGGATGGTTGGACGCTGTGCTGATGATTGGATGGATGAATTAGTAGCTTGTTGATTGTATAGATGGATTGGATGGAGTGGTAGCTGGATGGATGATTGGATGGATGGATGGATGGATAGATTGATAATTGGATGGATGGATGCATTGATAATTGGATGTATGGATGGGTGGATGATTAAATAGATGGATGGTTGGACGCTGTGCTGATGATTGGATGGATGAATTTGTAGCTTGTTGATTGTATAGATGGATTGGATGGAGTGATAGCTGGATGGATGATTGGATGGATGGATGGATGGATGATTAAACAGATGGATGGATGGATGGATTGGGCAGGAAATTTCGACATCTTTTTCTCTTCTCCTCCACTTAATCAGAACGTGCCCTATCTACTTTCCCTTCCCTAAATTGAAAATGAAGTGCTCCCTGTCCTCGTGAAAACCTATTTTGAGCAACAGTGAAAATGAGAGGGAGGGAGGGAGGGAGGGAGGGAGTGAGGGAGGAGATCTCTCTCTCTCTCTCTCTCTCTCTTGTTCCCAAATTTTATTTATGCGTTATCAGAAGGCCGGGTTTCAAGGTGGCCATGTGCAGACAATTGAACGTATCCCAAAAGAAATATCTTCCTCTTCAGATTAATTAGGAAGCGCTGAGTGTTTTAGAGGGTGCGAGAGAGAAGTGTCAGAACATCGTTAGGAGACTCATTCAGAGAAGGCACGGGGATAAGTCACAAATCAGGTTTAAAGGCAAATTACCTGAGGCCAATTAATAACGAGAAAAGAACGATAGAAAGAAAGAAAGAAAGTTGGATGTTCATGTTTGTCGATTTCTGTATTGGATTGTGCATAGAACTTTTTAAATAGTCAACAGTGTGGACTGGAAAAGAAAGGATGGATAGATGGATGGATGGTTGGAGGGGTTGATAGTTAAATAGATAGATTGATATATGCTAGGGGGCACGATGGTTTAGTGGTTAACACGTTCGCCTCACACCACCAGGGTCCGGGTTCGATTCCCGTCTCGGCCATGTGTGTGTGTGGAGTTTGTGCATGTTCTACCCGTGTCTCAGGGGGTTTTTCTCCGGGTTCTCCGGTTTCCTCCCCCGGTCCAAAAACATGCACGGTAGGTTGATTGGTGAATAGTGTATGAATGTGTGTGTGTGTGTGTGTGTGTGTCCTGTGATGGGTTGGCATTCCATCCAGGGTGTATCCTGCCTTAATGCCCATAGACGCCTGAGATAGACACAGACTCCCCGTGACCCGAGGGAAGATCTGATAAAGCGGTAGAAGATGAATGAATGAATGAATGAATGAATGATATATGCTAAGATAGTGTGTAGCTCAATCCTGTTGTGAAAAACGTCGGGTGACAATGTTGGTGAGTAATGTATGCTGCTGCGGAGGGGGTGTGGCTCAGTGGGTTTAAGGCACTGGGCTGCTGATGGGAAGATCCGGGTTCGAGCCCCGGTATGGCCAATCTACCACCCTTGGGTCCTTGAGCAAGACCCTTAACCCTCTGTGCTCCAGGGGGTGCCATATCATGGCTGATACCCTGCGCTCTGACCCCAGCTACCAACATCAAGCTGTGATATGTGAAGAAAGAATTTCACAGTGCTGTAATGTTTATGTAATAAACAAATAAAGTCTCATCTATTAATTGCGCGTTAATGAAATGCTTTTACGCTAACGTGGTAATAATGCATTAACTACGGCAGCACTCTCTAGCTCTTACTGACGTTGCGTCAGGTTCTGCCTGCTGAGTAGAGAACAGAGCTCCCGAGATCAGGCACAACAGATCAATCGGACCAACAAACACGCGCTGTGTGAAGATCAGATAAAACTCCTGATTGCTTGAGACTGAGTGTGTCGGACTTCATGATCCGGAACAACACAACGATCGAGCACCGAGGCGATGAAATGCAGAACTAACCGTGAAATGTGGCGCTGAGGCATCGTTGATATTAATTACAGTCCAAATGCAAAGAACGCGCCGTCCTCGGGTTGCTTAGTAACTTAAGAACTTTGAGTTCTTGGATTTATATAGAAGAAAGGCATCAGGGACTGTTACTATGGCCGTTATTGACGTGTTAACGCAAATTGACTTTAACGGCGCTAATGTGATTAACGCAGTGTGCGTTACTGTGTGAGTGATCTGCTCCTTCACTCTGCGTCGTGTCGGCGAATGAACGAAACCCCAACAACAAACAAATAACGAATGAATAAATAAACGTTCAGTGCATCCACTCACACTTCCTAAATCCCCCCCGAATTACACCTACTATCTGCGCATTCACAACAGGTACGATCTCCTCACTATATTAGCGTATATTAGCGTACGGAACCTTACGCAAGCGCATCGCATTCCCAAATCCGTATTACTGCAATAAAGCACATTTTTACTGAACGCAATAAAGCGCTTCCGTATAACCTAAACACCGTATCACCAGTTTATATGGAAAAGCAACCGGAACACGATTCTTAAAGGGGCCACGTCCCATATTTTACACTTCAAACCAACACTAAACAAATAACATTGTAATTAACAAGAAATTCATATTTTAAAAAATTATTTCCAGATTAAAATATTAAACAATCGATAATTTGATCAAGAAATTTATATATTTATAACAGGTTACATTTACATTTGCAGCATTTGGCAGACGCCCTTATCCAGAGCGACATACAACTGAGCAATTGAGGGTTAAGGGCCTTGCTCAAGGGCCCACTAGTGGAAGCTTGATGGTGGTGGGGTTTGAACCCATGATCTTCCGGTCCAGAGGCCAATGCCTTAACCACTGGGCTACCACCTCCCATTTAGTTACAGTATTAGAAATATGAAAAGTATTCATTTATGGTACATAGAAAACTAACGTGCGATTAATCGCTCGTGGCAATTGTGCGATTAATCGCGATTAAATATTTTAATCGACTGACAGACTTAATTGTTACATAAATGATTGGTCTCGAACATATTTCAGGACATATTATTTGCTGCTTTGGGTTTTATTTGGTCACTGAAGTAAATATCATTTCCTGTTGAAACGACTTGAAAATGGTGCCGGTGCTGCAAACGGCCATGAAGAACAAAAAAAACCCCACTCAGTGTGGTGTGTGTAAGGTCTGAGTGTGAGTGTATATAAGTGTGTGGGTGTTTTTGTGTACATGCTGTCACGCATCTCTTTCGCCCATGACATCTGCAATGCAGTAGAAGGCATTGACGCTCCACACCTACTGCATGAGGCCGTCGTTATGCCGTCATTACATTTACATTGACAGTGTTTGGCAGACGCCCTTATCCAGGGCGACTTACAAGTGAGTAATTGAAGGTTAAGGGCCTTGCTCAAGGGCCCACTAGATGCAGCTTGGTGGTGGTGGGGTTTGAACCCATGATCTTCCGGTCCACCTTAACCACTGGGGTACCACCGCCCTACCTAGTCATTAGACTCCTCCCTATTGAAAATATTAAAATTTTTTCACGATTATAACTTTACTAGGCGACACAAACACACACACACACACACACACACACACACATACACACACACACTATATAGCAGGTGACATTCGGATTGGAATTCTATGAAATTCCATAAGAATGGGTTTTTTTATTTTTATTTTTTTTATAAGAATTTTTTTTTATTTCATAACAGTGTTGAATGCAGCAAATAATAAATACATATATAAATAAATAAATGCAGCTAATAATAAATAATCAATGATAATTATTTAGTTATTTTTTAATATTATTCAATAATTCAGAAAGTGCTTAAGGGCCATTTGGTTAGATATAGTATGTTATTCCATGCGCCACCTGGTGGATAGTGCAGCAATCACATGACATATTTAATTTCTTTAAAAAATAAAAAATAATAATAAAAAAGTGCCGCAGGATTCAGCGGGATTTCGCGGGAAGAAAAGCGCATTCCTACTGGCAGTATCTGTACATTCAAAAGAATGTGGAAGAAAAGATACAGGAGGTGAAAGAAGAAAAGACTGTGTGTAATGTTAAAATTATTCATATTTAACTAATTATCACAATGTTTTGCAAGTGTTTCTTTTGTTTGTTTGTTTGTTTGTTTGTTTGTTTTGTGTGTTGTGGTTTCATTCTGGAATGCAAAAACATAATTAGGGAAACATGGCGATGATGAAATGGAACTAATCACATAATTAATGCTTTTGTGTTAAAGTAACATTTAGGCCAAAGTTACAGTAGACTGGTCGATTCTTTGGAGCCGAGAGTTGTGAGTTCAAATCCCAGCAATACCAATCTGCCACTCCTGGGGCCCCTGAGCAAGGCTCTTAATCCTGCACCATGAATGCAGGTTGTTCTGGATAAGGGGCATCTGCCAAACGCTGTCTATGTTCTGAAAAAAGTCATATCAAAAATTATGAATCGTTTTTGTCCGATCCTCATGAATCATACCTCATATCGTGCGGCCCGATGGTGCGATGTGTGCTGTTACTTTTATAAGGAATCACACCGCGGAATTCCGAACCAGGGACCAAAAAGCGGGAATTTTTTCCCATGGAAAATGAATGGGGCTGAAATTTCGTGCCTCACAGTTCGGGCCTGTGAGCGTCCGACATGCACATATGGCAAATCCACTCGTAGAGGGTCCGGAGTGGATCGCGATCATATACCTCCCGAACCCCACACATGTTCGGAATTTCGGGAAATCTGGCCAGCCCCATAGAGAATGAATGGGGAGATTTGACGCTCCGCTGTTCGGCCTGTGTTCTCCCGACATGCACATTTGACATATCCACTGGTAGGTGAGATGGAGTAGGTTGCGAACATATGACTGTTGCATGGCGTCACATGGCTGCGAACGTGAAAAATTTACGAAAAGTTGAAACTCGGACACAGGGTCATGTGACATGTCTAAACGCTCGGCACATCGAAGGGAGTCGGACGCTGGATAATTTTATGTCGCTTACATCACTGGCCCCGCCCCTTTGCAGTGTAAACATTTGTCTCTCCGAACGAGCTAGCATTTCGAAGTCAACGCTAAATATTAAATGCACAAGGCTCTAAGGGTTCGCGTCGGGAGCCGCGGTTTGTATCGGCAAGCATCACTCACATTTTCTTCAGGAAACGTCCCATATCTAGTTTTAATAAATGTCTAAAAGGGTCTTCTGGGGAACCTTCCTGATATAAGAATAGCCTTTATTTGTTCGATATACATTACAACACAGCGAAATTGTTCATTAGCATATCACAACTTGTTTTTGGAAGCTGGGGTTAGACATAATACAGCGCCCCCTGGAGCACAGATGCTTAAGAGCCTTGCTCAAGGACCCAAGGGAAATAATACAGAGGCTGGAACCCCCGACCTTCTGATGCATAGCCCAGCACTGAAATACACCCCTCTCGTTTATAATATACATAATAAACCCTATTGTTAGGGTTTGGATTGTGGGGGGAGAGGGGGGGAGGTTAATATGTATGGTATGACTGGCAAAGGAACAATTTTAATGCGAAAATAATAGGGGGAATGTTAGGGTTATAGCGCCGCTGCGTGAGCTACAACCAAACCCCTCAGACGCCTGGTACAGAACGGTACAGAAGGTACTGTGAGCAACTTCTCCCTGCATGCTTCTTTATCGACTACCTTTACTTCTCTGCATGATGGCTGTCGACTGTAATGTTCAGGGAGAGTGTGTGCTCTATTCAGGGCTTAGACGCATGCGGTAAAACACACACACACACACACACACACACAACTCCATCTGTGTCGTCTTTTCTGGGGCCCAAGCACTTTGACCCAATATCAGTAGGGGCTGATCTTGATATCTTGATGGTGGGAGAAAGAAGAAGTTGCTATCTTTATTAAATCAGTCATTTTTTATTATATTGCCTTGGAAAAATAGCACACACACACACACACACACACACACACACACACACACACACACACACACACACACACACACACTCACACACACGTATACCAGTCCTCCACCTCCCGGCGTTGACTCTTCTGTCAGGCTGGCTCTTCCATCATCCGGGGTCTGAGTGGCTCCCTACAGAGAGAGCATGGTAATTCTGCAAGATTGGCTTGGCTTTAGAGGCTTTACCTTCTGCCCTTTCGCTTGTTGTGTCGAGTGTGTTTGCCTTTTTATTTTGTTTGTTTGTTTGTTTGTTTGCCTGCTTCAAATCCGGAACGAGTTGCAGGCTGCAATCTATGCGATTGGTTCTGGCGGGACGCAGGCTCAGGATCCCAGAAGCTACATTGGAAAATTTAATGCTTGGTTAAGCCTGAAATGATGAAATACGTTTTTTTTTTTTTTTGCCCATTGCAAATTTCACTTGACAGTTCTGTCCTTCTACAGCGTCGGGGTGCGGTTAGAAGAAGAGTTCAAAATACCAGAACAGGAAATCCTGAGTGAAATAGAGTTATATCAGTATTCATTCATTCATCTTCTACCTCTTTATTCCACTTCTCGCACGGGTCACGGGGAACCTCAGGCATCTTTGGCAGGAAATATTAGTATAATACGGGGGAACAATGGTTTAGTGGTTAGCACGTTCGCCTCACACCGCCAGGGTCCGGGTTCGATTCCCGTCTCGGCCATGTGTGTGTGGAGTTTGTGCATGTTCTCCCCGTGCCTCAGGGGGTTTTTCTCCGTGTTCTCCGGTTTCCTCCCCCGGTCCAAAAACATGCACGGTAGGTTGATTGGCACCTTGGAAAATTGTCCCTTGTGTATGAATGTGTGTGTGTGTGTGTGTGTGTGTGTGTCCTGTGATGGGTTGGCATTCCATCCAGGGTGTATCCTGCCTTAATGCCCATAGACGCCTGAGATGAACACAGACTCCCCGTGACCCGAGGGAAGATCGGATAAAGTGGTAGAAGATGAATGAATGAATGTATATATATATATATATATATGATGAAGGAATTAACCCGTCCATTTTTTCTGGTCATTGGGAACGCTGAAGAAGGGATCGGTGGTGATCGGTTGTTGAGCGTTGGAAAACAATCCTTAGGAACAATGCTGATCACTGGGAACAATGGGAAGTGGATTTTGGTCAATGGAATTGATGACTTGGCTTCAGGATCAATGGACGATGTTGTAACAGTCACTGGGAACAATGGGACAGGTCGTTACGGACATTGTGTTCATCCAAGTAGCGATCATTCAGGCTTTGCACACCGAGACACGTTAACATGTTCTCGCCATCTGTCTGCTCGGCATCTACGATGTGTAACATCCAACATCCGGCTTCTAATGTCTTCACTAGATTGTAAGCCATCCAAGATCTTTCCAAATTACTGGTTGTAGCATTTATTTATTTTTTTACCGTCAAGAAAGCAGCGTGGTTTAATCTCCCCCGAGTCATAAACAACCCTCAGGGTCCTGATGAAAAGGTTACTGACAATGAATGGTCAGTGAAGCTAAAAGATGAAATCAGTATTTCCTTTTCAGCCACTAAATTGCCACTGACCTTTTTAAATAGAAAAAACGAGAGGAAAAAAAAAGCGATTATTGTCAAAAGCTTTTAGGCGTTTTTTCTTTTTTTCTTTTTTTTTTGACGTGCAATGACACGTTTTTATTTATTTATTTATTTATTTATTATTATTTTTTTTTTTAGAATGCTCCCTGAGACAAAGTGTACTTAAAATGCCAGTTTACATTGTGTGACATGTTAAATACAAATACAAGTACAATCTGCAATTCCTGAAGAAAATAAAAAAACAAACAAACAAACAAAAAGGAAAAACATAACGCCTTTTGCAGGGTAAAAACAAACGTTTTTTTAGCGTTTGTTGGTGTTGTCTTTATGGTTCCGTATAGCACACACACACACACATACATTTTAAAAGGTAAAAGGTGACAATCCCTGGCCAATAAACGTGATTAAACCTGATTAGTCAATTACAACATCTTACTAACATAAGAAATCGTCCTATTTTTCAATAAACGACTAAACACGATATTTACACTGATTTATATCAGTATAGAAAATAAAACTGTATATCTTAAAGCCAGCAAAGCCTTCTCCATCCTCAACTGTATCAAAATAATGCTGACGTATATTTGAATATATGTTTGTACGTATGTATACCAAATCAGATTGCTATCACAAATTGCAATAAACAAAATGAACACCAGGGGGCTCTTGTTAGATTCGAATCTAGGTTGCTTTAACCAATCAGAGTGAACGGCAATTAACAGTCGTCCAGTCACCTACAGGACCTCTGATTGGCTGGTCAGAATGAAAGCACTAGTCTGACTAATAATAATAATAATAATAATAATAATATGATAATAATAATAATAATAATAATAATAATAATAATAATAATAATAATAATAAATAATAATAATAATAATAATATATAATAATAATATTAATAATAATAATATTAATACCGTAATAATCTATAGGAAATTACTTTGTGTGAATTTAATAGGTAAATATAATCCATTATTGTACCACAGTAGCGTTTATTTTTTGTTTTTGTTTTTATGTTTATTTTTGCGTATCTATGCTTTACTGAATTATTTATTTTTATACATAAATGCATATGCAACTCAAACTTGTTCATTCGCTCATTCGAGTCTATAAAAAATTGGTCATTCGAGGCTATAAAATTATATAAAATATAAAATTGAACTGTACAATTATTACTAATAGTGTCGCAATTAATTAATAATTAGTGTAAGCGATGTATTTCAAAGTCAAACATCTCGCGTTCTGCAAAATTGGTCGTTCCTTTTTGAGTGCATAAAATTTGTATCACTTTTAATTGTATATTTATTAGTAATAATGTAGCAATTAATTAGTAATTGGTTAGTAATTAAATAGTAAATAATCATTTATTAGTAACTAATTAGCACATTATTAGGTTACAATTAGGTTACAATTGGATTGTGCAATTAATTATTAATTGGTTAGTAATGAAATAGTCAATAATAATTTATTAGTAATTAATTAGCACATTATTAGGTTACAATTAGATTGGGCAATTAATTATTAATTGGTTAGTAATTAAATAGTCAATAATAATTTATTAGTAATTAATTAGCACATTATTAGGTTAAAATTAGATTGTGCAATTAATTATTAATTGGTTAGTAATGAAATAGTCAATAATAATTTATTAGTAATTAATTAGCACATTATTAGGTTACAATTAGATTGGGCAATTAATTATTAATTGGTTAGTAATGAAATAGTCAATAATAATTTATTAGTAATGAAATAGCACATTTCAAAGTCAAATATCTTCCTTTTGCTCATTTTCACAATTCTTTTTGGGGTGTATACGTTTGTATCACGTTTATTCGTATAATTATTAGTAATAATGCAGCGCATGAGGAAAAGTCCAGAAAGAAGGAACCGAACAGAATTTCTGAAATCTCATTTATCACAAGGATTAATGGATGCTCGAGCGAACTCGATATTTTCATATTTCGAAAAGTTATTAATACAGAAGGGAAAACAATATGCGGGCGGATATTTTGTTGCTGACATTTATTGGACTGAGACAAAACAACGTTAACTAGGCCGTGCCAACCTTTCGTTACAGGAAGGAATTCATTTTCCCGACGAACTTTTTGGAGAAGTCACCACAATGACAAAATTGCTCAGCAGGCTTTTTCTCCAGGGAAACCTCCGGTGGCTTTAGGAGAGGGATTGACATGATAACAATGTGTGTAGCATTTTTTTTCATTACACCACAGTGAAATTGTTTCTGCGCAGCTTGTTTTGGAAGCTGGATGGTTTCAGAGCGCAGGGTCAGCCATGATACAGCGCCATCTGGAGGACAGAGGGTTATGGCACTTGCTAAAGGACCCAAAGAGTGGCAGCTTGGCCATACCGTGTCTCGAACCCTCAGCAGTGTTGGATGGAATGTCACTTTGGAAATGTAATAGATTACAGATTATAAATGACCCTATTCAAAATATAATTAAATACTTTGATTACTTTTTCATTTGTCCACTAGGTGGCACTCGGAAAAAGAGGGCTATATTTTCGCATCTGAGCTGCTTCAGAGTCAAATTGTAAAGGGGGGGGGGGTGTTGCGCGGTGGTCTTTGGGATTTGTAATCTTGAACATTTGCAAAAGTAACCGTAATTTAATCACATGTTTGTTTGTTTTTGCGCTAACTCTAACGGATTACCGTAACACCTCAACACTGCCGACCAGCATCCCGGTATTGCCTGCATTGCCTTCAACAACTGAGCTCCGCCCCCTCTTTAAAAGTTGAGCACATGAATGGGTGTAGGTGTGGTACATGATGAACCCTGGAAGGGACGTCCGTAATGAACGAACTGCAATAAAAGAAGACAAGGCGTCGATCACCGGAATAAGATCGCCGGAGTGTACTTGTTCCCGGTCAACCCAATAGTTCAATCCAAAGTCCCCACTATTACCAAAAGCACTTAAGTCGAATTATTAGACATTCCCAAGAATTTCCACATGCCGTAAATCCTGTCCCCGAGCCATCCTGTCCTCGTCCTTCTCTGTTCTCCATTCGCCCCATTCGTGTCATCTTTACTGCTGCTCCGCTACTGATTGATACCCTCTGACCTTGTCTAAAGGCTGTGCCTGTAGGAGCCCAGAGGAATGCTGATTCTGAAAGACAGCAGTAGGGGAAAAAAAAGAAAAAAAATACCCCAAGAGCTCAAGGGAATTCCATCCCTCTATCCCTCCTTCACTATTTCACCATACACCGCCTACAGCGTTCACGATTCAAGATGGAAGGACTGTCGGGCAAAACAACAACAACAACAACAGCCACGCTGTATTTCGCGGCTCAGGGCTGGCGATGTCTTAACTGCCATTCCGGATGACGGAGATCGATGGTGTGTGTTGTGTTGCGTTTATAGTCGAGAGCTTAGCGAGAAATTTATTGCTTTTGTACGCAATAAAGTTCATATCTTTATAGGCGTTCTTTATGCTTTGGTGCTTAGTACGTGTTGGGAAGCGTTTTTATTTGGTTTTTTTTTTCCCTTTAAATAAAATCATTTGGCATTTGTCCGGATATGTTCCAGCGTCATTCCATTACTCGTGTGCGATGGTCAGTGTGCTGACAGGGCCGGGGCGGTGTGTGTGTTTCGATAGGGATAGAAAAAATAGCGAGGCTCCGATATTAACGCAAGGAGTTGCGTCCTATTCATCATAATGGAGCCTTATTCCCAAACAGTGGACCGCTCACTGTATTAATCTCATTAGGCCTGCGAGAGCGATTGTCCCTTTCTTCAATCCGTCTTCTCGCTGTCACGGATCAGCGGCAAAAAGAATACAGCGTTATAACGTACGCGCTGTATTACAGTGTCGCTTCCCTACCGGGGCTAATGGCGGATCCATCGATGAGTGATGGACAACGATTTAAGGTGTAAAATCAGATTATATGTGGTGCTCTATAAACCCCCTATATGTTTCAGATATATGTTTTTCTTTGGAATTCTCCAACATGGAATCACGTGGAATACATACAGTCCGGGATCTGGTTTACATCATCCACCCAAAAGCATCAAGGTGGATAAATACCCTATGATAAATTGCCCTTAGGTGTAAATGTGTGTTTGGTGGTTTAATGATGAATCGAACAGGTATTCCCAAATCACTCCAGTATTCCCAGAACGGATTCTCTAGGTTCACAGAAGATGGATGGAAAAAATTATACCCGTTATCCAAATGCATGTAAAAAAAGGTATATATACGTATTAGGATATATATATATATATATATATATATATATATAATATATATATTATATATATATAGATAGAGCGTATATAGAGATAGATATAGAAGATATACAGATACAGGTTTCTATAGATATATATATATATAAATACATAATCAACATAAGTTACACTAAATATATATATAATATATATATATATATATATAGATATATATATAATATATATATATATATATATATATATATATATTATATATATATATATATACATATATAACATTTATTTTTATATCATTTATTTTTAAGACTACGTTGCTCAAAATACTTCTATCATGCTGTTTTAGGGACGAATAACATTTAGTTTAGCATTTAATAACACTCATCCGGAGTGATTTACAACTGAGCAGTTAAGGGCCTTGCTTAAGGGCCCACTAGTGGCAGCTTGGTTGTCCTCTGATTTGAACAGTCTGACCTTCCAGTCCTCTCTGCTACCACCTCCCTATTAACCAGGGCTATTTACCTGTAAAATTATACTCAATTCCACATTATTCAATTATACTGAGTAATATAATCCTCCCCTGTGATGCAACCTTGTGAAAGCGGGATAAACACTTATGCATTAGAACACCATTTCAATGGGTGTTTTTTTTTTTTGAGAAAAAAAAAATATTTGTACCCACAAAGAAAGTGACGTGAAACGACATGGGTGTATTCTGTAAAAAAAAAAATTATAATAATATTAATAATAATAATAATAATAATAATGTTAAAAAACGTTGATCAGAGGTTTAAAGAGTGCATGAAAATCAAACTTAAGTAAAAAAAAACAAAAACAAACAAGAAGAACTTATTTGAGACGTACTTGAGTGTTTGATGTATATGAAGAGTTGGTGTTCAACGGATGAAGAACGTTTATTGTGTAAAATATAAGCTATGCAATAAATATATGAATGTCAATAGAACCGGTAAATTAAAATATAAGGAAGTAAAAAGTACATGAAATAAGTAGTTAATTAATTTAAGTTGCCCATTAAAAGTAAAAGCGTAAAAGTAAAGAGATAAAAAGTACATTTATAGTATTTTGGCAGACGCCCTTGTACAGAGAGGCTTACAACTGAGCAGTTGAGGTTTAGGGGCCTTGCTCAAGGGCCCACTAGTGGTAGCTTGGTGGTGCTGGGATTTGAATCTGCAACCTTCTTGTCCCAATACTGTGCTGCGACCTAGCACTTTACTCAAATGCTTTACACCACTGGTCATTTGGGACAATGTTTATTGGTGATTGCTGACCATTGGTGATCCGTGTTTGGTGATCGTTGTTGGTCATCAGGAACGATGAAGGCTCTTGGGAACAATCGTTAGGAGAAACGTCGGAAATTGGGAAGAACATTTAGCAGTGACTTGGTTCTCGGATGCAATGCAGATTCCTCATTGGGAATTGGAAGAATAGGTCAATGGAAATGATCACGATCAATATTCGGTCGTTGGGAACGCCGGTGGTCATCGATTACTTCTTTGTCTATGTGAGTGCATGTCGAGTGAACATGTTCTCTCAGTGTCTGCTATTGTCGTCTCAGATATCGTTGTATTTATCACTAGATTGATATGAAGTCAGTCTTGCAATGTTTTACTGAGCAATGGGATTTGATACGATGCATCAGATGTTCTCCTGATGTAAAATTGTACTTATTTATGTTTTTATTTTGGAGAGAAAAACAAAAATGTGATATATATATATATATATATATCTATATATATATATATATATATATATATATATATATATGATTTCATCACTATATTAATGTATCACCAGTTTATATGGAAAGCAACCAAAATGGGAACATAATTCTTAAAGGAGCCACGTACCATATTTAACAATTAAAACAAGCGCCCAAAAAACTTTACATAGAAACTACAAAAAATGTAATCAACAATAAATTAATATTAAAAGAAGAATTTCAACAGTATAATAAATATAAAATAACGACTAGATTTTGAGTAAAATGTATATATGGGGAAACTATTGGGTGGAAATACTTGGTTGTTACAGAACTTTGACCTCGCTATAATATAAACTAGGCAATTTGCGCCACAGGTTCGTCCGCCAAATATATCCCAGGGCTGAAAGTTTGAGTAAATGAGTAAATATGACGATTTTATAGCCCATCACTTGTGCTGTCTTGTTCGTCTTTACGCCGCCCTTGCCTACTTTATTTATACTTCATTACCTCATACACTTTGCTAACCAGACATTTATTTACCCCCCCCCCCCAACCCCCTTTGTGTTTGTCTTGCAGCGGCCCCGACCCTTCCGCCCTTGAAATCGGAGCACTTCAAGCCGTGTCAGGAGAAAGACTTGGCCTATTGCCTCAACGATGGCGAGTGTTTTGTCATCGAGACCTTAAGTGGCCCTCACAAGCACTGCAGGTAGGAAATCAGAGAAATAAAGTGAAGTTCTGGCTCGGCAGCTTTAAACTGATGGGAATACTGTATTCGATTTGCCAAAAGAGCGATCCTTCTGGAGCACTTGGGCAGTCCATTTCTTTCGCTCTCTCTCTCTCTCTCTCTCTTTCTTTCTTTTTCTTTTTCTTTTTTTTAACCAAACCACAATTTCCTTCATCTCTCAGGGACTTGCGTTTCGCTTCGGGCGCTTAGTCATGCTAACAATGACTGTTCCGTCAGCGCTGGAGAATTGTCTGCGGTCCCTTCCCTGCTAATTAAAAGTGGCACTTTGGAGAAGTTCATTAGCGACATGTTGCCTCGGTGCCTCCGTGTCTTGAAACCGCGGTCGCTGCTAGATATCTTCTCCGACTACTCAGTTAAGCCATTAGCGCAACATCGGCCGATGGTTGAGATAACAACTTTTTTTCCCCCCCTACTCCGAGAAGGTCAAAGTCCTGTGGTTTCGCTTGAGAAAACGTCTTGTTCGTTACCTCACGAACATCGCGATGAATAAGTATATTGTCACAACGGAGGACTCCTGGAGGAGCAAAAAAAAGAGGGGGAGGGGGGGTGGACGAGTGTCCTTGTTTGAACAGTAGTAATTGGCAGAGTTGCTCGAGATGTTTTGTTTATTTGACTGCTTCTGAAAGCCATCGTCCTCAGACTCCTCATGCCGCTAATTAGATCCCTGAACAAAATAGCTGTTAAAGGGCAGCCCAATGGTGACGCAAAGGTGAACATCTAAAGGTAGAAGATCATCCACAACTTGCCTCTCCCAGCTATTCCCTGCTCTTCAAATAAGTCATATACCTTTTAATACACAAACATATATATATATATATATATATATATATATATATATATATATATATATATATATATATATATATATAAATCCCCCCCCCCTTCCTTATTAAGGATAGCTATAGCGTGCTAGCTTTAGGAATACGAAGCTAACACAGGTCAGCCTTAGTAAGCAAACCTACTTGAAAAAAAGCAATCGTTTATTTACTATAAGTATTACAATATTCATTAATGAAGTGTTTACATCGGCAGGTTTATTTGGGAAGGCTGTTGCGTTGTATTGTGTTACAAAGAAACAGTAAAAACGAACAATAAACAATCGAATCTCATCACCGGGCAGAAAAATGAAAAAACCTTTTAATTTCTTAGTATTTGAAAGAAAAATGCGGTATACTGTTATACTCATGCTTATTTACTAAAACGTAACTGATAAATAAGTAGATCCCGCGGAATTAGCGAGCTAGAAAGCTAACAAGCTAGAAAGTTAGCGAGCTACAAAATGACCAAGCTAGAGAGTTAGCGAGCGACAAAGATTAGCAAGCTAGAAAATTAGTGAGATAGAAAGCTAGAAAGTTAGCGAGTGAGAAGGTTATTTAGCTAGAAAATTAGTGAGCTAGAAAGTAGCAAGCTACAAAAAAATACCAAGCTAGAAAGTTAGCGAGAGAGAACGTTATTGAGCTAGAAAATAGGCGAGCTAGAAAGTCGCAGGCTACAAAGTTAGCGAGCAACAAAATGACCAAGCTAGAGAGTTAGCAAGCTAGAAAGTTATTGAGCTAGAAAATGAGTGAGCTAGAAAGTAACAAGCGACAAAATTGCCAAGATAGAAATTCGAGCAAGCTACAAAAATTTGCAACCTAGAAAGTTGGAGAGTTAGAAAGTTAGTCATCTAAACAATTAGCAAGCTACAAAATTATCGCGCTAGAAAGTTAGCGAGCTACAAAAATTAGCGAGCTACAACATTAGCGAACTACAAAATTTGCGAGCTAGAAAGTTAGTAAGCGAGTAAATTAGCAAGCCAGATAGTTAGCAAGCTAAAACATTAGCGAGCTAGAAAGTAATCAAGCTACAAAAATGAACAAACTAGAAAGTTAGCGACCTATAAAACTAGCAAGCTAGAAAGTTAATAAGCTAGTAAATTAGCGAGCCAGATAGTTAGCAAGCTAAAACATTAGGGAGCTAGAAAGTAATCAAGCTACAAAAATGAACAAACTAGAAAGTTTGCGACCTTTAAAACTAGCGAGCTAGAAAGTTAGTAAGCGAGTAAATTAGCGAGCCAGATAGTTAGCAAGCTAAAACATTAGGGAGCTAGAAAGTAATCAAGCTACAAAAATGAACAAACTAGAAAGTTTGCGACCTTTAAAACTAGCGAGCTAGAAAGTTAGTAAGCGAGTAAATTAGCGAGCCAGATAGTTAGCAAGCTAAAACATTAGCGAGCTAGAAAGTAATCAAGCTACAAAAATGAACAAACTAGAAAGTTAGCGACCTATAAAACTAGCGAGCTAGAAAGTTAGTAAGCGAGTAAATTAGCGAGCCAGATAGTTAGCAAGCTAAAACATTAGCGAGCTAGAAAGTAATCAAGCTACAAAAATGAACAAGCTAGAAAGTTAGCGACCTTTAAAACTAGCGAGCTAGAAAGTTAGTAAGCTAGTAAATTAGCGAGCCAGATAGTTAGCAAGCTAAAACATTAGCGAGCTAGAAAGTAATCAAGCTACAAAAATGAACAAGCTAGAAAGTTAGCGACCTATAAAACTAGCGAGCTAGAAAGTTAGTAAGCTAGTAAATTAGCGAGCCAGATAGTTAGCAAGCTAAAACATTAGCGAGCTAGAAAGTAATCAAGCTACAAAAATGAACAAACTAGAAAGTTAGCGACCTATAAAACTAGCGAGCTAGAAAGTTAGTAAGCTAGTAAATTAGCGAGCCAGATAGTTAGCAAGCTAAAACATTAGGGAGCTAGAAAGTAATCAAGCTACAAAAATGAACAAACTAGAAAGTTTGCGACCTTTAAAACTAGCGAGCTAGAAAGTTAGTAAGCGAGTAAATTAGCGAGCCAGATAGTTAGCAAGCTAAAACATTAGCGAGCTAGAAAGTAATCAAGCTACAAAAATGAACAAGCTAGAAAGTTAGCGACCTATAAAACTAGCAAGCTAGAAAGTTTATCTTGCACCGATCTTAGGTATTAAATGTGTGTTTGACGTGTAACTTTTAATGTTTGTGCTGCGATACAAAGCCCAGAGCAAATGTGTATTCCTCGGTCTCGCTACACTGCGGCGAGCCGGGCGACGCCGTGTTATGTCTTTTGGAAATCAATACACTTTCATTTCTGAAAGCAAGTTTTGTTTCTGGCCTCGGGAGGAAAAAAAAACCCAGCAGCTGAACAACAGCATGGCCCTAATTTTAATTTGGACATCCTTTGATTACATCACGCTCCCGGCTACATAAAAAGAGGAACATGGACTATGGATTTTTCTATTTATTTATTTATTTATTTGTTTATTTATTTTTATTTTTTTTCTCTTGAATGATGTTCAGCATTGACTGGATATTTTCCTGATATTATACATGTTGCTTTTCCCATTTCATTTCAGAAAAATTAAATGTTGTTTATCTGGAAAATATTAGTGCCCTGGATCAAGCAATTAAATGGTCGATCGATTTGAAGAAATCATTTACATACATAAAATAAAAAAATAAAAATATATGTACAAATATTAGTTTAAATATTTTATTTATATTTGTATTAATATCTTAAAGATATTTTTTTACATATTTGCATATATTTGTATATATATATTATATATATATATATATATATATATAGATATATATAGATATATATATATATATATATATATATATATATATATACATTGCAAAGCAATTACAAAAATTATAAGAACAAATTATATCATTAATAATCTTAAAATAATAAGAATAATAATAATAATAATAATAATAATAATAATAAAAGACAAAAATATCACAAACTCAATTGCATAAATATTCTATAAAAGATTTTATGTTTTAATGTTTTTTTATATTATTTTTTTTTTATTAATTGCTTAAAAATATTTTTTAAAGATTACACAAGTAATAAAAAACATGCTATATTAACCAATAAAAATTATTTCTTTTTTTATTAATTGTTACTTTTTTAATTATTCATTCATTCATTCATTCATTCATTCATTTTCTACCGCTTTATCCGATCTTCCATCGGGTCACGGGGAGTCTGTGGCTATCTCAGGCGTCTATGGGCATTAAGGCAGGATACACCCTGGATGGAATTCCAACCCATCGCAGGGCACACACACACATTCATAGACATTCACACACTAGGGACAATTTTCCAAGGTGCCAATCAACCTACCGTGCATGTTTTTGGACCGGGGGAGAAACCCGGAGAAAAAAACCTCCTTGAGGCACGGGGAGAACATGCAAACTCCACACACACACATGACCGAGACGGGAATCGAACCCGGATCCTGGATCCTGGTGTGTGAGGCGAATGTGCTAACCACTACGCCACCGTGCCTCTACTTTTTTAAATTAGTGCATTTAAATAAGTTAGAATCAAATAAATACAATCAGGGACTGAAAATTAGTATTAAGTCAAAAAGATTGAATCATAAAACATAAATCATGCAAGCAAGTAAATAAAGCGGGTCATAATTACTTCTCTGTCGTCTCTGTCCTCATGCCTTCTGTCTTCAAGGTCATCATTAAATAAAGCTATTTATTCTCTCCCTGACCGGCTCTAATATCTTCTAAACTCTGTATTATGTGTTTGCATTTCCTTTCCATGCGTCCCAGTTGGCGTGAGTAACTGACAGGCCATCAAACCAAGATGAATATTTATTTCATTGACTTTCGAGACGTCGCTGTGAAATTGTAATGCACATATGATATAATATAATGGTTCCCTTTTGTTGTTCTAATAACCTCCAATCTTCTGATAACATTTGCATTGTCTATAAAGTATAATTAATTTTAATTATATAAATAATATAAATAATAATTCATTAATTAATATTGTGGGGCACAGTGGCGTAGTGGTTAGCACGTTCGCCTCACACCGCCAGGGTCCGGGTTCGATTCCCGTCTCGGTCATGTGTGTGTGGAGTTTGTGCATGTTCTCCCCGTGCCTCAGGGGTTTTTTCTCCGGGTTCTCCGGTTTCCCCCCCGGTCCAAAAACATGCACGGTAGGTTGATTGGCACCTTGGAAAATTGTCCCTAGTGTGTGAATGTGTGTGTGAATGTGTGTGTGCCCTGCGATGGGTTGGCATTCCATCCAGGGTGTACCCTGCCTTGATGTCCATAGACGCCGGAGATAGGCACAGGCTCCCCGTGACCCGAGGGAAGATCGGATAAAGAAAAGTGTAGCGGGCGGTAGAGGTTAGAAAATGAATGAATGAATGAATAATTAATATTGTCATTATTGGGATGATGTAATTCCACACCTATCCTTTAGGGCGCTTTTTTCTCACAGGAGGCCCCCCAGGTGTAGGCTAAATCTTTTTGAGCCCCCCAAAAGAAAAACAACAAAAACAATGATGCAAAACATCGTCAAACTTACAATTCTACTATAAAACTTTCCGTCTAAGCCTTTTCTGTATTAAATGTCAGATGCATGCATATGTATATATATATATATATGTGTGTGTTTATACTTAATGTATCCCCATGTCTAATGCGCCACCTGGTGGAACATCGGGCAATTACAGGACATGCTGTCATAATTATGAAATGATCTGATTTGAACAATTCTATACCGATCCTTCAACAGGCCGGATTAAAAGGACCTAGGGGCCGGATGTGGCCCTCAGGCCATACTTTAACCAGCCCTGCTCTAAATAGTCTAATTAAAGACCCGTAACGTAGTAAAGAAAGAGGGATCATTTGTTTGGGTGGAAGCGCTGCCTTTTTCTTTCATCTCCTCCAACACTTTAAAGTCTGGATTGAGAGACATTTGTGTTTCAAGCCCAATCAATAAAGACCCTTTTTATATTAGTAGTTTTTCTCGTTACTTAAATCCCCATAGCATCAGCTTTATTAAGGGACCTTTTCATCCTGGTGTGAATACCTTGGAATTAAACACTACAGAAGATTTTGAGAGCACACTGTGGGCCGGGTGACCCGGTGCGTCATTATCATCAGTGATCAGTACGACGGACAAAAGTACTTTTGTGTTTTTATTTGTGTTTGGACCATATTTTGGTTGTTTGGTTGTATTTAAGGTTTGTTTGGTTGTTGTTTATGCCATTTCTCGCACTTCAATAATCACTTTATGGCCTGCATATGTTTGGTCTCCATACTGTTTGAGGTACACAAGGGGTGTACCAGGGGTGGTTATTCGGCTCCTCCCATCCACATTGTACTGTGAGGGATTGTGCTCCAGTGAATATGCGGTACATTCCTAAAAACCAGGACGTCATTGTGTCCGAAACCTCCTTCGCCCCCCCCCCCCTCCATCCATGTTGCAAAAGAGAAAAAAAAATAATATTAATACAAAGCAATAAAAGGAATCCACGAACAACAGATCAATGAAAGTCCAATATGCTTTGTTGTCTCGCTGTATTGAAATGAATGAAGCTCTTAAAGCTGCCGTCGTATTGATAAACTCCAGCACGGCTTCCTAAAGCAACACGAAGGATCTAACAAAAACACCATATTTACAACGCCCCTGTTTTCCATTTCTCGTAAATCACCATTTCCGGCCCTTGAGAATCCTCTAACGCAGCCATTATCCCATTGCTTACCCAACGCAACGCTCTGCAGAGCTTTTCTCAGGACGTCCCTGGCGATTTCCAGTCGTCACATTCGGGCGCAGTCCTGCCAAAATGCGACATCATCAACAAACGGACATGTGAAACTCGTCATCGTCATCGTGGGCACACATCAGCATTACTGTGGGCCTTGAGGGGTGTGACTATAAGACAGTATATAGTGTATGATTAGCGACGTCGCCTCATAACACAAAACACACAGCGCTTTTTCTCCTTCAAGCACAAACATGTATTCGTTTTCCCGTCTTTGTTGGAAGTGCCTCAATTATTCCCTTCCGGGACATTTCGGGATCGAAATTTCTCAATTGTCCTCATTAAACAGACATGTGGGAGACACTGCACTCTAGTGGTGGGATGCCGTCACTAATCGTCATTTAAATCTACATTCATTCATTCATTCATTCTACCGCTTTATCCGATCTTCCCTCGGGTCACGGGGAGTCTGTGTCTATCTCAGGCGTCTATGGGCATTAAGGCAGGATACACCCTGGATGGAACGCCAACCCATCACAGGACACACACACACACACACACTCACATTCATACACTAGGGACAATTTTCCCAAGGTGCCAATCAACCTACCGTGCATGTTTTTGTACCGGGGAGGAAACCGGAGAACCCGGAGAAAAACCCCCTGAGACACGGGGAGAACATGCACAAACTCCACACACACATGGCCGAGACGGGAATCGAACCCATACCCTGGCGGTGTGAGGCGAACGTGCTATACACTAAGCCGTGCCCTAAATCTACATTATATATATATATATATATATATATATATATATATATATATATATATATATTATTATATATATTGAACGGTATATATATTATATATATATATATATATATATATATATATATATATATATATATATATAAGGGGGCACAGTGGCTTAGTGGTTAGCACGTTTGCCTCACACCGCCAGGACCCGGGTTCGATTCCTGTCTCGGCCATGTGTGTGTGTGGGAGTTTGTGCATGTTCTCCCGTGCCTCAGGGGGTTTTTCTCCGGGTTCTCCGGTTTCCTCCCCGGTACAAAAACATGCACGGTAGGTTGATTGGCACCTTGGGAAAATTGCCCCTAGTGTATTAATGTGTGTGTGAATGTGAGTGTGTGTGCCCTGCGATGGGTTGGCATTCCATCCAGGGTGTATCCTGCCTTAATGCCCAATAGACGCCTGAGATAGACACAGACTCCCCGTGACCCGAGGGAAGATCGGATATTAAGCGGTAGAAGATGAATGAATGAATATATATATATATATATATATATATATATAGATATATTTTTTTTTTTTTTTTTTTTTTTTGTTCTTCTAAAACTGTGGAAAATAAAGACTCTAAAACATGGAATATACAAAAAGAACACAAAAGCAACCAATCTTGGGTCAGGTGTCCACCAACTTTCGTCCATATATTATATATATAAATACACACCACACTATATATATATATATATATATATATATATATATATATATATATATATATATATCTATATATATATTGTTGAAATTGATTTCTTTTTTTAAAAAAAAGACAGGAATTCTGCCCGAAATATGTCAAACCTCCTCAATGACACAGTTAATAAGAAATGCACAGGACGCAAGTGTTTCTGCGAATACATAAGATATTTGGATTCTTCCCTAAAACAGCCAGAAATATTTGTTTAACTCAAAAGCAGCATGTTATGATGGCACGATGCACATAAAGTGACAGTAAGTTGTCAAAAATATATTTATTTATTTATTTATTTTTGACAACCCAAATTTGTGTTTTCGCTCTGCAGGTCTGAATTTTCCTTTCAAGTACTTTTCCTAAAGCTTCTTAGCAGGAAATCAAGCTGGAGCTGCCCTCGAGGCAAATCAGGTCTTGAGGCAGAGGTTTTTGTTGTTTTTCACAGAATTGGAAGTCAGGGTGCATATACGGTTCTGCTCGTCTGGTTCTTAAAGAGCTCATTTCAGCTTTAGTCCTACATCAGTGACAGAGGTGTGGATGTCTCTGCAGAATAGTGGGTTTTCGTGACGCTCCGAAGACTCGCAACAAAGGAAATTTCTTTTTTTTTTAACAAATGAGTGGAGAAATTTAAAAGTATTTATTTATTTATTTGTTTGTTTGTTTTTATTTATTTATTTTTTATGTATTTGTTGGGCACGGTGGTTTAGTGGTTAGTACGTTCGTCTCACACCGTCAGGGTCCGGGTTCGATTCCCGTCTCGGCCATGTGTGTGTGGAGTTTGTGCATGTTCTCCCCGTGCCTCAGGGGGTTTTTCTCCGGGTTCTCCGGTTTCCCCCCCCGGTCCAAAAACATGCACGGTAGGTTGATTGGCACCTTGGAAAATTGTCCCTAGTGTATGAATGTGTGTGTGTGTGAATGTGTGTGTGTGTGTGTCCTGTGATGGGTTGGCATTCCATCCAGGGTGTATCCTGCCTTAATGCCCATAGACGCCTGAGATAGACACAGACTCCCCGTGACCCAAGGGAATATCGGATAAAGCGCTAGAAGATGAATGAATGAATGAATGTATTTGTTTGTTTGTCTTAGGATTGTTTTATTTATTCCATAGTGATTCTGTATTTTATGTTTTGCTGTTATCCCTTCACTCGGCATTTAAGTACCATGTATCGGATTAAAAAATAAATTAATTCACGATACACAACAGGGTTTTTAGTTCACAAAGCGACGGCGAGGCGCCGCGGCACGACTACACACTCAAACACAGTGGAGATTTGAGATTCGCTTGTATATTGAGGATCTAAAGCTGCACGTTTGGTCACAAGGGGGCGTAATATGCGTTTATCAGCTTCATCTTTGTTTTGTTTACACAAATGTTATCATAGAAAAATCTCCCTAACATCCAATTATTTTAATCATTTGTCAATTAGTACTAATTATGTCCAGGAGATCAAATATAAATAATTAAACAAATAATTCTTTACTTCAAAGAAGTATACAATGTGAGTATAAAAATATGGGAATAAAAATGTGGCGAGAAAATTTGAAAATGAGGAAAATTAGAGGAAAATATTTTAAATGAAATTCATTAAAAACGGGCAACACAATAAAAAAAAATAAGATAGGAAAATGAAATAATAAATTAAAAAATGGAGGGAGATTTTTTAAGTAAAGTTTACTCAGCTTACTTCAAATTTTAGTTTAAAAGTTTACTTAAAATATCATAACATTTTCATTTGGAAAAAAAAAAAGACACAATAAAGGTTGAAAAAATCGGAATTGGTTTAAAAAAATTAGGAAAATACTGAGTGGAAAAATAATAAATAAACTACACAATACTACACAATCGGGGGCACGGTGGCGTAGTGGTTAGCACGTTCGTCTCACACCGCCAGGATCCGGGTTCGATTCCCGTCTCGGTCATGTGTGTGTGGAGTTCGCATGTTCTCCCCGTGCCTCAGGGGGTTTTTCTCCGGGTTCTCCGGTTTCCTCCCCCGGTCCAAAAACATGCACGGTAGGTTGATTGGCACCTTGGAAAATTGTCCCTAGTGTATGAATGTGAGTGTGTGTGTCCTGTGATGGGTTGGCATTCCATCCAGGGTGTATCCTGCCTTAATGCCCATAGACACCTGAGATAGGCACAGGCTCCCCGTGACCCGAGTGAAGATCGGATAAAGCGGTAGAAGATGAATGAATGAATGAATGAATACTACACAATCATGTTTTCATGATTATTTTTGAAGCCATATTATCAAACAAAGTTTATATTGTCTATAAAATGTACTTTCATTCCTTCCCATCTTCCAGTTGCATGCTATTGCACCAAAAAAAAAAGAAAAGAAAAAAGAAAGAAAGAAAGAAAAAAAAAACTATTTCCCTCATAGATCAGTAAAGAACTCTAGTCTATCTGCACTAATATCACGGGGCGTTGGCAAACCGCCTGTGCAGCTGAAATATAAACCTCCGTTTCCATCTCAGAGGTCGTATGATTTTTCCTGCCCCTCCACTATTGGCATATAAAAACCCCGGCTCTCGCTAGCACAGATGCTAAGCCTGCGCTATAATGTAAACCGAAACCCTGTTTCAGTCCCGGCTGTTATTGCGTAGCCGGCATGGGGTCTCGAAGCTCGGCTGGAATAACAGAAAAGTCCACATTACTGAGCTTCGACTGCCGAGCTCCACAAAGAAAAAAAACGTGCCACGCAACAGGATTGATTTCTGCCGGGTCCCGGATGTTATTATAATATATATTGTGTCACGACGGAGAAGGATATTCCGGGCTGGGTGATCCGGTTAGAGCTTGATCTATGAAGGTGGTGGAATATCGGCGTGTGGAAGTTAAATTATTGATCGATTAGTAGTCGGTCTGTCGAACGATATTTAATCTCGATTAATCGCATGCACCATAAATAAATGTTATAATTATATACATTTCACTCAAAATCTCTCCCTTTAATAACATTATCGATTATTTAATATTTATTTTACTCTTTTAATATGAATTTCTTGTTAATACCAAATGTTATTTGTTTATTGGTGATTTTAAGTGTAAAATATGTGACGTGGCTCCTTTAAGAATTGTGTTCCGGTTGCTTTTCCATATAAACTGGTGATACGGTGTTTAGGTTATACGGAAGCGCTTTATTGCGTTCAGTAAAAATGCGCTTTATTGCAGTAATGCGGATTTGGGAATGCGATGCGCTTGCGTAAGGTTCCATACGCTAATATACGCTAATATAGTGAGGAGATCGTACCTGTTGTGAATGCGTAATTCGGGCCCGTACTAATCGCATTTCTCCCATTGCCTCTTATTGCATTCGATAGCATTGTGTGTAATTCATTTTTAAGATCATTTTTATTGCATCATACCGTAGACTATGCATGGGGATGTGAGAATGGGGAAAATACCCCTAATGAGATGCGAGGGGTTATCTATCCTAAGCGAGGATTTCCTTGGGAGGTTTCTTGCACCGACCAACCGGAGCTTCGCTCGGACTTTCGAATAATAAAGCAGCAACAAGGCAAGTCGTAGAAATTGTGAGAGGAAAAGGTCAATATCTGGCAGCTACTACCGAGTTACGTTCGTCCAATTTGTAAGTCATCACTCAGCACACCAATAGCCGGGTATCCTCGTGACATTTCAGGAGCCGCTTTCCCGGCAGGTCGCTCAGGTCCCGTGAAGTGATGTGACACTGGAGCTGGCGTATAATAGAAGGAAATCTGAGTCACGAGTGACATTCATTAAACTTGCCGAGAGCCACTGAGGGTTGAGTGGGTTGATTGATGGGATTATAAACCAATTAGAAGAAGAGGGATAACCTTTATTTGTCACATATACATTACAATACAAGGAAACTCTTTCTTCACATATCCAAGGTAGTTTTTTTGGAAGCTGGGGTCAGAGCGCCGGGGCAGCGATGATACGGTGCCCCTCTTGAGCACAGAGGATTAAGGGCCTTGCTCAAAGACCCAAGCATGGCAGTTTGGTGATACCTGGGCTCGGACCCCTGACCTTTCAATTAGTAGCCCAGCGACCCTGAGCTACCACCTTACCAGTTTTCACATATCCCAGGAACCAGGGGCCAGAGCATAGGGTCAGCCAACGTATGTGCCCCTTGAGCAAACCTTCAACAGTGGAAGCTTGGTGGTGTTGGTGCTCCATGATCAGAAACCCAGCGCCAACAGGACCACCACCACCCAGTTGTCTTGCCTTTCCTCAATTGGGCACACTTCCAGTCTGTCCGTCCGAGCTTCCATGGCATGCCACCTCCTCCAAGTCTGCCCACGCTCTCTCTCACCGACCGGCATGTCAGTCCCTCGGCTCCCACCGTACTTTTTGCCCCACGCCGGCCGTCTCACTCCACTCTCTCCTGGGTGACTCTCTCTCGGAGGATGATGTGTCTTGCCTCTTTATTGGCCTCGCCGGACTGGAACAGAGAGCACTGATTACTCATCAAGTATAGGTGCTCGGTCCATCCGGCTCCACCCTCCACTCTGGCACGCTGAGGTCGAGGAACGATCAGAGGTTTGTAAATATCATATTAAGATTTCTACCTTGGACTGTTTTTGTGGTCCACATATAAGTAACAGAAATCCTCCTAGTAGCATTGTGTGGCACTAACATATGTGTTTTATCTATTTTCTTCAATTCTCAAAAAACCCAAAAGAAATGCTGCTGGAAACCTGAAATTTGAGAGCTGATTTTGGCCTGCTCTTGTACAAAATTGCTTTAAAAAAAAATACACACTACAAAATACCACTCTAGAGAACGGGGGTCGGGGGTAAAATTGGTGAGTAAAAGGTTTGTCTTAATGCAGACTTCCGGTGAATAGTGCAGGAGTAATGCTTGTTGTGAAGTTTGATGAAAATGCTCACACTTGGGTTTAATGGCGAATGATGTGGGTCGAAATACAAGAAAAGGATACAGAACAGGAACAAACTACTCCAGTGCAATCAAAATGGGAGTTTCTTTTTGTTTTTCTTTTTTTCACTGAGCACAGAGGGTTAAGGGCCTTGATTCAGGACCCAAGACCCAAGGACCCTCGGGCTCGAACCCCTGACCTTCCAATAAGGATCCCAGTGCCTTAAACACTGATATGCACCCTTCCCTAATCACAGAGGGTTATGGGCCTTGATCCAGGACCCAAGACACAAGGACCCTTGGGCTCGAACCCCTGACTTTCTAAACATTATCCCAGCACCTTAAAGCTCTGATCTACACCCTTCCCTAAGCATACAGGGTTACGGGCCTTGATCCAGGACCCAAGACCCAAGAACCCTCAGGCTCAAATTCATGACCTTCCAATCAGTATCCCAGTTCCTTAAATCGCTGATCTACACCCGTCCCTAATCACAGAGGGTTAAGGGCCTTGATCCAGGACCCAAGACACAAGGACCCTCGGGATCGAACCCCTGACCTTCCAATTATTATCCCAGTGCCTTAAACCTCTAATCTACACCTTTCAGTGAGCACAGAGGGTTAAGGGCCTTGATCCAGGACCTAAGAACCAAGGACCCTCGGGCTCAAAGCCCTGACCTTCCAATCAGTATCCCAGTCCCTTAAACCGCTGATCTTAACCCATCCCTAAGCATAGAGGATTAAGGGCCTTGATCCAGGAACCAAGACCCAAAGACCCTCGGGCTCAAACCCCTGACTTTCCATTCATTATCCCAGCTCGTTAAACCACTGATCTACACCCATCCCTATGCACAGAGGGTTAAGGGCCTTAATCAAGGACCCCAAGACATTGCAAAGGAAAACCTATTAGTATGGACATAGTCTTAATGCCCTGTAAAAGGTGGGTCTTTAGACATTACCCTAAGATTGTGTTTTGCACATTAAGCGAAATCTTGTTCCGCGAGGAGCAGGTCGTCTGAGAGACGGTGGGAGCAAAAGTTGAAAGAAAAACAATGACAATAAAGGACAGAATAGAAAAGGATAAATTAAATATGGTTGATTGATCTCTATTAAAGTTTCCCAGTCTTCCAGAGTTTCGTCTCTTTTTTCCTGAAGCTTTTCTAAACGTGCTTTGAGCTGTCTGTGTGAGTCAGTCGAAATGATTGATGCTGATCATTGTGTGGAAATGAGATTTCATATTTGTGCTTATTGTGCACCAAACCATTTCCCAAATGGGATTGGGGTGTTGAGGGAGGAGGGGGGGTTAAAGGGGGAAGTGGAGGGAAGGGGGAGTGATTTCCTTTGGGAATTGTACAGCGTACTAATAAAGCATACTTGGTTGCCTAGCAAGAAAACAAACAAACAAACGTCCTCCTCCACAAAGCTAATTAAAGCCGGAGTAATTAAAGCAATGTTGTTTTTGTTGTTTTACAGAAACGGAAAAGAAATAAATAGCAGATATGCACGCTTATTAACATGTTTTTATTTCTGGTCCGGGTAACGGACGATTTCCGACGGCATCGCGTGCCACGGCGAATCGATCGAACCCCTGTATCTCGGCACGCCTGCAGTCGGGTTACGAACCGCGCTGCATCGAAAGCAGACAAACGCAGCGTAAATGTCAGGGTGTGTCGAGATGCGAATCGGTCGATTTGAAGTGAACAGGACGGGGAAAAAATGGCAGCCCCCCACGGAACCTGCACAACCTGAAAAAGATAAACTGCAAGGAAAATAGAAGAGAAGAGCGTTCTGTTGGCACATGTACAATACAGCACAGTGAAACTCGGGTCAGAGCGCAGAGTCAGCCATGACACAGCGCCCCCTGGAGCACAGAGGGTTGCTCAAGGACCCAAGAGTGGCAGCTTGGGGATACCGGGCCTCGAACCCCCGATCTTCCAATCAAAAGCCCAGCCCATTTTTTAAAAACAGAAACTTGCCTATATAGTTACAATTTCTAACAACGACACACACACACACACACACACACACTATCACTGATGGAACACTTACACGGCCCCCTGGAGGATTTATGCAGAAATACAATAGGTGATCTTTTGTATGTGTTGAATATTTCTAGGTAAATATGATTCAACAAAAGACAGGAATTGTTTGTTTGTTTGTTTGTTCCCACCAGTAATTCATTCATATAGTAAACAAAGTATTAGATGTGTTTTTGAGCAGCAAATTAAACAAATAGATTTTCCAAACGTTTTATATATATATATATATATATATATATATATGGGGCACAGTGGCTTAGTGGTTAGCACGTTCGCCTCACAACCAGGGTCCGGGTTCGAGTTCCCGTCTCGGCCATGTGTGTGTGAGTTTGCATGTTCTCCCCGTGCTCAGGGTTTTTCTTCTCCGGTTTCCCCGGTCCAAAAACATGCACGGTAGGTTTATTGGCAATTGGAAAATTGTCCCTAGTGTATGAATGTGTGTGTGAATGTGTGTGTGTTTGTGCCTGCGATGGGTTGGCATTCCATCCAGGGTGTATCCGGCTTAATGCCCATAGATGCCCTAAGATAGACAACAGACTCCCTGTGACCCGAGGGAAGATCGGATAAAGCGCTAGAAGATGAATGAATGAAATGAATGAATATATTATTATATATATTATATATATATATATATATCATATATATATGTATATTCTTTAGTTGTTTAGTTTATTTGTTTATTTTAGTTATGTTATGATGAATTTGTCCACTCATTTCTTTTTACATAATATTTTGTGTTTGTCATCTGTAAGATGTAAGAAACATGTTTTCCTTCCAAACAATGAAATATAGACATTTTATTATTATTACATCATCAGCTCTTTCGGCTGCTCCCAGTAGGGGGCGCCATAGTGAATTATCCACATATTTGGTGTTTACTCTGGATGCCCTTGGGCTTCGCACCAGGACTGCACTGGCTTGTGCAACCCTAATGTCTGGGGCAGACTGAGCAATTGATGGTTAAGGTCCTTGCTCAAGGGTGGCAACTAGTGGCAGTTCGGAGGTTTCGGTCCAGAGCCCAATGCCTTAACCACTGGAGCTACCACCACCATGTTTTTTTTTAATCATACATTTATTTATTTTATTATTTTACAGGAAAGTCAACCTTGATCTTCTGGTCAAGATACCAATGCCTTAACCACTAAGCTACCATCATCCCTTACAACAGGGGTAATTATGGATGAAGGGCCTTGCTCAAGGGCCCATTGGTGACATCTTGGTGGTGGTGGTGCGATTTGAACCTGTGATCTTCCGGTCCAGTGGCCAATGCCTTAACCTCTGATCCACCACCATCCCCTATATTATACAACAATAAATGTGAATAGCGACTTACTTTTAAAAGGTTTAAAAATGGATGCTAGAATGGCGGGGGACCCAGATATAAATGGAATTGAAAAGTTGCATCGGCATTAAGATGTTTGTGACCTCTCGCTTTCTCAGCTCTCAGTAAAAATGTAATTACTCCAACCCTGACCGGACATGAGAAATGGGATTTCTGATAAATGGGTAAATAAATAAATAAATAAATAAATAAATAAAGCAGCGTAGAGGAGGCGAGGATTAGACTAAACGGGTTGAGTGGAAGTGCTGCTTTTTGCTTCCTTTCACTTCTAAATGTTTACATGTTGTTGTTTGTTTTTCTCATTTCTACAACTGTTCGACACGAGCCTGATTATTGAACGAGGAAGACGATCAGAGAATTAGAGGCACGGAACCGCCGCCGCCGCCGCATCGGTGTAGCGGGTTACATGTGTAGACTGGTGCGGCGATAAAAGCAGTGGTGCGCGGGAAATAAAATGTGTTTCTTGTGTTTATGTGTGTGTGTGTGGTCGGGGGGGGGCAACGTGTATATGTGTGTGTAATGCTTGTATATAAACGTGGATTTGAGCAGGAAGTGGGCGTGGCCTAGAATCATTTCAGAAAGTGGATTAAAGCCTACGTAGGGAGGGATAAAAATACATTTGCATGAACTCTTAATGCATTGAGCTCTGGATTGAAATGGGGAGCGTTTCTGCATTACAGCTCGTCCTTGTCCCTTAGCCGGTCTGCCGTTGCACAAACCAGTGCATTCCTGGTGTTGCATTAGGAACGGAATCCAGTGCCTTAAACAGTGAGCTACCATCTTCCCTTACAACTGGGAAATTATGGATTAAGGGCCTTGCTCAAGGGCCCACCTAGTGGCAGCTTGGTGATCTTCTGGTCCAGACACCAATGCCTTAAACAGTGAGCTACCATCTTCCCTTACAACTGGGTAATTATGGATTAAGGGCCTTGCTCAAGGGCCCACCTAGTGGCAGCTTGGTGATTTTCTGGTCCAGATGTCAATGCCTTAAATACTGAGCTACCATCTTCCCTTACATCTGGACAATTATGAATTAAGGGCCTTGCTCAAGGGCCCACCTAGTGGCAGCTTGGTGATCTTCTGGACCAGACGCCAATGCCTTAACCAATGAGCTACCAGCTTCCCTTACACCTGGGCCATTACGGATTAAGGGCCTTGCTCAAGGACCTACTTGTGGCATCTTGGTGGTGGTGGGATTTGAACCTGTGATCTTCCAGTCCAGAGGCCTCTGAGCTACCACCATCCCCTATATTATACAACAATAAACTACATGTGTATCTTTAATGTATCACTGATTGCGTATCGAGATCCCAGTCTCAGTTATAGAGATGCACATCCCTTTACTCATTGTGTGTTCGGGGCCTCGATTAAGGGCCCAGCAGAGGCGACCTTTCAGAAAGCCGACAACGTACCCACTGATGCACGACTTCCCCAAACACCGTCGATCTGTTTCTGTCCGAATAAGCGCCGCTCGTCCTCCAAAATTGTGTCACGTCGCCCGGTGCTGATGAACTGTGCTCGGAATTACCTCTGACGGGTAAAACCTCGACCGTTCCGGCCTTGTCCTGAATCAGCGAGCCCAAGGGTGGGAAGTTTCCTTGGATGCGGCGTCTCAACAGAGGCGCCATAAATCACGATTATTATGGCGAGGGAAAGCCGACGGCAAAGATCCTGACGCCTTGATCTTTCTCAAGATAAAAACGAACAAATAAACGAACGCTAAATCCGATTTAATCGGGAATTTCTTCGGAAAGACAGACTGCCGTAAACAGGGACAAATGTATACGTTAGTAATAAAATAAATGAATAAATAAATAAATATAAATGAGGCGAAATTAAAACCCAACAAGCACGTTTTTGCAATTTAAAGCGTTAATATATTTGCAAGTATATTTTATCTTCGTGTTGCGTCCATTTGCATAAAGCGTGCACTCGCGTGTTGATTGGACGATTGAACAATTTAAGGTTTAAGTGGATTAAGGATTAATTGTTATTAAATATTTTAATCAAAGCCCTAATGTTTACATACGTACATTTGTAATCGTTTGGCCGACGCCTTTATCCCGAGCGATTAATAATGGTGTAGTTGAGGGTTAAGGGCCTTGCTCAAGCGCCCTCTAGTGGCAGTGTTGGGATTTGAAGATAAGATAAACATTTATTTGATATTCAATATTACAGTAGTCAGGATAGAATATATATATATATATATGAAAAAAATTGACACAAGAGCACTGAGACACCACTGAGGGGTATGAGGAGGAGGGGGGGGTGTTTGGCGGTCATTTTGCAAAATCAAAGTAAAAAAGGAGGGTTAAAGTGCAAGAGCTCGGAAGAGGGGATGGATTGAAGGGAGAGTGCATGATCAGACTTGTAGAAATAAGTAACAGTGTGAGAGTTGGAGAGAGAGAGAGAGAGAGAGAGGGAGAGAGAGCAGGGGGAGAGAGGGAGGGGGAGGGGGGAGAGGGAGAAAGGGAGATAGGAGATAGAGAGGGAGAGTCATCGCGCTTTGCCGCGCAGGCGCTTGTTGCTCTTCTCTCGTCATCGCTCTCTCTTCTCTCTCTCTCCGCTCGCTCGCAGCGCTCGCGCGCGGGGTGCGCTGGCGCTCGCTACGCTGGCGCGCGCGCTTGTCGCCGCGCCTCCTCGCGCGGCGCGCGCGCGCTCTCTGGCCCGCGCTACTATCTCTCTCTCTCTCTATCCTCTCTCTTGTCCAACGCTCTCTGATCGCTCTCTCGCTCGCGCCGCGCGGCTCCGCTTGCGCCCGCGCTGTCTCTGGCGCGCGCGCTGCCGCTCCGGCGCATTACGGTGGCGCGGGTCGCGCGCGACGCTCTCGCACCGGCGCCGCTGGCTCGCTCGCTGCGGCGGTCCGCCTGGCGCGCTGCCGCGCGCAGGCGAGCTGCGCGCGCTGCGCGGCCGTTGCGCTCGCGACGCCCGCGCGCGCGCGCATCGCGTGGGCTGCGCGGTGCGCGCGCGCGCGCGTGCCCCGGGGGCGCCTGCCTCACGCCCAGGTCGCGCGCGCGCGCGGCGCTGCCCTCGCGTAGTGCCGCTGAGCTGCGCGCGTTAGGGGATGGAGTAAGAGAGATATAGATAGAGAGATAGATAGAGAGAGAGATAGAGAGATAGAGAGAATGGAGGGGGGAGACAGGGATTGCGTGTAATTCTGAAATGCAGCCTTGTTTGTGAAAGTGGCTGAAATTGGGGGGAGAGAGACGAAGGAAGTGTGTGTGAATACCACACACACACACACACACGCACACACACACACACACACACACACACACACACACACACACACGACAGCACACAACACACACACACACACTTACTTTTGGAAGACTAGGCTTAAATTGCAGAGTTGCCGCGTCTCTCTGGAGAGTACTGTTTACTTCTCACTTTCTCTGCACACCTGAACCACTTCCTGCTGTGAGACACACAAACACCTACAGATAGAAAGAGAGAGAGAGAGAGAGAGAGAGAGAGAAACTTTCGTTTTCCTCTTCACCTTTGATCATCTCTTTTTATTTATTTATTTTTTATTTATTTATCTATCTGGAACATGGCTCGCTCGTCACACGCTGCCGCACTGCTGTGTGCTGCGCGTCTCTTTGGAACGTTCAGTAAACGTTCCCCTGATAGACGTTTATACATTACAAGGGTTGAAAATTGGTTCAGCATTACGGGGGCCACCTCAGTATTATGGGGCCACGCAGCATTATGGGGCCACGTCAGTTATGAGGCCACATCAGTATTATGGAGGCCACGCCACGTCAGCCTTATGGGGCCACGTCAGTGTTATGGGGGCACGTCAGCATTATGGGGCCATGTCAGCATTATGGGGCCACGTCAGTGTTATTGGCATGCCTCATGGGCCATTAATGTGGCCATTGAGCTTTGGGTGGGGCCAGTCCGCCTTATGACTACTAGCTTATGGGGCCACATCAGTATTATGGGGCCACATCAGTATTATGGGGCCACATCAGTATTATGGGGCCACATCAGTATTATGGGGCCACATCAGTATTATGGGGCCACATCAGTATTATGGGGCCACATCAGTATTATGGGGCCACATCAGTATTATGGGGCCACATCAGTATTATGGGGCCACATCAGTATTATGGGGCCACGTCAGTATTATGGGGCCACGTCAGTATTATGGGGCCACGTCAGTATTATGGGGCCACGTCAGCATTATGGGGCCACATCAGTATTATGGGGCCACATCAGTCAGCATTATGGGGCCACATGTATTATGGGGCCACATCAGTATTTATGGGGCTGGGGCCACATCAGTATTATGGGGCCACATCAGTATTATGGGGCCACATCAGTATTATGGGGCCACATCAGTATTATGGGGCCATTATTATGGGGCCAGCAGTATATGGGGCGTCATGCATGCCACGTCAGCATTATGGAGCTACGTCAGCATTATGGGGCCACGTCAGTATTATGGGGCCACGTCAGCATTATGGGGCCACGTCAGCATTATGGGGCCACATCAGTATTATGGGGCCACGTCAGCATTATGGGCCACATCAGTATTATGGGGCCATGTCGCATTATGGGGCCATGTCAGCATTATGGGGCCACGTCAGTATTATGGGGCCACGTCAGCATTATGGGGCCATCAGCGTCAGCATTATGGGGCCACATCAACATTATGGGTCCACATATATTATGGGGCCACATCAGTATTATGGGGCCACATCAGTATTATGGGGCCATGTCCACATCAGTATTATGGGGCCAGCTTATGGGGCCACGTCAGCATTATGGGGCCACGTCAGCATTATGGGGCCACATTATGGCCACATCAGTATTATGGGGCCACATCAGCATTATGGGGCCACATCAGTATTATGGGGCCACATCAGTATTATGGGGCCACGTCAGCATTATGGGGCCACGTCAGTATTATGGGGCCACATCAGTATTATGGGGCCAGTCATTATGGGGCCACGTCAGCATTATGGAGCCACATCAGAATTATGGAGCCACATCAGTATTATGGGGCCACATCAGTATTATAGGGCCGCATCAGCATTATGGGGCCACGTCGGCATTATGGGGGCATGTCAGCATTATGGGGCAACGTCAGCATTATGGGGCCACATCAACATTATGGGGCCACATCAGTATTATGGGGCCACATCAGTATTATGGAGGGGGCCACATCAGTATTATGGGGCCACATCAGTATTATAGGGCCGCATCAGCATTATGGGGCCACGTCGGCATTATGGGGGCATGTCAGCATTATGGGGCAACGTCAGCATTATGGGGCCACATCAACATTATGGGGCCACATCAGTATTATGGGGCCACATCAGTATTATGGGGCCACATCAGTATTATGGGGCCACATCAGTATTATAGGGCCGCATCACCATTACGGGGCCACGTCAGCATTATAGGGCCTCGTCAGCATTACGGGGCCACGTCAGCATTACAGGGCCTCGTCAGCATTACGGGGCCACGTCAGCATTACAGGGCCTCGTCAGCATTATGGTTTAAGGGCCCGTTGTCACTATAAGACAGCGTGTAGTGTGTGATGATCGACGCCGCCTCATAACACAAGTTACCCTTGGTAAACGCCAATGTGTGATACGCTGCACTCTAGTGGCGGGATGCCGGTAATGTTGTCGCACTGCATTGTGGGAGATGTAGTTTATTGTCAATGCACGCTTTAACGCCTTTTTTGAGACAATCTTACACCTTTTAAGCTCATAAAATGATTTCCGGAGAGAGAGAGAGAGAGAGAGAGAGGAGAGAGAGAGAAGAATAGGTTTCAGAGAGAGAGAGGGAGAGAGAGAGAGAGGAGATGAGAGAGAGATAGAGAGATAGAGAAGAATATAGATTGAGAGGAGATGAGATGAGATAGAGAGAGAGAAGAGAAAAGAAAGATTTCAGGGATAGAGAGATAGATAGATAGGAGATAGAGAGAGAGAGAGAGGGAAAGGAGAGTCGAGAGAGAGAGAGAGAGAGAGAGAGAGAGAGAGAGAGAACAGACAGAAGGGTTTCAGGAGAGAGAGAGAGAGAGAGAGAGAGAGAGAGAAGAAGAGTTTCAGCAGCGAGAGGGAAGAGAGACAGAGAAAAAAAGAGAGTTTCAGAGAGAGAGAGAAGAGAAAGAGAAGAAAAGGAGAGAGATAATAGAGAGAGCGAGGGAGAGAGAGAGAGAGAAGAAAGAGAGTTTCAGGAGAGAGAGAGAGAGCTCCCCGAGTAGACAACAGAGGATAGTTTCAGAGAGAGAGAAGAAGAAAGAGTTTTCAGGAGAGAGAGAGGAGAGAGAAATTTTCCGAGAGAGAGAGAGAGACTTCAGAAGAGAGAAGAGGTTTCAGGAGAGAGAGAGAGAGAGAGAGAGAAAAGAAAGAGAGTTTCAGAGGAGAGAGAGAGAGAGAGAGAGAAGAAAGAGAGACGAGAGATTTTCAGGAGCGAGCGAGAGCGAGAGAGACAGAAGAAAGAGAGTTCAGGGATTCAGAGAGATTGAGAGAGAGAGAGAGAGAGAGAGGAGAAAAGATGGAGAGACTTCATGTAATGGTTCAGGACTTGGGGGCCCCTAATCACATCTTTCACTAGAAGGGTTAAAAGTAGTTCCTCTGGTGGAAGGTGGAAGCTCACTGGTTAAAGCCCTGGACCGGAAGATCGCAGGTTCAATTCCCTCCACCACCAAGCTGGGCCCTTGAGCAAGGCCCTGAACCCTCAGTTGCTCTGTAGTGAGTCGCTCTGGATAAGGGCGTCTGCTAAATGACATAAATGCAAGACATTGAGAGAGCGAAGGATAGGAGGGAAAGAAGATCGTTAGGAGCAGAAGTGTTGGCACCCCAACCCCCCCCCACCCA
>JACRUU010000015.1:402500-407500 GCA_030449085.1 Kryptopterus vitreolus | reverse complement strand
TTGCCATAGACGCCTGAGATAGACACAGACTCCCCATGACCCGAGGGAAGATCGTATAAAGCGATAGAAGATAAATGAATGAATGAATGAATGGTCTTTTCTATTCATTTCTATCATTTCGTCAATGCCATCGCTTGTATCCAATCAGATACCCTCGGCATCGTAAACCAATCAGATCGTGGCCACGCAAATCAAATCCGATTTTCCTTGTCAGACAAAAAACTTTTTTTTTTACGTATCTGTTAAAACTTCTTGAGTGGCGGCGCACAAGAAGAAAGCTCTAACGAGAGCGGCGGCACGAGGAGTGGAGGAGAAATATTTGTCGGCGTGATGAAGCGATGAAGCTGCAGGCGAGCGGTTTGGAGCCCGCTTACACTTCTCAGCGAAAGGTTAAACCTGTCTGTCTCGCCGTTTGTACATCCATCAAACTATTTATAGTTTTTTTTCTGCAGGTAGAAGCGGAGGATTGATCGGAGTCGGGCGGCGCGAACGCTTTGTATCCGTCCGCTCCGTCTTCTTATCGGGAGCGCTGGATTCGTCTTCCGCGTCGTTGCCGCGTCAACGGTTTGATCGTGTCATCCGGGCTGGAGAAGTGCGAGGGTTTTTTTTTTTCCCTGTGATGTAGCTGTCAGTTGTCTGACTGGGTTCTCACTTATGCAGTGAGTTGTGCGATTCTTTTGGGCGGAAACGCGCTGCAGATACATCGAAACAAGTATACAGGCGGCATCAGGTCGGAGTGTGTTGCCTTATTATATCAAACCAAGAATGAATTACCGTTGCCTTTTTGTTTTTACGGGTTGAATATAATAAGCAGAAAAAGAAGTCGCGACAATATTTTTCAATAGATTGTTTTGAGCGCAAAGCAAAGAGACACGGTGGCTGAGTTGTCGGGGGTCGGAGGTTCGATTCCCGTCTCGGCCACGTGTATGTGGAGTTTGCGTGTCCCTGTGTCTCAGGGGCTTTTTCTCCGGGTTCTCCTGGTTCAGTGGAGAAGATGAAGATGACATAAAACATACAAAGCCGTAGAATGAATGAATTAATGTTTTGAGCGCAAAGAGAAATTTGTATTTCATTCATCCGTTCATCTTCTAGCGCTTTATCCGATCTTCCCTCGGGTCACGGGGAGTCTGTGCCTATCTCAGGCGTCTATAAGTATTAAGGCAGGATACACCCTGGATGGAATGCCAACCCATCGCAGGACACACACACACACACACACACACATTCATACACTAGGGACAATTTTCCAAGGTGACAATCAACCTACCGTGCATGTTTTTTTTGGACCCGGGGGAGGAAACCGGAGAACCCGGAGAAAAACCCCCCTGAGGCACGGGGAGAACATGCACAAACTCCACACACACATGGCCGAGACGGGAATCGAACCCGGACCCTGGCGGTGTGAGGAGAACGTGCTAACCACTAAACCACCATGCCCTGCTGTAAATGTTAACCTCTTAAAATGTCTCGCTAGGAATTACTTCTTAGAAAAACATACATTACATTTTTAACAGACTATGAGTTCCAGTATGACTCGTGTGTATGGTCTCTGTCAGTAAAATGGACATATATATATATATATATATATATATATATATATATATATATATATATATATATATATATATATATATATATTTCCACCTCCCTTAAGGGTTTGAGATTGAGCCACTTTATTTGCCCTCTGTATATTCCTTCTCTACTGACATCACTTCTCTTATGCATCTCATTTCCAAGCAAAACATCGTGAGCTGCAAATTCCCTTTTTCAGATCATTTCTTGAGTCGCCGATACTTCGTCTTTCGTGCCGCTCCGCTAAAATATTCATGCGGCAGGCTTTATGTGGAGGTACGAGGTGCTGAGAAGCAGCATGTTTCCATAAAACTAAAAAAATATATAATAATTTTACTTTATAAAATAGGTGCTCGACAAAATAACGCTTTCTTTTCTCCAAGTAAAAGGTGTGAAAATAAATAAATATTTCAGAAAACGTTCCATAAGAAACTTTCCACCGGAGTTTTGATGAGTTTTCATGGTTATTTTTTTTTTTTTACTTTGTATTCATTATTATATTAAAACCTTCAACAGATATTTTATGTACAAAGTCCTTTCTTTACACACATATCAATGAAACAAATATATATTTAAAATGAATGATATAATTTATATATAAATAAAATCATTTCTCGGATCGAGCACCAAAATGCACCATGTTACACACATCCAGGATTTAAATGCGTCCGTGTGGAAACATGACCAAAGATACGCTTCATTAATCCCTGCATCCCTGCATAGAAGATGAATGAATGAATGAATGAATGAAATTGAAGTGTTTGCTGATCGCACAGAGTTGTTTATTCTGGTAAATATGTTGTCTAGTCCGGTCAGTGTTACAAAAACGACGCATTTGATCTGCAAGTCGGCTGGATCTGGTTATCCGGTCGAGTAATAAATAACAGTGACTCCCTGCAGAATCTTATTGCTATAAGCTTTTTTTAATAAAAAGAATACATTTTTTTTAAAAAAATTTTTTTTTGTATTTTTTTATAATGTAATGTATATCGGGCCTGATTTCATACACCGTCCTGTGTGAAGGACTCTCGCCTTAATGAGCCCGTATTCGGTGACATTTTGGCTTCCTCTTCACTGAAGAGGCTTTTGTGGCTGTCCTGAGTCGCGGCGATACAATTAAAGTCGCTTTCATGTGAATAACTAACGCTAATTCCTCCCAAAACGAGTTCTGGCTGTGATCATCAAAAAATAAATAAATAAATAAATAAATAAATGAAAGCACCGTTGGACGGATTAACGCCGCCCCCCCCCTCCCCCTTTTTTTTCCCGTGAAGACGCGAAGTGTAATTGTGTCGTTCGTTTTCATTTGGTGCTCTACTGGAAAGTGTCATACCAAAGAGCTGTTTTATTCCCGTCGCCTGCCTCAGTTCTGAGCAAAAGCTTCTATTTGCGCTTGAGTAATAGCGAGCGGCGCAAAAAAGCGAGCTAGCCGAGCCATCCATCACCGTAACGCCGGCGAGCCGAGATGCTACTCGACATCAGTCTTATTCACTTAATACGTTACTAAGCTGATATGAGTGACATGGCTCGAGAGATCGAGAGAGAGAGAGAGAGAGAGAGAGAGAAAATCTCATTTGTTGATCAATAGCGTATCTTCTTGTTGCGTCTGCCTGAGCAACTCTGATTTGTTTGTTTTGAGGGACGAGAAGAGGTTTCAATCTGTTTTTTTGTTTGTTTGTTTGTTCCCCCCCCCCCCCCCCCCCCCCCTCCACCCCCCCCCCCCCCCCCCCCCCCCCACCCTCTGTAGTTTAGCCCGTGATAGACTGGAGATTTCAAGACATCTTTGATTTGATGGAACACAACACCTCTTATTTTGACTGATTGACGTCCCTAATGTAGTCACGGCGGACGGATGCATTCTGGCTGCTCAATCACGGCCCAATTTGCACTTCTCAAAGTCAGAGAGAAAAAGACGAAAAAAAAAAAAACAAAAAAAAAACCACATACCAACCTGCCAGCTTGTGCTTTCATTATACATGTGAAAGAGCGAAAAATCCGTCCAATTCGTGTTTTTCGGAACACCAAAATGTGTTTTAAATGTGATTTAATAAATCAAATAAAGAAATCAAATAAATGTATAAATTTATCGATTTATTTCGTATATAATTATATTAATATTAACAGTGACGTCCAAATCAACACGATGTGATAACGAGTTACATGTAACGGCGTTACGTCATTTAATTACGTATGAAAATAATAGTAACAGTAAATTCGTTACAGTTAGTGCGAATAAAAACGTGTCATTAAATTACCGTTACTTTCGGAAATGTTAAAGATTAGAAATCCCAAAGAACCCCAAAAAACTATTTTTTCACCCAGGATAATATTTTCAAGGGGGCACGGTGGTTTTAGTGGTTAGCACGTTCACCTCACACACCGCCAGGGTCGGGGGGTTCGATTCCCGTCTCGGCCATGTGTGTGTGGAGTTTGTGCATGTTCTCCCCGTGCCTCTCCGTGCCTCGTTCTCTCAGGGGTTTTTTCGTCCGGTTTTCTTTTATTTTCTCCGGGTTCTCCGGTTTCCTCCCCCGGTCCAAAAACATGCACGGTAGGTTTGATTGGCACCTTGGAAAATTGTCCCTAGTGTATGAATGTGTGTGTGTGTGTGTGTGTATCCTGTGATGGGTTGGCATTCCATTGTTAATGCCCATGGCAGGCAGGTGTAAGTCCTGTATCCTGCCTTAAAGCGCCCATAGACGCCTGAGATAGACACAGACTCCCCGTGACCCTAAGGAAGATCGGATAAAGCGGTAGAAGATGAATGAATGAATGAATGTTATTTTCAGTATAAAGCGCCACCTAGTGGACGATTTAAAGTAGTCAAATATAATCACTTACTTTACTTTTATAAAGTCGTTAAAAAGTTACACTACTCATTACATTTTGAATTATTACATTATTACATGAATTACATTTATAATCTGTAATCTATTACATTTACAAAGTAACCTTCCCAACACTGCTCTTAGCACACTAAATCTATTAATGCTAGATCGGAGCGATGCATCATATAAATTAAATCTACGTTTTTTTTAAGACAAAATTCAAGTTTGGATATAATGTGTGTGTGTGGGGGGGGGGTTGTTAGCGCTATTTGTACCTGTTTGTAGTGGGAGTTTTGTTGTTTTTTTTCGTTAGATAAATAAAACAGCGGGCCTTTGGTTTTTCGGACGTCTGAAACCCGATCCATTTCCATACGACTGATGAAACTCCGCCCCCTCATGGAAACAAGCTGTTTGGATTGGCCGCCATGTTGTATTTGGTATTTACATTACATTTGCAGCAATTGACAGACGCCCTTATCCAGAGCGACTTACAACTTGAGCAATTGAGGGTTAAGGGCCTTGCTCAAGGGCCCACTAGTGGTAGCTTGGTGGTAGCTTGGTGGTGGTGGGGTTTGAACCCGTGATCTTCCGGTTCAGAGTCTA
>JACRUU010000015.1:392500-395000 GCA_030449085.1 Kryptopterus vitreolus | reverse complement strand
ACATGCACAAACTCCACACACACATGGCCGAGACGGGAATCGAACCCGGATCCTGGCGGTGTGAGGCGAACGTGCTAACCACTAAGCCACCGTGCCCCCACCAATGCGTCATGTTTGTAAGAATTTGTTTATTATTATTATTATTATTATTTATTATTATTATTATTATTATTATTATTATTATTATTTTGGCTTGTTCACTAATCTAATCGGAAACTTTTTGACAGTAGAGTGTCCCCTGACACTATTCTGAAGTGCTTGGACCCACACAGACCACATGGTAAGCGCCCCCTTGCTGGCCCAAATTGGAGGTCCCAGAAGGTCCCGGGTTCGACCCTGCTTATCTTATCTGCATAGGGAAGTGCTCGCCCAATACACAATACCCCTGCGCTAGAGCAATGCATTGTTTGTATATCAAATAATCAGGTTTTTTAATGCACTCTAGTAAATTTTATTTATATATTTATATTTTATGGTGGATGTTTATTCATTATCACAACCTTTAATGCTATTAGTTATTATATTTCCAGAATAATTGAAAAGTGTTTACGGGTAACTTCTGATCTAAGATATAGTATGTAGGGAGGTTCCAGTGGAAAGTGTTACTAAGATATAGTATGTAGGGAGGTGGTGTGGTCTTTGTAGTCCAGTGGTTAAAGTGTTGGACATGGATCAAGCTGGCATTAATGGGCCCTTGAGCAAGGCCCATTAACCCTCAAGTTGCTGCTGGAATGGTTGTAATCGCTTGTTATCTTTAATGCTATTAGTTATTATATTTCCAGAATAATTGAAAAGTGTTTACGGGTAACTTCTGATCTAAGATATAGTATGTAGGGAGGTGGTGTAGTCCAGTGGTTAAAGTGTTGGACATCAAGCTGGCATTAATGGGCCCTTGAGCAAGGCCCTTAACCCTCAGTTGTAAGTCGCTCTGGATAAGAGCGTCTGCCAAATGCTGCAAATGTAAATGTATGTCGTTCCATGCGCCATCTGGTGGACATTCGGCTAAGCACAAGACATGTATTTAAGTTCAGGAAAAAGTATCCATAGGGCTCAACGGGATATCGATAAGTCCCCCAAGCTTGCTGGGGTCCGAGCTCAGCTATGATACAGCGCCCCCTGGAGCAGAGAGGATTAAGGGCCTTGTTCAAGAACCCAAGAGAGGCAGCTTGGTGGTACTGGGGTTCGAACTCCCGGATCTCCTGATCAGTAGCCCAGCGCCTAAAACCACTGAGTCACACCCCTTCAAAATACACAATAGGCTTGTGCACAATGCACAATAGCCAGCTAGGGTTGAGTTTTGGGCTCTGGACCGGAAGATCGCAGGTTCAAATCCCACCCCTACCATGCTGCTATTAGTGGTTCCTTGAGCTGGGTCAGTTGTAAGTCGCTCAACGTAGCGCTGATTTGGGCTAGCATACAAAGCTAGGAAGAAGGTAGCGTATACTTCTTACAGCGTAGGGTCAGTCGGGGCTAAAAGGTGTAACAGCCGTGCTCCACGGGCCCTGACTTTCATATCAGGAAGCTTAGCACACACCAATTGGTTTTCCTCAGCAGAATTCCAAGTCAAAAAGCTAAAGATTTGTCTAATCCCTCAGACAGCGCACATGCTGTCGGGACGAAGCGATCCTGATTGCCGAGCGAAGCGTAGTCCTCACAGCCTTTAGCTCTAAACCCCTTCCTGCACTGAACCGCCAGAAAAAGAATGCGAGTCGGGATCTTCCCGAACGGCTCGTCTGAGCACATCGGTCGCCCCCGAGATCCTTTCACAAGGAATAATCGAGTGGGAAAAACCCTTATGTGGCTTTAACGTCACTCCTCTCGCTTCTCAAGCAAAAAGGTGACGTCTATATTTTAAGACGGCAGTATCAAAGCGCCGCTCGATCACATGGAGGATTTTCCAGACAAGAATCGGCGCTCTCGTCTTCTCCGCGGGGATACAGATCGCTCTTTCTTTCATTCATATGTGCTTAGAGGTTTTTAAATTCCCCTTTTCATCGCTCCGGGACGCAGTGACCTCGCCCAAAGAAAAAGGACAGCAGACGTCTCGGGATGAGGTTTTATTCATGAAGTCGAGAAGTATGGCGAGGTCGTCCCGAGTTCATTTCACTCATCGCCAGTAGGGGGAGGAGGGGGTGGGTGGGGTGGGGATGATGAAGTATGTTTGCTGGAGGGGACACCGGGTCTATATGTTAGTTGCACGCGTAACGCTTTAATAATTGAATACATCGTTATATTCATACAACGCTTTTCTAGACACATTATGACAGGGGGAGCTCCTCCACCACCACCACCACCACCAGTGTATAGTATCCACCTGCAGCCATAGTGCACCAGAACGTCCACCTGGTGGAGAGGAGACAGAATGATGAGAAGATATGGTGGATGGTTAAGAGGCCAATGGGCGAATTTGTCCAGAGGACACGCCGCTACTCTTTTTTGAAGGACATCCTGAGATTGAAACTTCTCATTCGAAGAACAGTGCTTTTTTGATAGTATAATG
>JACRUU010000015.1:350000-390000 GCA_030449085.1 Kryptopterus vitreolus | reverse complement strand
CAAAAGAGTGTAAAAGTCTCTCAGCTGGCTTCCGAGCCACTGGATCTGCATCGCTTAGCTTGTTTGTGGTGAAGGCTGAAGAGCAAGATAGAGAGCTGTATTATACATGTGATCTGGTAGCGTTAGCTATAACATGTGCATATATATATATATATATAAATATATAAATATATATATTAAATGTACTGTAATATAATACTTTTCATCTTTTGAATAACTAACTGTAACTGTATCTCTCCCTTTAATACAATTATTGATTATTTAATATTTATTTTACTCTGAAAATGATTCTTTTAATATGAATTTCTTGTTAATTACAATGTTATTTGTTTAGTGTTGGTTTGAAGTGTAAAATATGGGACGTGGCTCCTTTAAGAATTGTGTTCCGGTTGCTTTTCCATATAAACTGGTGATACGGTGTTTAGGTTATACGGAAGCGCTTTATTGCGTTCAGTAAAAATGCGCTTTATTGCAGTAATACGGATTTGGGAATGCGATGCGCTTGCGTAAGGTTCCATACGGTAATATATACGCTAATATAGTGAGGAGATCGTACCTGTTGTGAATGTGCAGCTAGGGGGCGTCATTCGGGGGGAATTTAGGAAGTGTGAGTGGATGCACTGAACCTTTATTTATTTATATATTCTTTTTTGTTGTTCGGGTTTCATTCATTTGCGCACAACACGACGCAGAGTGAAGGAACAGATCGCTCACATAGTAATGCATACTGCGTTAATCACGTATTAATAGCATTAGCGCCGTTAAAGTGAATTGGCGTTAAAGCGTTAATAACTCTAATTAGTTGTCTAGCATAGGAAATAATGTCTTACATTTGCACTTGCAATTTTAGATGCTATGTGTGTGTGTGTGTGTGTGTGTGTGTGTGTGTGTGTGTGTGTGTGTGTGTGTGTGTGTGTGTGTGTTTATTTATACGCTTTTATAGAAAAGTATGCACTGGATGTCTGGTTTCTCACTCCAAACGATAACGCATGTTACGTCAAGGCTGTAAAAACGTCTCAGTGATAGATCGGGAAGCATCGCTGCATCACCGCTCAATCCTTCCTGGTTTAAATCCATGCATGGATTTCAGTCAGCGATGTATTTCATCCATGTGTTTAGCGTTCCCCGGGTACACACGATTAACCAGACCACGGTAAAGTTTAATTTTATTTTTTTTTTATGCGATAACCTGCGACTAAAAGCTGAACAAATGTTGTTGTTTTTTTTCTTTTAGTACCGTCAGACACCTTAAAAGGTTTTAGCGTAGAATTCCCCTTTCCGTTTAGATTTGTAGCTGTTGATAGATTTTATCCCTGAGCTATAAAAAAACAATAATATTCCATTAAACAATTAAAGAAACTCCAGTAATTACAATCACACAGGATTATTATAAGATTAATAATTAATACAATTGACATATTTAATCGGGGCACGGTGGTTTAGTGGTTAGCACGTTCGCCTCACACCGCCAGGATCCGGGTTCGATTCCCGTCTCGGTCATGTGTGTGTGGAGTTTGTGCATGTTCTCCCCGTGCCTCAGGGGTTTTTTCTCCGGGTTCTCCGGTTTCCTCCCCCCGGTCCAAAAACATGCACGGTAGGTTGATTGGCACCTTGGAAAAATTATCCCTAGTGTATGAATGTGTGTGTGTGAATGTGTGATGGGTTGGCATTCCATCCAGGGTGTATCCTGCCTTAATGCCCATAGACGCCTGAGATAGACACAGACTCCCCGTGACCCGAGGGAAGATCGGATAAAGCGGTAGAAGATGAATGAATGAATGAATGAATGAATGAATGATGAATATATATATATATATATATATATATAAAGGCGAAACAGCGACCTTCACCGCAACTCAGATTTATACACCGAGTCCTTTCTTTATACAGATATAAAAATAAGTAAATAAATAAATGGCACGCTAAAATGCTGTCAGGAACACACCCGTCAATTAAAACGGTCTGTGTGGAAACATTCGTTCCATTTTACGTCATTTATAACACCATCTGCGTTGGCATTGGTCTTTGAAACATGTTTGAATTCACTAATAATAAACATACATTTGCATAAAAGCATCCATATTTGTCCATGCGCATGTTGATTAGAGAATTAAACACTCAAAAAGTATTAATTTACGGTTCGTTAATTAAGATGCAATTAATCACAAGTTAACGGATGGCAATTATGAGATTCATTGCGATTAAATATGTCATTCATTCATTCATCTTTTAGCGCTTTATCCAATCTTCCCTCGGTCACGGGGAGTCTGTGTCTATCTCAGGCGTCTATGGGCATTAAGGCAGGATACACCCTGGATGGAATGCCAACCCATCGCAGGGCACACACACACACACACACATTCATACACTAGGGACAATTTTCCAATGGTGCCAATCAATCAACCTACCGTGCATGTTTTTGGACCGGGGGAGGAAACCGGAGAACCCGGAGAAAAAAAAAAACCTCTTTAACGTGAAAATAAATATATTTACGAAAATACAAATATTGTGCAGTAATAATTAAAAGCAGAATGTGTATGAGGTAATGGGCACGGTGGTTTAGTGGTTAGCACGTTCGCCTCACACCGCCAGGGTCCGGGTTCGATTCCCGTCTTGGCCATGTGTGTGTGGAGTTTGTGCATGTTCTCTCCGTGCCTCAGGGTTTTTTTTCTCCGGGTTCTCCGGTTTCCTCCCCCGGTAAAAAAACATGCACGGTAGGTTGCTTGGCACCTTGGAAAAATTGTCCCTAGTGTATGAATGTGTGTGTGTGTGTGTGTGTGTGCGTCCTGTGATCGGTTGGCATTCCATCCAGGGTGTATCCTGCCTTAATGCCCATAGATGCATGAGATAGACACAGACTCCCCGTGACCCGAGGGAAGATCGGATATAGCGGTATAAGATGAATGAATGAATGTGTATGAGGTTGTAATATGAGATAAAGTACATATATTTATATATGTTTAAGGTATTGGTAGCTCAATGGTTAAGGCATTGGGCCCTGGTTCGAAAAGGTTCGAGTCCCAGCCGAGCCGCCAATAGAGGGCCCTTAAGCATGGTCCTTAACCCCTCAGCCGTTAGCATTTGCACAAGCTAGTACATTTCTGGTGCCCAGGAAGGGTTAAAATGCTGGACCATCTGCTGTGGCGCCCCCTAAAGGGAGAACGGGCAAAGAAAAAACCGTCCCTATTAAGCTTAACAAAGCTCCAGGTACCAATGAGTCCCTCGTTCTTGGTATTCGCACATGTCTTGCGAAGCGTGCAGGCCGTTATTCCTGAACCTCCAGACAGAATACATTTACATTCATGGCATTTGGCAGACGGCCTTATCCAGAGCGACTTACAACTGAGCAATTGAGGGTTAAGGGCCTTCCTCAAGGGCCCACTAATGGCAATTGGTGGTTGTGGGGTTTAAACCTGTGATTTTCTGGTCTAGAGATATTCCAATCTTGTCGATCCGACCGTCTCCCTGGTCTGGATTTCCTGGGAATAATACAAGCCGGAAGCGCAAGCAACCTTCATAATGCACCCACACACACACACACACACACACACACACACACACACAAAGGGTAATAGAATTTTTGGAAGACCAGGCTTGGAATCCAGAGGACCCCGAGGAGACCGCATGTAGAGGCTGTAGAGACCCTCCGGAAGGTATCGATTGCTAGAACCAGAGCGCCAGGATGGAAGGAACAAGTTGCGGCGGGAGAATCGAGGCCCCGAAGAAAAGAGGAATATAAAATCAAAGGCGCAGCGCACCAGGCTCGGCCAAATCCTCTTAGAACTTTTCTCGACATACTGTAATAAATCATAATTACAAGGCCCGAGGAGATGTTTGTAAGCTGTTATTTGTAAGTAAGTAATGATCTAGTAAGCAAGAAACATGTACCCGGGCTGCGCGATGAAGGGGAAATGCAAATGTGAATGATGCAACCGACGAGCATCGACTTTCCGCACAGACTGGGAAGGAAAGCAGGCTGAAGGAAGGGATGGGTATTCAACCCCCCCATCCCACATCCAGAGGGAAAAATGAAGCCCGGAAGGGAGGAGATAATCGAATCCCTCCGTTTCATCTGCGGCTCATTGGATGATAAACACGGCTAATTTAATAATCGATTAATCACACCTCTATCACAAGTTCATCCCTCTATAATAATCCCTCTCTCACCCCCCCCCATCGCATATCTTCCTAGTTTTGCCCCTCTGTAAACTCGACCAACACTTCCTCTTCTCATTACCAGCATCCATTCATCCATACACAACCAGGGATACTTTCTCTCTCTCTCTCTCTCTCTCTCTCTCCTCCTTTCTTTTTTCCTCCCTTCGGTCCCTCGCCTCATCATTTTTTCCTCCCTCCTGTTGTCAACTCAAGGTACTACCAGGATGAAAACGCAGTGTTTGTAACAGAGTTCTGTAATAACCGTAGCCCGGACCTCGGCACCTTGGGATTGTCGAGTCGCCTTGCATTATTTCACAATAAGCCCCCCTTCACCACCACCACCACCACCACCACCACCACCACCACCACCACCACCCACCCCTCCCCCAAGTGGCAGGAGTCCGCCATGGAGAGGTCAAAAGTATCTCCACCTGTCAGTGCGATTCAAATCAAGAGCGGTGACACAAATTTGGTCTGAAGGCAAAGCTCTTGACAGGACTTGGGTGGGGGGGGGGGGGGTTTGCGTGACGGGAGATGAATACGTTATGCTCGCTGCCTATCGATTTTCCGAGTTCACATCCGAGGCGCCTCAAACCATCCAGCGGATCAGGGTCCGAGGATTTGTCTTCTCTCGGTAGCGTCAATATCTCATCTTTTTTGATTCTCTTAAACAACTAGAGTGACCTTCCGACCCCGGAATTAACTCCATTTCAAGCCGGGTTATAAACAATCACCCTTTTATTGTACGCCACTTAAGAGACACTGGAGGTGATCGCTGTCATCGTTTTCAAGAAGCCGTAAGTAAACGCTGCTCACCAGAAGGTCACAAATACAAGAAATGACCTCGTCCAGACACGTACTCACCTAAAGCCTGGTTAAAGAGCATCGTTCACCGCCCAGGAATCTTTACGAGCGTGTTACAATGTCGCTAAGAATTAGAACTACGATTGTTATTTGCAAACATGTAGAGCATAATTATATATATATATATATATATATATATATATATATATATATATATAAAGGGGGGTTATAATAATAATGTAATATAATATCATATATATATATAATATATCATCTATATATATATATATATATATATATATATAGATATATATATATATATATATATATATATATATATATATATATATATATAGATATATATAGATATATATATATATATCATAGTATTATATTCTACTACTTGTTACATTTATCATTCTATTATAATTTATATTATTTATTATATTTATTTGATAAAAAATAATTTTGAGAGATTTTGAGTTAAATCTGTATATGGTCACTTTATATGGTCATTATTTACATTACGAATATATATATATATATATATATATATATATATATATATATATATATATATATATATATATATATATATATATAGATATATATATATGTCTATCTCATGCATCTATGCATACACACACTAGGACAATTTTCCAAGGTGTCAATCAACCTACCGTGCATGTTTTTGGACCGGGGGAGGAAACCGGAGAACCCAGAGAAAAAAAAACCCTGAGGCACGGGGAGAACATGCACAAACTCCACACACACATGGCCAAGACGGGAATCGAACCCGGACCCTGTCGGTTTGAGGCGAACGTGCTAACCCACTAAACCACCGTGCCCTATATATATATATATATATATATATATATATATATATATATATATATATATATATATAATATATATATATATATGTAGTGTGTGTGTGTGTGTGTGTGTGTGTGTGTGTGTTATATGTTATAAATAAAAAGATAAAAAAAATATTATATTAAATACTGCTATTAATATAAATAGTATCATCCCAAAATATAAATACTATATATTAGTATAAAAGGGGCACGGTGGCGTAGTGGTTAGCACGTTCGCCTCACACCGCCAGGATCCGGGTTCGATTCCCGTCTCGGCCATGTGTGTGTGTGTGGAGTTTGTGCATGTTCTCCCCGTCCCGTCCCCGTGCCTCAGGGGGTTTTTCTCCGGGTTCTCTGGTTTCCTCCCCTGGTCCAAAAACATGCACTGTAGGTTGATTGGCACCTTGGAAAATTGTCCCTAGTGTATGAATGTGTGTGTGTGTGTGTGTGTGTGTGTGTGTGTGCCCTGCGATGGGTTGGCATTCCATCCAGGGTGTATCCTGCCTTAATGCCCATAGACACCTGAGATAGACACAGACTCCCCGTGACCCGAGGGAAGATCGGATAAAGCGCTAGAAGATGAATGAATGAATGAATGAATGAATATTAGTATAAAAATATATCATATAGCAGCTCCTGTAAGATCTGTAGACCGATGGCCGACAGCTCTGTGTAAATCAAAGCTTCAGTTCATAAGACTGACTCTGAATCGCGTGCCATTCTCCCTGTACTACCACGCACTCGACTCTTCCTACATGCCCAAAAGTCTGTACCCCCCCTCCCCCTCTTTTCACCATCACACCCATATGCAGTGGTGAAGATATTTAGAAGGTCTTGGGTTCAAATCCCATCTCCGAGCAGCCACTTCTACATCAAGATTGTAGAAGATTGTGGGAAGATTAGAAATATAATTATTGCCGGCGCCCTCTGCTGGTCTGGAGGGTGTATCTCACGTCGACATCATTTACATTCAGATTGACAATTTTAATATTCTTTAATCACAAATTAGACGAAAATAGAACCCCTTAATAGTCACAGATAGCGCTGGCTCTAGTATTACCACCAAGACCTAATCAAGGTGAACGGTTCAGAATGTCGAAAGCCCTCTTGAACAAAGGAGATAGAGAGACCGAGTAAATAAGAGTGTTGACAAGGCCTGATAGTAATCTATAGAGGGCACTTTGAATCCATGTGAAGTAGACACTGCCTGGACTCGCTCCCATCTGATTAACAACCTTCACCCGGTCCTCAAGACCGAAGGGGGGGGGGGTGGGTGGTCTGATTTTCTTGTCTTTCTTCTCGTTTACTCTTGAACTTCGCCTCACACCTCCAGGGTCCGGGTTCAATTCCCGTCTCGGCCATGTGTGTGTGGAGTTTGTGCATGTTCTCCCCGTGCCTCAGGGGGTTTTTCTCCAGGTTCTCCGGTTTCCGGTTTCCTCCCCCGGTCCAAAAAAAAAAACATGCACGGTAGGTTGATTGGCACCTTGGAAAATTGTCCCTAGTGTATGAATGTGTGTATGAATGTGTGTGTGAATGTGAGTGTGTGTGCCCTGCAATGGGTTGGCATTCCATCCAGGGTGTATCCTGCCTTAATGCCCATAGACGCCTGAGATAGACACAGACTCCCCGTGACCCGAGGGAAGATCGGATAAAGCGGTTGAAGATGAATGAATGAATGAGTGAATAAATGGCTATTAGCATGTCGATTGACAAAACACACTGTGTTACACCACCTCCATCGATTCTACATCTTTTGCTAAATGTATGTGAGCTTTGCGGTGCTACTTAGCATTATAACCTCATTGACCTTTGATACTTTCTATTCAATGTTAGCACGATTATAACCAATTCACGGTAAGATTATTTGTGTAATATCAGCCGTGTAAAGCGTGCACTCGAGGTGTGGATAACCCACTCGGAATACATTACAGTAACTATGTGCATATATTTCTCACTATGGCCTACAGCAGGATTTTATAATCATTGTAATGATCTTTATAGTTAACAGCTGTGTTTGGTTTTATAGCAAAAGTTTACATGCAAAACATGTAAATATTAAAATAGTTTTTTTTTTTTTAACTATTCAAGGAACACCAAAGTTAATAACTGATGAGTTCATATCTACTTTCCATATGTGTATTCTTAACATTTAAATAACAGCAATGTATAATAAGTAAAAAAAAACATTACATATTGCAAAGATTTTATGTTTATTACTATCATTTTAAATTTACATTTACATTTGTGGCATTTGGCCGACGCCCTTATCCAGGGCGACTTACAACTGAGCAATTGAGGGTTAAGGGCCTTGCTCAAGGGCCCACTAATTTCAGCTTGATGGTGGTGGGGTTTGAACCCGTGATCTTCCGGTCCAGAGTCCAACACCTTAACCACTGGGCTACACCACCTCCCTACATACTTTAAAATGTTGCAAACATAAAATACAGAACAAAACAAAGAAAAAAAATTTATATATATTTGTAAAAAAGTAAAAAATACATTATATATTACAAAGATTTTATGCTTATTATTATTGTTATTAATAATAACAATAATAATCATAATCAAAACAATACTAATATTAATATGAATAATAATAATATTAATAATAACAATAATATTAGTAGTAATAATAATAGTAATACCAATAATAATAACAATAATAATAATAATAATATAATAATAAAAAATAATAATAATAATAATAATAATAATAATAATAATAATAATAACAATAATAATAAATAATAATAATCAATAATAATAATAATAATAATCAATAATAATAAAATAATATAATAATAATATAATAATAATAATAATAATAATAATATAACAATAATATAATAATAATAATAATAAATAATAATAATAATAATAATAATAAATAATAATAATAATAATAATAATAATAATAATAATAAGCAAGAATAATAATAATAATAATAATAATACTAATAATAATACCCTATTATATAATTCATTTCCAGATGAATTCTAAATAATTACTATTTCTCAATAACCTAATACAAATAGAATTAGACATTATTACTTGAGAACTCCTACACACACACACACACACACACACACACACACACACACACACACACACACACACACAGTGTACCCACAAGAAAACCCCCAACTCCCACACACACACCCCAGCAAGTATCTTTACTTTTCCTGACGTATTATTCCTTCCGAGTATTTCATCAATCCGACACTGATATTGAATAATCTTGCAACATTTTCCTGTCATTGCTTGCACTTGCCTCCTCGCTGGGGAGAAGTGCTGAGGTAAGGGTGTTGAATTTATTGTTAATATGAAACTTTCTCTCTCTCTCTCTCTTTTTTTTTTTTTTAATCTCTTTGTTTGAGATACGGCGCTGTTTAAAGATTCAGCCTCTGCTCGGGTGTGAATTGGGTGGCAATATTGTCTACTGAGATCTTTAACAGAAGATGAAAAGAAAAAAATATCTACTCTTTCCTGCATCGTTTTATTTGCGATAGCGCTGTTTCTATTAACATAGAAGGTATATATATATATATATATATAGATATATATATATATATATATATATATATATATATATATATATATATGATGAAGTTAAAGATTAGATCCTGGATAAATTGTGTGCTTCGGCAGGTTTTGCTTAGGACATTGCATTAAATCTCCAGGAGAAGTGCATGAGACAAATCCATCATGGAAGCACAAAATGCAACCAAAGGAAAGATGCAGCAGATGAAAAAAATCCATAGGGGGAAAAATGGGAATCACAAACTTAGCGAATCTGGATTCTACACTCGTAATGAATTCCAGTGAGATGGATGGAGTGAGAGAGAGAGAGAGAGAGAGAGAGAGAGAGAGACTGGAACTCATTTGCATGCACCTCACTTTTGTGTGTGTGTGTGTGTGTGTGTGTTTCTTGGCTGGAGCTAATCAAATAAATAAACTGAGCCCAGGCCAGGAGAAGTTAATGGGCCTTGTTTGAAAATTCCTCTGTTTCACAATTTCTCTTTGTTCTTCTCGGCCGTTTTCTAAAAAGAATGTTCTTTTCGCACACATTGTATCTCAATGTGAATAATTTAATCCGAACGATCCTCAAAGGTGCGAAAAAAGAGGAAGAGAAGACCGTTGACCCTCGTTTTCCTGGACGCTCAGTTCTTTCAGTTACTCAAATCTAAAAATGAGAGGTTACAAATATTTTTACGCTATATATATATATATATATAACATAAGGGGCATGGTGGTTAAGTGGTTAGCACGTTCACCTCACACCGCCAGGGTCCGGGTTCGATTCCCGTCTCGGCCATGTGTGTGTGGAGTTTGTGCATGTTCTCCCCGTGCCTCAGGGTTTTTTTCTCCGGGTTCTCCGGGTTCTCCGGTTTCCTCCCCCGGTCCAAAAACATGCACGGTAGGTTGATTGGCACCTTGGAAAATTGTCCCTAGTGTACGAATGTGTGTGTGTGTGTGTGTATGTGTGTGTGTCCTGCGATGGGTTGGCATTTCATCCAGGGTGTATCCTGCCTTAATGCCCATAGACGCCTGAGATAGACACAGACTCCCGGTGACCCGAGGGAAGATCGGATAAAGCGATAGAAGATGAATGAATGAATGAATGAATGAATGAATGAAGCACGCGGGTCGCTGGTAATGAAATGAAAATCTGGAAAAAAAAAGATGCATTTATTGTTAGCGTTTAACTCGTGAACCGGAATCGTGCAAGATCTAGATGGATAGATTGGTCGAGAGGTAGATCTTTCCGGGAAAAAAAAAAAAAGAGAGAGAGAGAGAGAGAGAGAGGTGAAATTGAAGCGCTCAGGATTCACCCAGAGAAAGGGAAGATTTTGCCGACGCTGTATTACGTTTTTTGCCCACCATTAACCTTTATGGTCTTATATTTATTTATTTATTTATATAGCGGTCTCTAGAGTCACCCATCTGTTTGCTTTCCCCGAGATTTGAAAGCAGGTGTTCCTGTGGTGCTTACAAGCCGGCCATCGTCTCGCTTCAGCTCTCCATACGTCTCACCGTACCAACTGGCACAGGCTGGCAGAGAAAAGCCTGTACTGAGATCAGCTATTTAATAACCGCAAAGTGTTTGCTCAGGAATAAATAGCGAGGGGTCGATTTCCAAAGTAGCCGGCGTCTGTTTCAGTGGTGAAGGCGTTGTGCTGTAGGTCGAAAGGTTGCAGGTTCGAATCCCCGACCCCAACGAATTCACCGACCGCTAGTGGGCCCTTGAGCAAAGGCCCTTTTAAGTCGCTCTGTATAAGGGCGTCTGCTAAATGTCGTCAATGTAGGTCGTCTCATTGCATCGCGCTCTGATGGGTAACGAATCATACCTCATATCATGCGATGTGTGCTGTTACTTTTATAAGGAATCGCCCACGGAATTCCGAACCCGGGGCCAAAAAGCGGGAATTTTTTCCCCATAGAAAATGAATGGGGCCGAAATTTTGTGCCTCACAGTTCGGCCCGTGAGCTTCCGACATGCACATATCATATGGCAAATCCACTCGTAGCGGGGTCCGGAGTGGATCGCGATCATATTGCCTACCCGAACCCCACACATGTGTCCGGAATTCCGGGAAAACCGTGGCATTCAGGCCCCATATAGAATGAATGGGGAAATTTGACGCTCTGCTGTCTGGCCCGTGTGACATATCCACTCATAGGTGAGATGGAGTAGGTCGCGAACATATGCTTCTCGAACCCCAGACCTGCTCGGAATTCTGGGAATTCACTCACAATTTCTTAGGAAATGGAAATACTAATGCAGGATAACTGTACAAAGTGTATCTCCTGAGGAACCCAATGCAATCTGTGCAATGTCACTTATATATATATATATATATATATATATATATATATATATATCATTATTGTTATTTGTTATTGTTATTGTTATTTATATTTAGATATTTTTTCTATGATTTCTTTTTGTGCTTTGTAAAAGATGCTAGTATTTCCTTGGAGGTTCACACGAGCTGTTTGCAAAGCTACGCATCAATATTATACACAATGCAGGGTCAGCCATGATACAGCGCCCCCTGGAGCACAGAGGGTTTAAGGGCCTTGCTCAGGGACCAAAGAATGGCAGGAGGTGATAGTGGTGCTTGAACCCGCAACCATCCGATCTCTAGCCTAGCACCTTAAACCACTGAGCTACACCTCGACCATTATAGCCTTATGTAATCATGTTCTCACCCGGAGCGTTCCCCGTTCGTGCTTTGTTGTTTAAAAAAACCAAAAGAGTAAATAATAGAAACACTGCTGTCGGTTAATCGCGCACTCAAAGGGTTTATTATGGGAAAGAAAAAAACGGTACAGCGCTGCTATCTGCCGTAGCCTCGTGTTGACAAGCTAATCTCCCTGCCGTTATTAGCATTTAGCGTACAGCTCGACACCCAACAAACCCCCCCCACCCTCCGCAACTACTCCAAAACCACTAATCCACTTTCACGCTGTCTCTCCTTGGGCGTCGTCGCTCCGACGGCGTCCCGCTCTTCCTCGCGCGCAAATCGAAAAACATCAATTACCAGCGCTAATTAACATCTCCCCCTGCACCGGCGCTGCCTTTCAGAGCCACGTATCTTCCGCACGCAGTTCCTCGCGACCCTAGCGGTCCAACGCCGCGCGGGGATGTTGCGCGTTCTTATTTATTTACTCTTTCTTTAATGCGCGTTTCTTCCGAAACAGCTTCTGAATCCGACAGGCAGAAAAGCAGCGAGCTGCTTGTGTTCCGAGGCTCGTATTCCAGGGAGTTGCAGGTTTTACTCCCAGGAGAATCAAAGCTGTCTCCGCTCGTTCTGCCAACGAGCTACGCTTCACGCTGTACGCTAGCGCTGCTATGGAAACAGCAGCTAGCTGCCACCATTAATCCAGACTCGGTGACTTAAAGCTGGAAATCTTACACCTAGACTCTCCGCTCTCCTGAAACGACTTTTCACCCCCCTACCCCCCAACCCCATGACACAGCGCCCCCTGGAGCACACAGGGTTAAAGGCCTTGCTCAAGGGTGGCAGCTTGGTGATTCCGAGCCTTAAATACCGGATACATTTTTTTGTCATGTGTATTGTTACATTGTCCATGAATAAATCATGTCTACGTCACAAAGCGAAAGCTATAAAAGCAAAAAAAAAAAACCTCACAAAGCTATATATCCGGAGTCGGTGTCTATCTGTGTTTGCGTCTATGGGCATTAAGGCAGGATACACCCTGGATGGAATGCCAACCCATCGCAGGACACACACACACACACACACACATTCATACACTAGGGACAATTTTCCAAGGTGCCAATCAACCTACCGTGCATGTTTTTGGACCGGGGAGGAAACCGGAGAAACCCGGAGAAAAAAACCCCTGAGGCACGGGAAGAACATGCACAAACTCCACACACACATGAGACGGGAATCGAACCCGGACCCTGGCGGTGTGAGGTGAACGTGCTAACCACTAAGCCACCGTGCCCCTCTTTATTTATTTATTTATTTATGTTTTACATTTTTACATATACATTTTTACATATTGTCTCAGAGCAGGTTTATATATATATATATATATATATATATATATATATATATATATATATATATATCTGAAAACAATGTGTTTTCGGGTTTAACGACCCTTTAATAATAAACACATGACGTTCCGTAAAATTGTAATAAAATAGCCACTAAATTCCAAATCATTCGTTCTTGGTTCGTTCGTTAAGCGTTACGACAAGAGCGGATTGTTTTTCGTTGTTGTTTGTCCGCTCCTGGGTTTTATCGCTCGGCCCCTTTGTAAAGCGCTTAAAACGCTCGGAGCCCTCGAAATTTATGTTTCGTTTCTCAATACGGGGCCCTCCTGATATTAAAGCCCGTGCTGCATCAGTACACTTCACAGCCCATCTAGCCTTGCTCTGAAAGCAGTAACAGCTGCCGTTGATAAAACGACGCACCTCGGAGAAGCTCGAGGATCGTTTCTGCAGATGCTGTTTCCAAGTAGACACTCAGGCCACGTGGTTGCCAAAAACGTGCTTTTTTTTCCGGCTGGTAAAGATCTCCGTGTCGGACCGCCGATGACGTGTCATCAATAGGGAGTTCAGTGGTAAGGGAGGAGTTGCAGCTCAGTGGTTTAAAGCACGTCCTTGGGTCCAGGGGGCGCTGTACCATGGCTGACCCTGCCATCTGATTCTGGTCCATTTTAATATCTAGCGTTGAAATGCTAGCTCGTTTGGAGACGTCCGTTTTGGGTGTTTTTTTTTAGGAGGGGGCGGGGCCAGTGACGCACTTGACATCGCCGAATTACCCAGCGTCCGACTCAGGTCGGTGTGTTGAGCGTTAAGACATGTCACATGACCCTGTGCCCGAGTTTCGCAGATTTTTCACATGACGCCATGAGGCCATCATATGTTCGCGACCCACTCCATCGTAGAGCAGACCTCTATCATATGATAGAGTGGATATTCTCCCCATTCTTTGCAAGCATCACTAATAATGAACAATTATTACTCCAGTCAAATCTTAATACACCAGGCGTACATAATCTCTAGACGAAGACGGCTATGTATGAAAATGCCGATGTGATAAGATGTGTTCTACAGGTCCTCGGAAGTCGAAACGTCATTGGTTTAAGCCGGGGGGGAAAACTTTTGGCTCAGGGGCCACATTGACCTGTAAAATTTGACAGATGGGGCCGGGGCCAGCACCAGATGGATACATTCATTCATTCATTCATTTTCTACCGCTTTATCCGATCTTCGCTCGGGTCACGGGGAGCCTGTGCCTATCTCAGGCGTCTATGGGCATTAAGGCAGGATACACCCTGGATGGAATGCCAACCCATTGCAGGGCACACACACATTCACACACACATTCACACACTAGGGACAATTTTCCAAGGTGCCAATCAACCTACCGTGCATGTTTTTGGACCGGGGGGAAACCGGAGAACCCGGAGAAAAAACCCCCTGAGGCACGGGGAGAACATGCAAACTCCACACACACATGACCGAGACGGGAATCGAACCCGGATCCTGGCGGTGTGAGGCGAACGTTCTAACCACTACGCCCAGATGTATACATATTAAACATAAAACATATTAAAGGCATTAATGTTAATACTTTCACATGACTAATGCGCCACCTGGTGGAACGCCAGGAAATTACAGGACGAGATGAAATGAATGCAGTCATAATTATGATATGATCTGATTTGGACCTAATTCTGTACCGATCTGGATTAAACGGACTGAGGGGCCCGACGTGGCCATGGGCCCCTGGTTTAAGCGACAGATCCAAGCAGCATGAAAAAAAACAAAACAAGATTTTCGCAGGTGTTGACTCCGAAGATAAATTAGATCCAATCTGTTGTGGCTCCATGTTGGCAGAAAGTGTGCTAGTTATACAAGTACAAGTGTTTGTGTGCATATATAAATGCGCCCATATGCGCCAAAGTCTAAGTCCATCCCCCCCAACACCCCACCCGGAGAACGTATTACTGATCCGATGCGTAAAGATACAGTCGCCTTGGTAACCAGGAGGAGATACGATTCAGAGGTGGTGGGAAAAGATATTTATCAGTTGTTTTTGACCTCTAGATTATTGTGTTATTGCATTCATGCGTTATATTGCGTTTCTGTGTAACGTTCGTGTAACGTAAATGAGGTGGAAATGGCACCAGACTTCAACGGAAAAAAGCAGAAAAATGACATGCTTTGTACAAAATTTTATGACTTACCATTTTTAGCAGCATATATATATATATATATATATATATATAATATATATATATATATATATATATATATATCTATATATATATCTTATATATATTTATATATACAGACGTGGACAAAATTGTTGGTACCCTTTGGTCAATGAAAGAAAAAGTCACAATGGTCACAGAAATAACTTTAATCTGACAAAAGTAATAATAAATAAAAATTCTATAAATGTTAACCAATGAAAGTCAGACATTGTTTTTCAACCATGCTTCAACAGAATTATGTAAAAAAATAAACTCATGAAACAGGCATGGACAAAAATGATGGTACCCCTAGAAAACACAGAAAATAATGTGACCAAAGGGACATGTTAATTGAAGGTGTGTCCACTAATTAGCATCACAGGTGTCTACAACCTTGTAATCAGCCATTGGGCCTATATATATGGCTCCAGGTAATCACTGTGTTGTTTGGTGATATGGTGTGTACCACACTCGACATGGACCAGAGGAAGCAAAGGAAAGAGCTGTCTCAAGAGATCAGAAAGAAAATTATAGACAAGCATGTTAAAGGTAAAGGCTATAAGACCATCTCCAAGCAACTAGATGTTCCTGTGAGTACAGTTGCACATATTATTCAGAAGTTTAAGATCCATGGGACTGTAGCCAACCTCCCTGGACGTGGCCGCAGGAGGAAAATTGATGACAAATCTAAGAGACGGATAATCCGAATGGTAACAAAAGAGCCTAGAAAGACTTCTAAAGAGATTCAAGGTGAACTTCATGCTCAAGGAACATCAGTGTCAGATCGCACCATCCGTCGTTGTTTGAGCCAAAGTGGACTACATGGGAGACGACCAAGGAGGACACCATTGTTGAAAACGAATCATAAAAAAGCAAGACTGGAATATGCCAAACTACATGTTGACAAGCCACAAAGCTTCTGGGAGAATGTCCTGTGGACAGATGAGACAAAAATCGAAGTTTTTGCCAAGGCACATCAGCTGTATGTTCACAGACGAAAAAATGAAGCATATCAAGAAAAGAACACTGTCCCTACTGTGAAACATGGAGGAGGCTCTGTTATGTTCTGGGGCTGCTTTGCTGCGTCTGGCACAGGGTGTCTTGAATCTGTGCAGGGTACAATGAAATCTCAAGACTATCAAGGAATTCTAGAGAGAAATGTACTAGCCAGTGTCAGAAAGCTTGGTCTCAGTCGCAGGTCATGGGTCTTGCAACAGGACAATGACCCAAAACACACAGCTAAAAACACCCAAGAATGGCTAAGAGGAAAAAATTGGACTATTCTAAAGTGGCCGTCTATGAGCCCTGACCTCAATCCTATTGAGCATCTTTGGAAGGAGCTGAAACATGCAGTCTGGAAAAGGCACCCTTCAAACCGGACACAACTGGAGCAGTTTGCTCATGAGGAGTGGGCCAAAATACCTGCTGAGAGGTGCAGATGTCTCATTGACAGTTACAGGAAGCGTTTGATTGCAGTGATTGCCTCAAAAGGTTGCGCAACAAAATATTAAGTTAGGGGTACCATCATTTTTGTCCATGCCTGTTTCATGAGTTTATTTTTTTACATAATTCTGTTGAAGCATGGTTGAAAAACAATGTCTGACTTTCATTGGTTAACATTTATAGAATTTTTATTTATTATTACTTTTGTCAGATTAAAGTTATTTCTGTGACCATTGTGACTTTTTCTTTCATTGACCAAAGGGTACCAACAATTTTGTCCACGTCTGTATATATATATATCATCATATATCATTCATCATTCATTCATTCATCTTCTACCACTAAAAACTAAAAACCGCTTTATTTTTATCCGATCTTCCCTCGGGTCACGGGAGTCTGTGCCTATCTCAGGTGTCCTATGGGCATTAAGGCAGGATACATCCCTGGATGGAATGCCAATCCATCGCAGGACACACACACACACACACACACACACACACACACACACACACAACATTCATACACTAGGGACAATTTTCCAAGATGCCAATCAACCTACCGTGCATGTTTTTGGACCGGAGAGGAAACCGGAGAACCCGGAGAAAAACCCCCTGAGGCACGGGGAGAGGAACATGCAAACTCCACACACACATGGCTGAGACGGGAATCGAACCCGGATCTTGGCGGGTGTGAGGCGAACGTGCGAACGTATATATATATATATATATATATATATATATATATATATATATATATATATATATATATATATATAACTTTGTCTCGACTGATTATTGTCAGCTTTGGTGCCGTGACCAAACTCTCCTTAAAGGGTCATGAAACCCCAAAAAAAAACGCAAAAAAACACATTGTTTTGAGACGTTAACAGATATATATATATATATATATATATATATGGCATATATAAAGCACGTCCTCAAAACAATGTGTTTTTGGGGTTTCATTATTATTTAAGGAGGGTTTGGTCGCGACACCAAAGCTGACAGTAATCAGTCGAGACAAAGTCGGAATAAAAGAGCAGTAATGTGGTGTAACTAGTTACATGTAACGGTGTAATCCGTTACATTTACTGCAAAAAAAAAAACCCTGTGTAATAAAATTATCAATCAAGCTGCCACTAGCGGACCCTTGAGCGAGGCCCTCAACTGCTCTGGAATGCCATAAATGTACTTTTTCATGCATCTATACAGGAATTTTAACCCTACAGGTAAGAATATTCTCAAAAAAGGACAAATCAGTCGTAAATGTAAGTGCAGGCACGCTTTTGTCGAACCCCCAATTTGCCAGTCGGGTGTAAAAGTCTGACATTTGACGCACTTTTAATCAGCATGGACTGTGTTTAAAAAGGCTGCTATCGAAAGGCTGTAATGCAAATCGGCTGACAGAGGATGAGAAATTAATTTCCAGTTTCCGTCGCCTTTCATCCGCTCCGCCGGCGCCGGCTTTCAGAGGACTACGACCCCGGGGACTTTTTCCTGTAATTCAGTCTTTACTGGTTATTTGGCCTTTCAGTGCCGCCGCTGCCAATTTGCACTGGTGACTGACAGCCCAGAGCTTAAGGCGGCTTCGCCTCGGAGAGGGGGCGTGTCCTGCTGGGGAAGCCCACTGGGAGCACGGGGAAGGAACCGGCACCAGTAATAAAAGTTTACACTCCTCCATTAAGGGGTCCAAACGAAAGGGAAGGTGATGAGCGGGTTGAAGGGAGTTCGCACAGACTGGATTTCGTCATCTTTATTATTTATCATCATTTATTTATTTATCATCTTTATTATTGATGTTTAAAGGTGATTTTCAGGGGTTTCATAGGAGACTCAACAATGGAAAATCAACAATGGCATGGATATTTATTTATCTATTATTATTATTATTATTATTATTATTATTATTATTATTATTATTATTATTATTATTATTCGATTTTTGCACTTAAAGAATGAGATTTCCGTCATATCTATTTCGTTGCATTAAAGTTAATGTGGCACACTGTGTACACACTGCCCTCTACACGCCAACAATCGCAACTACAGTCATCGTTTTTAAGTACCGGTAATAATAAAATGATTGCAATAGCTGCAGTGTATCGCAATACCTTTCTAGTACCGATATATCGTACCAATCACAAGATTGCCCAGAGCATGTTATGGTAACCTTTCACTGTACCATTAATTAATGCTTTTCATGTTTCTAATACTGTAACTAACTGTAACAGATGTTATAATTATATACGTTTTTCTAAAAAAAAACGATTCTTTTAATATGAATTTCTTGTTAATTACAATGTTATTTGTTTAGTGTTTGTTTGAAGTGTAAAATATGGGACGTGGCTCCTTTAAGAATTGTGTTCCGGTTGCTTTTCCATATAAACTGGTGATACGGTGTTTAGGTTATACAGAAGCGCTTTATTGCGTTCAGTAAAAATGCGCTTTATTGCAGTAATACGGATTTGGGAATGCGATGCGCTTGCGTAAGGTTCCGTACGGTAATATACGCTAATATAGTGAGGAGATCGTACCTGTTGTGAATGCGCAGCTAGGGGGCGTCATTCGGGGAATATTTAGGAAGTGTGAGTGGATGCACTGAACGTTTATTTATTCGTTTCTTCTTTTTTTGGTGTTCGGGTTTCGTTCATTCGCCGACACGACGCAGAGTGAAGGAGCAGATCACTCACATAGTAATGTATATATATATACTACATTCTGCATGGTTGTTGTGCAGAAAGATTTCAAGTGACCCATGATAAATCGTGTCTCTAATCTCTTTTGCCCAGAGTCGCTTCAGACTAATCAATTGACTTACTGTAGCATAACAGAAGCGTTTCTGTACGCGCTCCAGGGCTGCGACCTGAGATTGATTGCAAGACTTTATTTTACAAGTGTATTTCACAGCCAGTGTCTTTTGTTTATGCCTGTTGTTATATGTTAAAGCGCAGCCAAGTTACGTCTCCGGCCTTTGTTTGGACTGCCTCGAAACTTTCCACACTTTTATTTTATTTTAAACAAAAGAAAAAAAAGAGAGAGAGAGAGAGAGAGAGAGAGAAACGACAGCCATTTTGGAAGAGGAATAAATTCGAAAACAAATACGCACCTGATGTGCCGTTGGCCCGAAACAAGGATTGGATGTAGTCCAGTAATATCTCCTCTACTAAATCAGCTTTTTACACTCGATAAACCCGGGATGTCAGGTGTAAATTAGGCGTGACGCGTGCGAGAACGCCTATAACAAGTTCAGTTATGGATGCAGAGATAAGTCTAGCTTAAGAGAAAACAGATAATGGGTGTACAAGAGGGAGAAAAAAATGAGAAAGACATGCATGCAGTAATTACCGATCCCATTTCTTCACCGTACCTTGATTCGACTCGCTGAGCCTAATGACCATTAGCAGGATAATGTTGTTGAATGACGCGTCAATCGCCAAAGCGTGCTGAACCTAGACATACAGAGTACAGAGTCCAGTCCTGAGCCCTGAGAATCTCTTTTATTCACCAGACCACTTCGATATATCATTATTGGAATATTGGTATATATATATATATATATATATTCATTCATTCATTCATCTTCTACCGCTTTACCCGATCTTCCCTCGGGTCACGGGGAGTCTGTGTCTATCTCAGGCGTCTATGGGCATTAAGGCAGGATACACCCTGGATGGAATGCCAACCCATCGCAGGGCACAAACACACACTCACATTCACACACACACACACACATTCTTACACTAGGGACAATTTTCCAAGGTGCCAATCAACCTACCGTGCATGTTTTTGGACCGGGAGGAAACCGGAGAACCCAGAGAAAAACCCCATGGGGCACGGGGAGAACATGCAAACTCCCACACCAACACATGGCCGAGATGGGAATCGAACCCGGACCCTGGCGGTGTGAGGCGAACGTGCTAACCACTAAGCCACCGTGCCCCACATATACAACTAATTACACCTACTAGCTGCACATTCACAACAGGTACGATCTCCTCACTATATTAGCGTATATTAGCGTATGGAACCTTACGCAAGCACATCGCATTCCCAAATCCGTATTACTGCAATAAAGCGCATTTTTACTGAACGCAAGAAAGCGCTTCCGTATAACCTAAACACCGTATCACCAGTTTATATGGAAAAGCAACCGGAACACAATTCTTAAAGGAGCCACGTCCCATATTTTACACTTCAAACCAACACTAAACAACATAACATTGTAGTTAACAATAAAAAAGATTAAAATAAATATTAAATAATCAGTAATCATATTATTATATAAGCATATTATATACTAGCTAATGTTATTCAATTCAATTCTGATTGGTCAGAAATTCTTTGAATTCTTCTCACATAGTGTATAATGAGAGAATCTTCAGGTCGATTCTTATTTTCCTCTAAGCGCACACCCTATACGTGTTTACTTCCTTAAATATTATATAATTATCTATTTGTTGTTTGTGTTGAATCAATAGACCTTGTGTTGAATTTCTTTTTACAGCCAACCCACATGATGGCTTTCAACTATGGCTGCCAAAGGCTCCACTGAACACACCCACACACACACACACACACACACACACACACACACACACACACCACACACACACACACACACACACACTAGTCTCTAGTATATTGATTGAACACACCTGCTTTCACACTTTAAAAGGACTTGTTTTGTTTTTTTTTTTAATTTGTTGGATTATTTTATTTACTATTTCATTATTTATCGCTAAATCAATATTTATCGAAATAATGATTTAGTGATGAATAATGAAATAATTTATTATTATCCGATAAGAAATATACTTGTGCTAATGTGAAACAGGGCCACGGTGTTTTAGTGGTTAGCACGTTCGCCTCACACCGCCAGGGTCTGGGTTCGATTCCCGTCTCGGCCATGTGTGTGGAGTTGGTGGAGTTTGCATGTTCTCCCCCCCCTGTGTCTCAGGGGGTTTTTCTTTTCCTCCGGGTTCTCCGGTTTCCTCCCTTTCCTCGCCCCGGTCCAAAAACATGCACGGTAGGTTGATTGGCACCTTGGAAAATTGTCCCTAGTGTATGAATGTGTGTGTGTGTGTGTGATGGGTTGGCATTCCATCCAGGGTGTATCCTGCCTTAATGCCCATAGACGCCTGAGATAGACACAGACTCCCCGTGACCCGAGGGAAGATCGGATAAAGCGGTAGAAGATGAATGAATGAATGAATGAATAATGTGAAACAATGGCAGAATTATTGCCTGATTTTCCAAACCGTTATTTTTTTCAACCTTTGTTTATGAAACAAACTTTAGCGGCCGTTTAAGTTTTTGTTTTCTTTGTCGTATCGCTCGTAAATGTCCAACATTTCTGCCGCATCCAGGCGTGACCATGCTGTCGTCCTGAAGATTTAAACTTGTGGTGTATAAACGAGGCCTCCTCTGCTACCTCTGTCTTCTCCCGTCTCCGTCTGAGCTGATTGTTCTCTCCGCGGTTCGGAGGCTTATGTGCGATTCTTTCAGGAACAACAAGATCTCACGATTTGTGAAACCGAGCCTAAAATAGTCACTATGTCTAACAATCCGCTCTGCAGGAGACAAAACAAATCCCAACTGTGAGGGAAAAAAGCAGAATTATAAAATATAAATGACAGATTCAGGAGACAAAGTTGAAATTGCAAGAACTTTTTCAGAATTGCCATTTAAAAAGTCAGAATTGAGGAAAAAAAGGCAGAATTGAGTAAAATTAAAAATCCAATATTGCGATAGTCTGAAATGCGATTAAAAAGAGTCTGCTAAATGAAAATGAGGAGAAAAACACTTGAATTGTGTAAAAAGAAAAGTGAGAAATGCGGGGGGGGGGGCAGAAATGTGTAAAGAAAAAAAAATAGAGATGCAGAAATGTGTAAAGAAAAAAAAAAGTCAGAATTGCAATAAAATGGCAAAATTACCAGAAAAAAAGGGAGAATTGTGATTTAAAAAATGAGATTTGCAATAAAAAAGTCTTTTTTTGCGTACAAAAAAAAAAAAAGTAAAAAAGTCAGAATTGGGATAAAAAGGCAAAACTGCCAGAAAAAAGGCAGAATTGTGATGAAAGAAATGTCCGGAAAATGTTTAAATATTTATTTTTTAAATTTAAAATAAAATAATCTAAAATAAGGTTTAAAAAAATGTAAATTGGCAGAAAAAAAAATTGCAATTTTATCAAAAAAAAAAAAACGAATTGCAATAAAAAGTCAAGTCACTTTATTGGTAAATAAATTAAAAAGGCAAAATTGTCAGAAAAAAAAACAAAAAAAACAGAATTATGAAAAATAATATCCGAAATGTATTTTTTGGTGGAAATGCTCTTCCATAAGAATCCGATCTGACAGGAAATAAGGGGAAAAAAAGTGAAAAAATGGTGTCATCACTCACAAAAGTGTGGAAAATGATCTACACATCTGGGCACATGGAAACTATTGATATCTTGAACAGGAGCAGATGTTTGCGACGACCATTCCGAAGCCTGCCTGAGGTAAAGCCAGACGTTTCCGCCGGCTTTAACGGGACGCGCCGATACGTCTTCAGTGCAGCGACGCTAGCGTTTCCGTCTCTCTTTGCACATCTGGAGCTTCCCATCCAGCCGTTATGGCACGGTGGAGGGCTATAAAGTGCAAAGGGATGACGTGCTGTACTCGCCGCTGTCCCCTCGGAAGTGTGTGTTGTTGTATTGGCATTTTAAAGCGTGACCTTTGTGGTTGCGCTTGACGTGAAGCGTTATTCTCTTTAAGGCCACGCTGTAGCTCCTCAGCGTGTTGATCTTGGAGATCTGCCGCCAGATAAAAGCAGGGACGCCGTTTTTTCGCCTGAGGTCGCTACGAAGGACGCGATGTGTAATTGTGGCCTTGAATTATTTAACAACATAGAAATATTGCACTTTTATTGCATTTTTGTTGTTGTTGTTGTTGTTTTACAGTACAGATCTGTCTCCATTTTATAGCGCAGGAAAGCGGTGGGATAACGCTTAACAAGCAAGTCAAGGGCGAGAAAACATTATATGGAGGAAACAACACATTAACAACACAACATCATGTTTTTATGGTTATATAGAATAAATCATTAGCGATTTAATCAGTCATTTGGAGATATTGGTACCCTAGACGGAAAAATGTACCCTATATGGACAAAAATATAGTTTAAAAAAAAAGTATACTAAAATAACTCATTTACTGTAGTGTATTATAGTGTATTATAGTGTATTATAGTGTATTATAGTGTATTATAGTGTATTATGAATGTGGGAAAAAAGTTGATGAAGGTTTGAGAAAATCTGAGAATACTGGACGTGGTGTGGTAAAAAAAATTGTATATATATATATATATAATATAAATGTGTATTTTTATTACCTAGGTTAAATATCACGATACCGATACCAAATCGATACTAGGGCCAAAAAAATATATATAACAAAAAAAAAACAGATTGAATAACGCAACTTTGTTTTTATTTATTTATTTATTTACAAACACTGCCGTCTGCTGAAACAAAGCAACTCAAATCTAAATCGATATAATACCAATGGGAATTTGTAATTATTTACAAAGTCTCATCAGCATGAATGTCGGCGTGCATTGGAGAACGCTCCACACCGCCCCCTAGAGTCAACACCACGAACTATTAGTTCCCGGAACTAATAAAATAAAGAACCGTATCATTTTTAAAAGCAGGGTATCGCGATACTGTTATAGTACCGATATATCGTGCAACACTCTCAATGCATTCTCAATGCATCCTCAGTGAAATTCCTTTTCTAAGCTAGGACAAAGATCGAAACCATGCTCAGAATCTGCTGAACTCGGAGTGCGGGGTGGGGGGGTGGCGGGGGGGGTTGTCAGGATGTTATATTTTTGGGGCGTGTTAGCCTTTCATTATGACATCTTTAGCGCTCTGGAATACCAAGTGGCGGGAATGACAGCTGGCGTGCGGCGCTGAATAAGGACTTATCGGCGCGTTTGTTTGTACGTGTGATCAAGAATGGCAGGCGTCAGCTGCTCGTCACGGCGGGTGGCTTAGCGCTCCAGGCAGGTACGAAAGTAAGCGCATCCCCCCGCCGTCACCGCGGGACTCGTTCGCATCAGGTGTCTTTACGCTCGCTGTTCCTCTCTTAGACCTGGAGCGCGTACAAGTTGGCCTGGAAATGAAAGGATTACATCGAGGTACACGAGTCCCCATGTAGCTTTTGGCAGCTTGAGGAATACTTTTTCTCTCTCTCTTCTCTTTCTCTCTCTCTATCGGAAAGCCGTGGGCATCTGTCAGGGTTTGGAGTGAGGGGGGAAAAACATTGCTGGAGTTTAGACTCCTTAGAGCTTTAAACTAACGTCGGACAGATGGAGCCTGAATTCTGCATCAGCCTGGACCACATTAGCACCATTAACAATACACACAGATCGGAGGCATCACTCTCTCTCTCTCTCTCTCTCTCTCTCTCTCTCTGTACTCTTTTCTTATCAGGCCATGGTCTAATTATTCTCTCTATCACCTTTTAGACAAATAACGGAGACCATTCAATCTTCCTTTATTTCCTCCACTCGTTTTTTTTCCGATTGTAGTTCTGCTTTCTTCTCCTCCCGCTTCTTTTATCCATCCATCCACCCATTCATTCTCCTCCCTTCCTTTCATTAAAGACTTCCTCTTTCTTACTTCCCTTATCCAGAACGACTTACATCTGAGTGAGCAATTAAGGGCCGTCCTCAAGGGCCCATTAGTGGAAACTCGGTGGTGGGATTTGAACCTTCATTCTTCCGGTCCGACTTCCCTTTATTAAAGTTACTTTCATTAGTCCGAATTTTTCCTTTCAATAACGGTGCTTCCTCCCTTCCTCCCTTCCTCCCTTCCTCCCTTCCTTCCTTCCTTCCTTTCATCATTTTAAGAGTCTAATTTCCTTCCTTTATTACTTCCACTCTTTCTTTCTTTCTTTTTTTACTTATTTCTTCCGTCATTCTTTTTTTGCAATGCTTCTCAATTTGCTTTTTGTTCCTTCCATCTTTTTTTTTTTTTTTTTTTTTTTTTTTACAAAAAAAGTACCTTCCGTCTACTCCTTTTCTTCCTGCTTACTTTTTGTTAAAGCTACTTTCCTATCTTTCCTTCCTTTCTTCCTTCCTCCCTTCCTTTCTGTCTACCAAGTCTACTTCTTTTCCTCCCTACTATTAATACATGAACCCCTTTCTTTCCTTCCTCCCTTTCTTCCTTTGTTTTATTAAGGGTACTTCTTTCATGCCTTCTTTGGATGTAAAGTACTCTTTTCCTTCCTTCCTTCCTTCCTTCCTTCTTTCCTTCCTTCCTTCCTTCCTTCCTTTCTTTCTACTAAGTCTACTTCTTTTCCTCCCTAATTTTACTGTCAACCCCTTTCTTTTCTTCCTCCCTTTCTTCCTTTGTTTTATTAAGGGTACTTCTTTCATGCCTTCTTTGGATATAAAGTACCCTTTTCCTTCCTTCCTTCCTTTCTTTCTACAAAGTCTACTTCTTTTCCTCCCTACTATTAATATGTGAATCCCCTTCTTTTCTTCCTCCCTTTCTTCCTTTGTTTTATTAAAGGTACTTCTTTCATGCCTTCATTCCTTGCTTCCTTCCTTCTTTCCTTCTTTCCTTCCTTCCTTCCTTCCTTTCTTTCTACCAAGTTTACTTCTTTTCCTCCCTAATTTTACTGTCAACCCCCTTCTTTTCTTCCTCCCTTTCTTCCTTTACAAAAAAAGTACCTTCCGTCTACTCCTTTTCTTCCTGCTTACTTTTTGTTAAAGCTACTTTCCTATCTTTCCTTCCTTTCTTCCTTCCTCCCTTCCTTTCTGTCTACCAAGTCTACTTCTTTTCCTCCCTACTATTAATACATGAACCCCTTTCTTTCCTTCCTCCCTTTCTTCCTTTGTTTTATTAAGGGTACTTCTTTCATGCCTTCTTTGGACGCAAAGTACCCTTTTCCTTCCTTCCTTCCATCAGTCTCTTCATCCTTCCATTAGCTGTATGCGTATATAAAACTTCTGCCACATGATTGGTGTATTTCAGTATAAGTGAATTTATTTGCTCGCCGCCCGCTGAAGTATTATCTCAGCGCCATCAATTACATTCCTCAAGGTGTTCTCCGAGTTTTAATAACTACATTTACGGAATCCGTTCTAATCCGACAAGAGATCGGATAGCGTCTAACGTCGCGTCTCGTCATTCCGACGTGTGATCGAGACGTCTCACTCGTACTCGGGTCCTGCTTCTGACTTTCATCTCCGCCGTGCTGTAATTATCCGCCGATTCCGAACTCTTATTTGCTCCTATAATTTCACGTTTGCAGGAGGAACCGTCGGAGGCTCGTCACGCAAATGATATTACTCTGTAATTTCGCCACTTGGGAAGATAAAGATGTCAGTAAATGGGAGCGTGTTTTATTTTGCCACTTGAAAGTGTGTCAGCGGCAGCACTCGAGCGTTTCCGGTGGCATGTCTCGCCGGCTTGAGTGGATCCATGTGGAGATGGCGAGATTAGAACTGGAAATTCAGAGACACACAGCGAAAGAGGCCTTTCAGACTAAAGACAAACAAACGTAGAATGGCGTTTTGGGCTACGAGATAACACATGGGGGGGGGGGGACTTTTATAGCTCGGGGGGCCACATTGACTTGTGCACCAGATGCATACATATTATCCATAAACATATAAAAGGTAAGGGGCACGGTGGCTGCAATCTTCCAGTTCAGATGCCAATGCCTTAATCAAACTATATCATAATTATGACTGCTTTTATTTGACCTTGCCCTGTAATTGCCTGACATTCCAGCAGGTGGCGCATTAGACACGGTGATACATCGAGTATTAACATTAATACCTTTTATATGCATTCATTCATTCATCTTCTACCGCTTTATCCCATCTTCCCTCGGGTCACGGGGAGTCTGTGTCTATCTCAGGCGTCTATGGGCATTAAGGCACGATACACCCTGGATTAAAATGCCAACCCATCACAGCACACACACACACACACACACACACACACACACACACATTCACACACACACACACACACACATTCTAGGGACAATTTTCCAAGGTGCCAATCAACCTACCGTGCATGTTTTTGGACCGGGGGAGGAAACCGGAGACGAAGGAAGAAAACCCGGAGAACCCGGAGAAAAACCCCCTGAGACACGGGGAGAAGGAGAACATGCACAAAACTCCACACACACACATGGCCGAGACGGGAATCGAACCCGGACCCTGGCGGTGTGAGGCGAAACGTGCTAAGTGCATGCTTGGAAAGGACTTTTAAAATATATATATATATATATATATATATTATATGTGTGTGGTGTGTGTGTGTGTGTATTAAAAGTCTGTTTCACCGACCGAATCAGAACCTATAGCGAGTGTGCGAGTGTGCATTCAGGACGAGCTAGCAAAACTCTCTCCTCCAGCGCTCCTGCCGAATGAATAGCGAGATTATCTCCGACAATAACGGCACGAATGAGCCGCGAGAAAAAAAAAAAAAAAAAGGAAGGAAAAAAAAAGCAAAAGCAATATCTTCAGCTCGAGTAAAATCCCGAGTAAACGACTCTCTGCTTCCGAGACCTTTGAATGACTTTCCACACCATCAGAAATCAATGCACCACATGCGGGGATAAAAACAAATAAACAAATGAATAAATAAATGAATGATAGAATGAATGAATGAATGAATAAATAAATAAATAAATAAATATGGGCGACGTGGCTGCAGGACGATGGGAAAATGCTCCTTGTGATTGTGACGATCCATAATCTGCGCTTTTGATCCGGCGCCACTCGGGAAGCGTCACTTTTTTTTTGTTGTTTTCGTTTTTGTTTTTTTTTCTCGCCACGAATCGATGACCTTTTTTTTTGTGTGTGTGTGTGTGTGTGTGTGTGTGTGTGTGTGTGTGTGTGTGTGCTTTTAATCTTTGGCATATAAACCTTCCCAAAACGCCCGGCAGCAACCCGCGTCGTATTTAATGCCAAGGCAACTTTGGAAAATGAGATCAACGGGGCCACTCAGTCACCTTTCTGCCGTAATCAGATATTAATTGTAATTGTTACCCTTCACAGTAGGGTGTCAAAGTATTCGCCTTGAAGACCTTTCCGTCATTCTATAATACACACACACACACACCACAAACACACACACACACACACGATGTGTGATGTATTACGATGTGATTGTATTACAATATATTATGTTTTTGCCGTTTCCCGTGAGAAGAGAACCGGCTGCGTGTTAATCAGGTGTCAGACGTTAAATCTCCTTTATATTTTTCTACAAATACTTTTTTATTCTTTATTTATTTATTTCTTTTTTTTTACCTCCAATTTTTCTTATTTTCTCTTTAAGTCAGGACTGGATTTACAATTCGGATTAGTTTTAGGTTTTAGAAGATTTGAGGAGTTTTAGGAGAAATAAAGTGGAAGGAAAAAAGGGAAGGAAGGAAAAAAAGGAGGTTTTGTCATTTAAGTGAAGGAAGGAAAATCTAGTGTGACTTGAGCAAATATTAGGAATTACAGAATAAAGGTTAAAGGAAGGAAGGGAAGAATAAGGGAGGGAAGGAAAAAAATAAAGGAAGGAAGTAAAAACTGTCAGTTAAATGGAGAGGAAAGAAAGAAGCAAGGGAGGAAGAACTAGTGTCACTTTAATAAACATTAGGAATTACAGAAGAAAGAATAAAATAGTTTTCGTATATTAAGGAAGGAAGGATGGAGGGATTGAAAGAAGGAAACATTAAGCTTTGTCAATTAAAGGAAGGAAAGAATGTCAAGAAAGAAAGAAAGAAAGAAAGAAAGAAAGAAAGAAAGAAAGACGTCTTTGAATGAATAGTAGAAGAAAAAAATAAGCTGGTCGGAAGTAGGAAAGGTAGAAACAACTTATCTACCAAGGAGTGTGTGTGTGTGTGTGTGTGTGTGTGTGTGTGTGTGTGTGTGTGTGTGTGTGTTGTGTGTGCGCGCGTGTGTGTGTGTGTGTGTTTGCAATTGTTTAACAGCGATGAACAGCGGTGAGTGGAGTCATTACCGCTGCATACTTTAACACACATGGCCTTTTTAACTTGGGTTTGACGTCTGTGTTTGCGTTTATCCTTCACACACACACACACACACACACACACACACACACACACACACTGCCCTCTCTCAGTGTGATCCAGCACTCACTCGGGCCACGCTTCACTCTCCGTGTTTATTTCCGCTCATTAATGACTTTAGACGTTAATTAAAATAAAGACAGACGCAAGCAGCCCTTGACGAGTCCTGCCTCCTACGCGGTGTGTGGACGGGAAAAGAGACGGCCGCATGCTGCGTCCTCGGGTGTGTAGACGCAACGGAAGAGATGTCAGGGAAGGAGAGAGAGAGAGAGAGAGGGAGAGAGAGAGAGAGAGAGAGAGAGAGAGAGGGAGAGAGGGGGAAAATCAGGCAGTCGGTTACAAGCCATCATTTATTCTATATTAAAAACCGAAAGAAAGGGTAGTTTGGATCGACAGGGTATAAAAGAGAGAGAGAGAGAGCGAAATTGAATGAAAGAGTCAAGGAGGGCAATGAAATGAAAGAGAGAGAATGAGATGAAGGAACTAAATATGAGAGATTTAAAAAAAATGACAAAGAAAAGAGAAAAGAAAATTAAATGGATGGAGAGAGACTGGACATGAGACTGGAAAAGTAAGACTGGACAAAATGGAATGATCAGGAGGCACAGGAAGAAACGGAGCATGACGGAGAGGGGGAAGAGACGAAGAATTTGCTGTAGAGAGAAAGCAAAGAAGAGAAAAAGAGAATGAGGGATAAAAAGGAGAGACAAGAGAATACAGGAAGGGATGCAAGAGAGAGAGAGAGAGAAAGAAAGAAAGAAAGAAAACAATGAATGCAATGAGAAAAAGATGCAGATGAGACAGAGAGAGAGATAGAGAGTGAGAGAGAGAGGAAGCAGGGTGAATAGAAACGAGGTGAAAAATAAAATGTGAAATGAATAGAATGGAGGGAGGGGTCGAGAGAAGGTGCAACATACAGAGAAAGAGGGAGAGAAAGAGAGGGGGTTGGGATGAGAAGGAAAGATCATGAGGCATTGAAAGATGGAATAGAGCAAGCGAGAAAGGGAGCAGGGTGAGAAATAAAAGAGAGAAATGAAAAGAGTGGAGGGAGGGGTTGAGAAAAAAGTGCTACATAGAGAGAGAGAGAGAGAGAAAAAGAGAAAAAAAGAGAGAGAGAGGATAGAGAGAGAGAGAGGGGAGGCAGAGAGTGTAGAGGAGAGAGAGAGAGAGAGAGAGAGAGAGAGAGAGAGAGTGGTGGGTGTGTATGGCAAAGAAACAGCAAGAACATTTGAAGCAGGAAGGAGGAGGAGAGGTGGAGAGGTGGAGTGTGAGACGGAGAGTGACAGAAACAAAAGAGAGACACGGAAAGATGTTGAAAAAGAGGGAGGTAGAGAGAGAGAGAGAGAGAGGCCATGCCAGTGAAAAAGAGGAATAAAACAGATGGAGAATGAAAGACTGAGCAAAAATACATGATAGAGAGAGACAGGTTAGGGAGTATGTCAGGGGAGAGCGGTTGTGAGAGAAAGGGATCCGAGGGAGGGAGAAAAAAAATGAAACAAGGAGAGAGAGAGAGTGAGAGACGGATCGAGAGATAATTAGAAAGGATTGTGTGGGAAAGAAAGAGAGAGAAAAAGACTGGCGCGAACGTGAATTGCGTTGAGGCAGAAAGTTATGCACAGGAGGGAGAATGATGGAGAGAGAGAGAGAGAGAGAGAGAGAGAGAGAGAGAGAGTGAGAGAGAGAGAGAGAGAGATAGAGAGAGAGAGAGAGAGAGAGAGAGAGAAGTTCCGGATTGAGAGATTGAAAGTGACAGAAACACAGGCGTCAGGGGAAAGAGAGGAGAGCATGAGAGAGGGAGAGAGAGAGAGAGAGAGAGAGAGAGAGAGAGAAAGAAACGTGTAGGCTGCTGGAGAACAGAAATATGTCCTGCAGAGCTGCACAACACGTTTCCATAGAAATCGGGTCTCTGATTGGTGATTACTGTAGTGTGTAGGGTGTAGTGTGTAGAGTGCAGTGTGTAGGGTGCAGTGTGTAGTGGTGTAGGGTGTAGTGTGTAGATTGTAGTGTGTAGGGTGTAGTGTGTAGAGTGCAGTGTCTAGTGTGCAGTGTGTAGGGGGTGTGTAGAGTGTGAGTAGAGTGCAGTGTGTAGTGTGTAGAGTGTAGTGTCTAGTGTGCAGTGTGTAGTGTGTAGAGTGTAGTGTGTAGAGTGTAGTGTGTAGATTGTAGTGTGTAGGGTGTAGTGTGTAGAGTGCAGTGTCTAGTGTGCAGTGTGTAGTGTGTAGGGTGTAGTGTGTAGAGTGCAGTGTGTAGTGTGTAGTGTAGTGTTGTGTGTAGTGTGTAGAGTGTAGTGTGTACTGTGTAGAGTACAGAGTGCAGTGTGTAGAGTGTAGTGTGCAGTGTGTAGTGTGTAGTGTGTAGTGTGTAGTGTAGTGTAGTGTAGTGCAGTGTGTTGTGTAGTGTGTAGAGTGCAGTGTGTAGTGTTGTAGTGTGTGTGTAGTTGTAGTGTGTGTGTGTAGTGTAGTGTGTGTGTAGTGTGTAGTGTGTAGAGTGCAGTGTGTAGTGTAGTGTGTACTGTGTTGTGTGTAGTGTGTAGAGTGTAGTGTGTACTGTGTAGAGTACAGAGTGCAGTGTGTAGAGTGTAGTGTGCAGTGTGTAGTGTGCAGTGTAGAGTGTGCAGAGTGCAGTGTGTAGTGTGTGTAGTGTGTAGTGTGTAGGCAGTGTCTAGTAGAGTGCAGTGTCTAGTGTGCAATGTGTAGTGTATAGAGTGTAGTGTTTAGAGTGCAGATTGTAGTGTGTCCAGTGTAGAGTACAGAGTGTAATGTGTAGAGTGTAGTGTGTAGTGTGCAGTGTGTAGAGTACAGAGTGCAATGCGTAATGCTGTAGAGTGTAGTGTGTAGTGTGTAGAGTACAGAGTGTAATGTGTAGAGTGTAGTGTGAAGTGTGTAGAGTACAGAGTGTAATATGTAGAGTGTAGTGTGCAGTGTGTAGTGTGTAGTGTGCAGTGTCTAGTGTGTAGAGTGCAGTGTCTAGTGTGCAATGTGTAGTGTATAGAGTGTAGTGTTTAGAGTGCAGATTGTAGTGTGTCCTGTGTAGAGTACAGAGTGTAATGCGTAGAGTGTAGTGTGTAGTGTGTAGAGTACAGAGTGTAGTGTGTCCTGTGTAGAGGACAGAGTGTAATGTGTAGAGTGTAGTGTGTAGTGTGCAGTGTGTAGAGTACAGAGTGCAATGCGTAGAGTGTAGTGTGTACTGTGTGTAGTGTGCAGTGTTGCGTGTGTAGTGTACAGTGTTAGTGTGCAGAATGTTGTAGTGCAGTGTGTAGAGTGTAGTGTGTACTGTGTAGTGTGCAGCGTGTAGTGAGTGCAGTGTGTAGCGTAGTGTAGTGTGTACTGTGTAGTGTGCAGCGTGTAGAGTACAGAGTGCAATGCATGTAGAGTGTAGTGTGTACTGTGTAGTGTGCAGCGTGTAGAGTACAGAGTGCAGTGTGTAGAGTGTAGTGTGCAGTGTGTAAAGTGTAGTGTGTACTGTGTAGTGTGCAGCGTGTAGAGTACAGAGTGCAGTGTGCAGAGTGTAGTGTGCAGTGTGTAAAGTGCAGTGTGTAGAGTGTAGTGTGTACTGTGTAAAGTGCAGTGTGCAGTGTGTAGAGTGCTGTGTGTAGTGTGTGCTTGAAGGTGTGGTAAGTCATAATACGTGCAAGGCATAATGATAATGGTTTTAAACATTGTGTGGTGTATATTGTGTAGTGCTAGAGCACAGTGTGTAGTGGATATTGTGTGGTGTGTGATGTTTAGAAAACACTGTGTGGTGTGCGTTCTAAACATAGTACGGTGTGTATTGTGCGGTGCTAGAGCACAGTGTGTAGTGGATACTGTGTGGTGTGTAATGTGTAGTAAACATTGTTCAGGGTGTGATGGTTAGTAAACATTGTGCGGTGTGTATTGTGTAGCGGAAGAACACAGTGTGTAGTGGATATTAGTAAACATTGTGTGGTGTGTATTGTATATTGCTAGAGCACAGTGTGTAGTGGATATTGTGTGGTGTGTATTGTGCGGTGCTAGAGCACAGTGTGTAGTGGATACTGTGTGGTGTGTAATGTGTAGTAAACATTGTTCAGGGTGTGATGGTTAGTAAACATTGTGCGGTGTGTATTGTGTAGCGGTAGAACACAGTGTGTAGTGGATATTGTGTGGTGTGTAATGTGTATTGCTAGAGCATAGTGTGTAGTGGATGTTGTGTGGTGTGTGATGTTTAGTAAACATTGTGTGGTGTGTATTGTGTGTTGTGTAGTGAGTAAAGCAGTGTGTGTAGAGAATACACACTCACCCTGATCGCACAGAAAGGAACGAGGCTCGTGGTTTAATTGCGGTGTGAATCTGGTCACATGGTATACGACACAAACATGTGACTTCACCGCTGATGCAAACGGAGGAGAAACTCAGCACATGATCCCCGTCTCACTCTCGTCTCGTCTCGTCTCACTCTCCTCTCGTCTCGTCTCGTCTCGTCTCACTCTCGTCTCGTCTCAAGAAATGAGAAATCATTTGTGTATTTGCATAATTCATATAGTTAATATGTTATTAGTGCAATAATATGCATTAGGTCATGACCAGAATACATTTTATGACGTCAATCTCCTTTCTGTTTCCTTCAGGTGTAAAGAAGGTTTCCAGGGCATCCGCTGTGACCAGTTCCTGCCCAAAACAGACTCCATTCTGTCTGATCCAAGTGAGTGTCTGATTATTATTATTATTATTATTATTATTATTATTACACTTTATTCATCCCATCGGCACGTGACTTTGTTGCAAGTGCACAGTGTGTAGTGTATGTGTAATGTGGATAGACCATAGTGTAGTGTATGTGTAGTATGGTTAGACCATACTGCATTGTTTGCGGTGTATAGTGTGTACTGCATTGTTTGCGGTGTATAGTGTATATAGTGTAGTGTATGTGTAGTATGGATAGACCATACTGCATTGTTTGCTATGTATAGTGTGTACTACATTGTTTGCGGTGTATAGTGTGTATTGAATAGATTTCAGTGTATAGTGTGTACTGCATTGTTTGCGGTGTATAGTGTGTACTGCATTTTTTGTGGTATATAGTGTGTACTGCATTGTTTGCGGTGTATAGTGTGTATTGAATAGTTTGCAGTGTATAGTGTGTACTGCATTGTTTGCTATGTATAGTGTGTACTGCATTGTTTGCTATGTATAGTGTGTATAGTGTGTATTGAATAGATTTCTGTATAGTGTGTACATTGTTTGCGGTGTATAGCGTATAGTGTGTACTGCATTGTTTGCGGTGTATAGCGTATACTGCATTGATGTATAGTGCGTACTGCATGTGTAGTGTAGTGCTGTTTTATAGTGCGTAATTGCTAGTGTGTAGTGTGTAATTCCCAGTTTGTAGTGTAATCAGATTGGCTTGAAGTGTGTTATTTGTAAAGCATGATGTATAGAGCGCTGCATGTCGTGCAGAGCGTTGACCTAATGACCGGGGGAAGGCTGATAATTGATTCTTTCCCTCCTCCCAGACTCGATCCTTTATAATTATTTCTCTTCCGTGGACTCCTCACCTCCTCCTGAATCTAATCCTCGCTCAGGTCTCGTGATTTGTCGAGCCACAAAACATATCTGTGTTTTTAAGCCGGGCGCTTTTTTAAAACATAACATCCCTGGCCTTTCTCAGCCGCGACCCCCGCCGCCGACCAGGGAGTTACTAAAGATAAATATACCAAAGAGCATCTCGTTATGTCTTTAGTCCCGGATCCATGTCTGAATGTACAGTCAGAATCCCAACCTTTATATTTTCATGCTGCCAAAAAAAATCCATTAGTATGCGTTCGCACACGTCTATAAAACAGACGCCTTCTACAGTTTCCCATTATATGTGGGAAATTCTATCGGCGTCCGATTGCTCAAAAGAAGCCGGGCTTTTTATCGCAGCTGTGTTTAGGGTTACGATATGATCCTTAGCTCATTATATTCAACTAAAACTTGCGTTCATAAACACATACGGCCGTCCGTAAATACATAGATTTGTGAGATTTCAGGATCGGATGCAGGACGTGGATCAAAGATCCGTTTCCATTTCCTCAATTCGATTATAGATTTGTGTTTTTTTATAGGAGAACATTTTACGGCTTGTTTCAGTTTCTTTTTAAAGCCCGGGAAAAGGAAAAACACCAAATCGTTCTCTGTACGTGTTAATGTTGAAACACTCTTCCATATATATATATATATATATATATATATATATATATATATATATATATATATATATATATATATATATATATATATATATATATATATAGAGAGAGAGAGAGAGAGAGAGAGAGAGAGAGAGAGAGAGAAGAGAGAGAGAGAGAGAGAGAGAGAGAGAGAGACTGCATTTTATTTTTATTTGTCCACTAGGTGGTGCTTTAAGTTAACGTTCTAAAGAAAAAGTCCCTCAAAAAACCCTAAAAAAAAAAACATTGTTTTATATTTTTCCACATAAAAGAGCAGCAGATTGTCATCATGCCGCAAAATCATACCGTCATCAAAAGCACTGATTTTACAATATTTGTAATCTTTAACATTTTCACAAGTAACTATATTTAATTGATTGCACATTTACTCCGAGTAACCGATTATTACTGTTACTATATATATATATATATATATATATATATATATATATATATATATATATATATATATATATATATATATATATTATATATACATAGATAGATAGATAGATAGATAGAAGATAGATAGATAGATAGATAGATATTAACCTCTCTTCAATCCTCATATTGCTTGTATGTTAGGATGGAGTATAAAAGAGTCTATAGATGGTGTTTTATTAACAACATATTCATGCTGCATTCACAACAGCTATGAGCTACGGAAATGGAAAGCAAACAAAACCGGAAACATAATTCTTAAAGGAGCCACGTACCGTTTTTAACACATTAAGACTGCCACAAAAATGTACATAGAAATGAACAAGAAATTAATATATAAAGGGAGAGATTTTGAGAGAAATATATATATATATATATATATATATATATATATATATATATAATTATAACATCAATCAGTGAGAGTATTAGAAACGTAAAAAGTATTCATTTATTCATTTAATCGTGGTTAATCATGAGTTAACTCGTTTTTCATTTTCTTTTTATCCGGATTTTATGACATCTCCAAATGTAGCTAGAAAGGAATAGAATAGAAGAGTCTTTATTTGTCACATATACATCACAGCCATGATACAGCGCCCCCTGGAGCGCAGAGGGTTACAGAGCTCGGACTTCTATGCAAACTGAGACATGCGAGGAAAAAAAGGAAAAATAAGGAAAATAAAAAGACTGACTATAGACTGAACTATAACAATAAAACTGCATTATAACACGACCACGATTTTACATCAAATCACAAAATCCCTAAAAAAAAAAAAAAAAAAGATTTTAACTTTTATATTTTATTGAAATAAAAGACCTTCGAAGAAATTAAATATTGCCCTTATTTTTGCGTTATGAATGCACATTTTAAATAAATAAATAAAAAGCCTTGTCTGAGGTCAGCGTTGCTAACGAGCACGGTGACGAATGTGTTGCGTCTTTTGCAGTAATTATTCGCACTGATATAAATAGAATAGATGATGAGGCTGTGTTTGAACGAAAACAAATACATCGGGGAAATGTTCGTCCGACCGAACCTGCGCGGGAGGTCACGTCTAATAATACTTATATATTGAATTAACCAGTAATTATCACTCGTCGTTAACGGTAACCAGCTCAGATCCTCGATATCGCCGACGGAGTGCGCGTCATCTGTCAAGGGCAAGATGTTTTTCTTAGAATTATGATCAGCATCAGCGGTGCATGCTGGGAGAAAATGTCACGCCGCTAAAGCTCGCTCTTCCGTACGTCAATCACGTTGGCGGGGAGGCGATTCCTCTCGGGGGGGAAGCGGGAACGATGACGTCTCGAGTTTCTAACACTCCTGGATCTCAAGATGGCCTGGAAAATAAATTGTGGGTAAAAAAAAAACAAACAAAAACAAAAACATGAACCTGATAAGAGGCTGTTTTTGTTTTGTAGAAATGCAGCATGATCACACGACACTACGTCACTCTTCCAAGAACAACTTCCGCAAAGACGGTGAAATGTTTAGATTTTATACCTTTTGTTTGGGTTGCATTGTGTTTATTTATTATTCATTCATTCATCTTCTAGCGCTTTATCCGATCTTCCCTCGGGTCACGGGGAGTCTGTGTCTATCTCAGGCGTCTATGGGCATTAAGGCAGGATACACCCTGGATGGAATGCCAACCCATCACAGGACACACACACACACACACACATTCATACACTAGGGACAATTTTCCAAGGTGTCAATCAACCTACCGTGCATGTTTTTGGACCGCGGGAGGAAACCGGAGAACCCGGAGAAAAACCTCCTGAGGCACGGGGAGAACATGCACAAACTCCACACACACATGGCCGAGACGGGAATCGAACCCGGACCCTGGCGGTCTGAGGTGAACGTGCTAACCACTAAGCCATCGTGTGCCCCATTGTATTTATTTATTTATTTATTTATTCGTTCATTCATTCATTCATCTTTAAAGTGTACGCCCCATTATTGTCTATTGATGCTTTTTCTACATTTCGTATTCTTTGTCCACAAAACATTCCCCAGTGGCAAAATCTTGATTGGTGTTTTTTTTTTCTCCTTCTTTCTTTCTTTCTTACGTCCATCCATCCATCCGTCCGTCAGTTCACCCCACCATCGCTTCCTTACGTCCGTCATATTACGGAAATCACCCGAAGCGAACGCCGATAATGCACGCAATATATTAATGCAATCGAATGTTTCCGTCAAAAATTTGCACACCCCAAGGAATAGTTCCAGAAACATTTCCTCCATTAGCAAAGATGGAAGAGACGGCAGAGGGAGAAAGGAAAGAAAATAAAAACACGGATACAACTTTGTTTTATTGTGATCAGAATATTCTCTAAAATATTACGTGTGTATTTCGTTCATTTCTTTGTTGGTTTGTTTGTTTATATTTATTTATTGTTTCAGGGGACACATTTCATTACTATTATTATATGATAGATAGATAGATAGATAGATAGATAGATAGATAGATAGATAGATAGATAGATAGATAGATAGATAGATAGATAGATAGATAGATAGATAGATAGATAGATAGATAGATAGATAGATAGATAGATAGATAGATAGATGATATAGATAGATCAGATAGATAGATAGATAGATACAGAGATAGATAGATAGATAGTATAGATAGATAGATAGATAGATAGATAGATAGATAGATAGATAGATAGATAGATAGATAGACAGACAGATAGATACAGATAGATAGATAGATAGATAGATCATAGATAGATAGACATAGACAGATAGATAGATAGATAGATAGATAGATAGATAGATAGATAGATAGATAGATAGATAGATAGATAGATAATAGATATACAGATAGATAGATAGACAGACATAGACAGACAGACAGACAGACAGATAGACAGATAGATAGATAGATAGATAGATAGATAGATAGATAGATAGATAGATAGATAGATAGATAGATAGATAGATAGATAGATAGATAGATAGATAGATAGAGATAGATAGATAGATAGATAGATAGATAGACAGACAGACAGACAGATAGATAGACAGACAGACAGACATAGACAGATAAATAGAATTAAAATTAGTAAAAATAATAATATTCAAATAATAGAAAAGCACCAGTGATAATATAATAATAATAATAATAATAATAATAATAATAATAATAATAATAATAATAATAGTCCTATTTTTTTTTTATTTAATCATTTAATATTTATTTTTGCTTGTTTGTTTGATTTTTCTTATCCATCAAATTTTCCTTGGGAATGACCCAAATGCATCTATTTGAAAA
>JACRUU010000015.1:342500-345000 GCA_030449085.1 Kryptopterus vitreolus | reverse complement strand
ATCTATCTATCTATCTATCTACCTATCTATCTATCTGTCTATCTGTCTTTCTGCCTGCCTGTCCTTCCGTCCATCCATCCATCCGTCCGTCCATCCATCCATCCATCCATCCATCCATCATTCCATCCATCCATCCATCTATCTAACCCTAACCCTAACCCTAGATCTATCTATCTATCTATCTATCTATCTATCTATCTATCTATCTATCTGTCTGTCTGCCTGCCCGTCCTTCCGTCCGTCCATCCATCCATCCATCCATCCATCCATCCATCCGTCTGTCTGTCTGTCTGTCTGTCTGTCTGTCTATCTATCTATCTATCTATCTATCTGTCTGTCTGTCTGTCTGCCTGCCCGTCCTTCCGTCCGTCCATCCATCCATCCATCCATCCATCCATCCATCCATCCATCTATCTAACCCTAACCCTAACCCTAGATCTATCTATCTGTCTGTCTGTCTGTCTGTCTCTATCCATCTATCTATCTATCTATCTATCTATCTATCTATCTATCTATCTATCTATCTATCTATCTATCTATCTGTCTGTCTGTCTGTCTGTCTGCCTGTATGTCTCTATCTATCTATCTATCTATCTATCTATCTATCTATCTATCTATCTATCTATCTATCTACCTATCTATCTATCTGTCTATCTGTCTTTCTGCCTGCCTGTCCTTCCGTCCATCCATCCATCCGTCCGTCCATCCATCCATCCATCCATCCATCCATCATTCCATCCATCCATCCATCTATCTAACCCTAACCCTAACCCTAGATCTATCTATCTATCTATCTATCTATCTGTCTGTCTGTCTGTCTGTCTGTCTGTCTGTCTGTCTGTCTGTCTGTCTGTCTGTCTCTCTCTATCTATCTATCTATCTATCTATCTATCTATCTATCTATCTAGTAAAGCTTGATAAGAGAGGCGAGTGCACACTGAATAGTGATTATCGTAGACAGCAAGCTTAGAGATGAATGACCAGCAAAATGTCAAAATGTCGCTTCGTATAGAGGTTATGACGGTTGAAATGGAAGGAGTCTCCAGTATCGCTGTACTGTAACGCTTATTTTAGTAGTGAATCGTCTTTATTTGTCACATAAACATTACAACACAGTGAAATTCTTTCTTCACATATCTCAACGGCAGTCCGGGTGCAGGGACAGCCATGATACAGCGCCCCCTGGAGCACAGAGGGTTTTATATTAGACTTTTATACGGGAGTTATATTAGTTATAATAGTCCCAATAGTAATTAATATGCGTTAATGCTGTTATAAGCAATATTACATTTGGCTTTTTCTCATTCAGTTTGGGCTGTGATATATTTAAATAATTAAGTAAATACAAACATGCTGTCATTCCATCGTCGCTTTGTCATGCACTCACAGTCCTTTCACTTTTTATTTCTTATTCTCTTCATCAAACCACATTTGAATCATTTTGTATGATGTCTCGAGACATCAGTGAAAAACTTGTGAAATAAACAAGAAACTCTAAACACATAATAATAATAATAATAATAATAATAATAATAATAATAATAATAATAATAATAATAATAATAATAATAATAATACTCGCATTCAGTGTTTGTTTTGGGAGGACTTTTGAAAATGCACCCATTTATTGTTTTCCATTGTTCACAGAAAGAAAAAGGAATTCATTGTTTGTGCTTCAGGGTTTTCTTACTGCTCAAAAAAAAACAACTGTTATCATTGAAAAGAACATTTTCTTATGTTTATTTTCTGTCTTTTTTTTAAAGGAGTCTCCAGTTCCAAGCAAAGCTAATTAAATTTAGGATATGCATAAGAAGGGGCACGGTGGTGGCTTAGTGGTTAGCACGTTCGCCTCACACCGCCAGAGTCCGGGTTCGATTCCCGTCTCGGCCATGTGTGTGTGGAGTTTGCATGTTCTTCCCCGTGCCTCCCTGGGTTTTTTTCTCCGGGTTCTCCGGTTTCCTCCCCCGGTCCAAAAACATGCACGGTAGGTTGATTGGCACCTTGGAAAATTGTCCCTAGTGTATGAATGTGTGTGTGTGTGTGTGTGTGTGTGTGTGTGTGTGTGTGTGTTGTGTGTGTGTGTGTACTGCGATGGGTTGGCATTCCATCCAGGGTGTATCCTGCCTTAATGCCCATAGACGCCTGAGATAGACACAGACTCCCCGTGACCCGAGGGAAGATCGGATTAAAGCGGTAGAAGATGAATGAATAAGCATAAGGCATTTTTATGACCTATCATGTGACCTATTAAACAAGGCTATCATATCGTCCAAATCTTTTAAATAATTTATATAATCTTTTAATATAATTTTTTATATAATGACCATGTTGACATTGAAATAGCGTCCTAATACACAGCGTCAATACGCTATACACACGAAATGTCCCTGATCATCACAGCGATAGGTAACGAAAGCTTGCTTTGGGGTTATCGCATAAATCAATATCATTAACAGCTTATCTTATGGTGCAGGTAATGCAAATCCGGAATGACCTTTTA
>JACRUU010000015.1:325000-337500 GCA_030449085.1 Kryptopterus vitreolus | reverse complement strand
CAAAGTTTTTCCTTCCTTTCTTCTTTTTTTTGCATAGAGTTTTTCCTTCCTTTCTTCTTTTTTTGCATAGTTTTTCCTTCCTTTCTTCTTTTTTTTTGCATAGAGTTTTTCCTTCCTTTCTTCTTTTTTTTGCATAGTTTTTCCTTCCTTTCTTCTTTTTTTTGCATAGAGTTTTTCCTTCCTTTCTTCTTTTTTTTACATAGTTTTTCCTTCCTTTCTAATTTTTTCTACCAATAGCACCAATAGATGCTTCCTTTCTTTCCTTTCTTTTTTTATAAAGAGCGCTTTCTTCCTTTCTTCTGCTTCTTTTTTTTTTACGAATAGTACTTTTCTTCTTTTTCTTTGCAAAGAAAACTTACTTTCTTATTTTTATACATAGAGTTTTTCCTTCCTTTCTTCTTTTTTATCCAAAGAGCACTTCCTTTCTTCTTTTTTTGTAAAAAAAAAAGAAAATAAGGAAGTAATATTATTAAAAAAAGAAAGAAAATACTCTATGTAAAAAAAGAAGAAGAAAAGAAGTGATATTTGGATAAAAAAGAAGAAAGGAAGTGCTCTTTGTATAAAAAGAAGAAAGGAAGGAAATACTCTTTGTAAAAAAAAAGAAGAAAGGAAGGAAATACTCTTTGTATAAAAAAGAAGAAAGGAAGTGATCTTTGTATAAAAAAAACAAGAAGAAAGGCATGTATAGTAGAATTTTGTTTGGTGGATAAATAATTATATTTACTATTTAGTTTACTATTTTTTTTATATGTTATTACCATCATCATCATCATCATCATGATATCATGACATGACATCATATGACCGCAGTGTAACAGTAATGGCAAAAAGGTAGGAATCGCATGCAGTGAGAATTCAACGCTTCTCTTTTCACTGGAGCCGCAGCTTCCGTATTAAAGTCATTAAACTCTCGCCGCTTTTTTCCCTGCGTTTATTTGGAACTATTTTGGGCTTTTGAACTAAAAACCGTTGTCAACCGTTCAGCCTCGTTTTTTATTATTCATTCATTCATTCATTCATCTTCTAGCGCTTTATCCGATCTTCCCTCTGGTCACGGTGAGTCTGTGTCTATCCCAGGCGTCTATGGGTATTAAGGCAGGATACACCCTGGATGGAATGCCAACCCATCACACACACTCACACACATTCATACACTAGGGATAATTTTCCAAGGTGCCAATCAACCTACCGTGCATGTTTTTGGTCACGGGGAGTCTGTGTCTATCTCAGGTGTCTATGGGCATTAAGGCAGGATACACCCTGGATGGAATGCCAACCCATCACAGGGCACAAACACACACTCATATTTACACACTAGGAACAATTTTCCAAGGTGCCAATCAACCTACCGTGCATGTTTTTGGACCGACCGGGAGAAAACCCGGAGAATCCCGGAGAAAAAAAAAAAAACCCCTGAGGCACGGGGAGAACATGGACACTCCACACACACATGGCCGAGACGGGATTCGAACCCGGACCCTGGTGGTGTGAGGCGAACGTGCTAACCACTAAACCAGCGTATTTAAATAGTAATAAAACAATTTCCACGTCGTCCGACCAGCGTCGCTTTACCCTCGTCTGAAAGCTGCCGGCGAGTGCCGACGTCCCCTGCGCTTTGGAAATAACCTTCACGCGTCGCCTCCGAGCGTCTCCGCATGACTTCATTTGATTCCATTAACATCTGACAAAGTGTAGATTGATAGCGAAGTGCGGCCGCTGTGCGAGTCTATAATGGTTACGATTATACAGAGTTTCTAAGAACACATACATGTAATGCTGCCCCCCCCCACTCAGCCACCCCCCTCCCACCCCATAACCTCAGACACCCATCTGCAACACTTCTCTTTCTCTCTGTCTATTTCTCCACCCCTCCTCCCATATATTTCCCCCCCACCATTTCCTCCTCTCACACTGTGGCCGCTATTACTTTCCTCCCAATCTTGAGCGCCTCTGGTCTTCTTTCCAGCACAAGTGTGTGTGTGATGTGTGTGTGTGAGTGTGTGTGTGTGTGTGTGTGTGTGTGTTTGGAAGATAAGATTTTCAATATAAGACCCAATCACCCTTTATCAGGCCTTACATCACGGTAAGGCCGAGAGTGTACCGCTACAGCTTTAGCGAGGCCTGTGAACTCTGCCTCGTCCAATCAGATACGGCTGTAAGACATTGTGAGCCTCCTAGCGAGACGTCCTTATCACCTGCAGGTACCAGAATTTTATGTCCTTCATCAAAGGTCCGCTTGAATTCCAAAATAGGTTTCATCCGGAACGCTTTTATTGTTTGTTTGTTGGTTTAATGTGAGCGGAATAATTACAACCTCTATGGGTTGGGTTTTCAACGCTGCCTCGTGTGGCCGGACTTTGCATGCGCATCTCCTGGTGCTCTAGGGGTTTCAACGTTCATATACATTACACATTACATCATACATTATACAGCACAGTGAAATAGTATTCTTCTCATATCCCAGCTGTTTTATTTTTTTTCAGTCATGATACAGCGCCCCCTGGAGCACAGAGGGTTAAGGACCATGCTCCAGGGTGGTAGCTTGGAGAACATTATAATCAGTAGCCCAGTAGCCTTAAAGCCCACTGAGCAACACCCCTCCTCCTGAAATCAGAAATCAGGGTATCGGGGGCAGCCATGATACAGCACCCCTGGAAAGGAAAGGGTTAAGGGCCTTGCTTAAGGGCTCAATCGAGGCAGATTGGTGGCGCTGGGGCTTAAAATCCCAATCTTCCTATCACTGATCCAAGAGCATTAACCTCTTGTACCCAGAGATTTGGCTCTCGGCTCCCTCATGACCCCCGTATAGAAAATGAAAGATTACGGGGTTAAAAAAAAAACGTATTTCTACAGCAGTTTTCTGGGAATAAAACCGATTTCTGTATTAATCATAAAAACAATGAGGTATAAGTAAAGTTTAAAATGGGATTTATTTATAAAAGTGCCTTAGTGGAGTCCATACCTCACCGAAAAAAAGGTGTACAGAAGGAAATAAAACACATGGGGTTTATATACGGTTATAGGCAAATATGCACGGATGGAGCGCGCTGTGGTATGATGCAACGCAAAGTTAGTGTTACCTCCGAGCACTTTCCCCCGATCTCAGCAGCGTTTTATTAATAGCAAGCCATAATAATCTTGGAAAAGATGAAAAAAAACGTCCATCCATTTCTAGCTACATTTTTAACGGTGCAGAATATCTGCACTACCAATTACTGCCTGTTGGAGAAGCTCCGGATTGATTGTTCCACCGGGTCCTAATGCTAGTGTTCCAGGTGCATTAATACTGTAGTTGCACACACACACACACACACACACACACACACACACGAGTATATTTCTTCTTCTTCCTCTTATTCATTCTTTCATTCATTCATTCATCTTCTACCGCTTTATCCGATCTTCCCTCGGGTCACGGGGAGTCTGTGCCTATCTTAGGAGTCTATTGGCATTAAGGCAGGATACACCCTGGATGGAATGCCAACCCATCGCCAGCACACACACACACACATTCACACACACATTCATACACTAGGGACAATTTTCCAAGGTGCCAATCAACATGTTTTGGGACCGGGGGAGGAAACTGGAGAACCCGGAGAAAAACCCCCTGAGGCACGGGGAGAACATGCACAAACTCCACATACACATGGCCGAGACGGGAATCGAACCCGGATCCTGGCGGTGTGAGGCGAACGTGCTAACCACTAAACCACCGTGCCTCCCCTCTTATTATTATTCATTCATTCATTCATTCATTCATTCATTCATTCATTCATTCATTCATTCATCTTCTAGCGCTTTATCTGATCTTCCCTCGGGTCACAGGGAGTCTGTGTGTCTATCTCAGGCGTTTATGGGCATTAAGGCAGGATACACCCTGGATGGAATGCCAACCCATCACAGGGCACACACACATACACACACACACACAATCACATTCATACTTTAATGTAAGTTTCTCATTAAAATTGCTTTCCAATACAAATCCGATATAAAACGTTTGGGAATTTCAACATGTTTTTTTTGTTTGTTTTGATGAATGACAATACACTAAAATAAAAGGTCTTCTGTAGCTCTGATTGGTTGCATAAATGTGGTGTTAACGAGGCCAGAAAATCCCTAATTCCTATTTGTATACACAACGTGGTACGCGACTCGATTACAGCTCGCCTAAGTCGCGTAATATGCATCATTACACGCAACCCAAAGTGTTTGGGAAGAAACGATTAACCCTCGACTAACTGCATGTTATTACAATGCCAGTGAACTGGGAAATAAGTTTCATGGACTACAAAAAGTAACCTAGAAACACATGTAGAAGAATGAGTTAGCTATTTAGCTAATGAACTGGAGCTACCGTTTTGTTCCATTCCGCAGCCCTGAAGTACGACTCCATCTTTCGTCTTATTGGTTTTTGCCCAACACTTAATTGTAAATTGGTTAACATGACGAGTATGACTCGAGTTTAACGCAGTTTCACAATATTTCAGACATCAGTTCATTGTGAATGTAGTTTAATGCTTATAATCTATCAATATAGAACATATTCTGAAAAGAAAATAATAATAATAATAATAATAATAATAATAATAATAATAATAATAATTATTATATTATTATTATTATTATTATTATTATTATTATTATTATTATTATTATTATTATTATTATTATTATTATTTTCCTAATAATAATGATGATGATGGTGAAGAATTTACATTATTATTATTGTTGTTATTAGCCATGTAGTATATATCCATTTAACCATCCATTTATTATTATTATTATTTGTTAAAATTGTTAGAAATTATATAGTATAAAGTATATATTCATTATTTTTTTGTATGTCATCAGTAATAATTTATTTTTAACAATAATAATAATAATAATTACTAATAATAATAATAATAACCAAAAATTGAAAAAAATCACAATTCCTTAATTAGTATACATTATTTTAAGATTATTAATACTACTAATGTTAATAATAATGATTATTGTTGTTAATACTGTTTGTAATAAATGTTATTTTTAGTTGTATTTTTTGTTGTTAGTTGTAAAATAGATTATTATGATGATGATGATGATGATGATGATGATGAATATTATTATTATTAATTGCCACTACTACTACTACTACTACTACTACTACTACTACTACTAATAATAATAATAATAATAATAATAATAATAATAATAATAGCAAAAACATATGAATAAAATAAATAAAGTACACTACTACTACAACTAATGTTGACAATATGTTTTTTGTCATTGTTAGTAATAAAAGTTAGTTTTTATTTATTAATAATAATAATAACAATAAATAATAATAATAATAATAATAAAATTAATAATTTATGGACTAATGACACAGTAACTAAATGAATATACACTACTTTAATAATAAGATAGCAGATTATGCATTATGCAGAGAAATTCTTTCTGGCCCCGCCCCCATACCTGGATGCATAAAATTAAATAAATGACAAGTTAATAGAAATCGTGTCGCTCTCTCTCTAACAATTCAAATCCAAATTCTCCATGACATTTGTCCCTGCTGCATTAGTCTAAGGTCGTTTGAGAAGCTGATGCCGTTAGAGAATCGAATCAAACAAATTAATCAAAATAAAAAACAAATAAATAATGAAATGTTTGCAGCCATGGCATGTAAGAAGTAAAGTATAATCTCGTTAGTATTGACCAGTCACTGAAACGCAATCAGCAGGTATCGATCGGGACGCATGCAGATTCCAATCTGAAAAGTTTCATTTCGGGGGTCGCGGATGGCTGAGTGCAAAATCCGAGTGTTATCGCAGGAGCGAGAGGCGAATTCGCATCGCTGCATTCTGCAGGTCAAATACTATTAAGCGAGAGATCGATAAAGTGGTGCATATTGTTAGAATGAGATGATAGTGAATGTGTGCAGATCATCTGGAGCGCTTTACGTGGTACAATTCTGCTGAATTATCAATTTTCTACGTATCATTAATTAATTAATTATTCATATGTGTATGTATATATATATATATATATATATATATATATATATATATATATATATATATATATATATATATATATATATATATATATATATATATATATATAATACAGTCCCTGACAAAAGTCTTGTCGCTTATCTATTTTGTAGAAACACCTGCTATTAACCTTGCTATTATTGACTTAATTAATCAATTGGTGTTAGAAATAGCTCGTATGAACAGCTAAAACCCTCCCAAATGATGTTTAATGCACTGAAATAAATTAGTTTCACTGAAAAAAGATTTATCATTTAATCAAAACAGAAAGGTCAAATTTTGGCAAGACAAAAGTTTTGTCGCCTATACAGAAATTGAACAAATTTACTGCAAATACAAAAATATGTCAGCAAATTAAGTAGTGGTGCTGTGAGATCCAAATTTAATATCTTGTATGACTTCCATGAGCTTGAAGGACTGCATCCATGCGGTTTGGCAAGGATTCATACAACTTATTGATGAAGTCATCAGGAATAGCAAAGAAAGCAGTCTTGCAAGCCTCCCAGAGTTCATCAATATTTTTTGGTTTAGTCTTCCATGCTTCCTCTTTCATCCTACCCCACATATGCTCAATGATGTTCAAGTCTGGTGACTGGGCTGGCCAATCCTGGAGCATCTTGATCTTCTTCGCCCTGAGGAACTTTGATGTGGAGATGGAAGTATGCGATGGAGCACCATCCTGCTGCAGAATTTGGCCTCTTTTATGGTTGGGAATATAAGAGGTAGCTAAGATTTCTTGGTATTTTAGACTATTGATGTTGCCTTCCACCCTGCAGATCTCTCGTACACCCCCATACTGGATGTAACCCCAGACCATGATTTTTCCGCCACCAAACTTCACTGTTTTCTGGGTGAATCTCGGATCCATGCGGGCTCCAGTAGGTCTCCTGCAATATTTGCGGCGACTGTGGTGTAATTCAACAGAAGATTCATCTGAAAAATCCACCTTCTGCCACTTTTCCAGCGTCCATCCTTTTAGCAGGCTGTGGGCCTTGGCAAATGCCACACGGTTTTTCAATCGTCTTTTGTTTAGTGCTGGCTTCTGGGCACTGATTCGACCATGGAGGCCATTTCGAGATAGAATCCGACAAACTGTTCTGGTTGACACGGGGACTTCAGGTGACCAGGTCTCGTGGAGCTCTGCTGCAGTGGAAAATGGTCTGGCCTTGGATTTTCGAGCCAACAAACGGTCCTCTCGAGCAGTTGTCTTGCGGGGTCTGCCTGACCTGGGCTTGTCAAAAACGTCTCCAGTCTCTTCAAATCTTTTTTTTATCCTCTGTACTTGACGCTGAGACACATTGAAGGTGTCTGCCACATCAGCAGTGGATCTGGTCTTCAGCCTCTTGATAATCAACACTTTAGTCTCAGGGTGAATCTTAGGCATGTTTGCAGAGGTCTAGTTGCAGTTGAGGTGAAGGTCTAGTGTACTGGGGTTCTTTTTATACACACCTGAGACCTCAATTGATCCATTATTAGTCACAGGTGAAGCTCATATGACAAGGCGACAACACTTATGTCTTTGCAAAAATTGGACTCAATGTGGCTTTACCAAGCTGTGAATATTAGAATACTTTTTGACAGTTTCGTTTTGCACTGAAACATTATTACAAAAGCTGTTGGGATTAAAATGAGCCATTTCTTGTAAAAAAAATCTTGATTAGAAATATATTTCAGCGGCACTTCAGGTCAATTTGTACACAAGCGACAAGACTTTTGTCAGGGACTGTATATATATATATATAAGGGGCACAGTGGCTTAGTGGTTAGCACGTTCACCTCTCACCACCAGGGTCTGGGTTCGATTCCCGTCTCGGCCATGTGTGTGTGGAGTTTGTGCATGTTCTCCCCGTGCCTCAGGGGGTTTTTCTCCGGGTTCTCCGGTTTCCTCCCGGTCCAAAAATATGCACGGTAGGTTGATTGGCACCTTGGAAATTGTCCCTAGTGTATGAATGTGTGAGTGTGTGTGTGTGTCCTGTGAATGGGTTGGCATTCCATCCAGGGTGTATCCTGCCTTAATGCCCATAGACGCCTGAGATAAGCATAGGCTCCCCGTGACCCTGTGGAAGATCGGATAAGGCGGTAGAAGATGAATGAATGAATGAATATCTCTCTCTCTCTCTCTCTCTCTCTCTCTCTCTATATATATCTATATTATATATATATTATATATATATATAAATATACTTCCCAAGATATATATATATATATATTCTATATATATATATATTATATATATATATATATATATATATATATATATATATATATATATATATATATATCTCAGTATCTTATATATATATATATATATATATATATAAAATATAGCTGTTGCGCAATATCTAAACGTTAATAGCTTTCGTCCTCGCCGTGGTATGAATGAGCCCCTGTATGTCAGCAACACAATCTATTCTCAAAGAAATCCTGCTTGCTCTCAGTGGAATTGAGATTAATCCGACCTGCTCGCGATCAAATTCCGCTCAATAACATCCTCTCCCTGCGGAATTTCCTCCAACCCTTGACTGCACATCCAACCAAATCTGGTCCCCCCCCGCCAGGGGAATTCTGACCCGACTCCTCGTCATGGAGGAATTTTGACATCACACACCTGTTCCCGAAGCATTGACGTCTGCAGGGGTTTCCACCGATCGAATTCAGTTTTTTCGGGCCAATCCTAATTGCTCCTAACGACATTCTGTGCAAGCAGAGGATTTGTGCAAGTCCCAGAGGATTTTTACCCAATCCATTCCAATCCCAGACGTATTTCTAGAATCCCATACACCTCTCAGGTGTTTTCCCGGCAATCCCTATCCACTCCGAAAGGAATTTTTCCGAAAAATATCCATTTTACCATTTTTACAGTAGAATTTCCTCCAAGCCAATCCCCTCCCCTAACTTCCCTAAACATGGAATTAATGTTCATTCCCAGAGTGATTTAATACAGTCTAATCCAGTTTCACCCATTTCACACACTCACGGAATATCCCCCCCCCCCCCATTCCTATCCATTTTTACAAGAATTTCCCTAAATCCCATCCACTTATAGAGGAACGTTTCCTAAACCTGTCGATAAGTGTTCTCCACCCCTTCAATCCCATAATTTTACCTGACACTTCCATCTAATCCCAATTAAAAATGAGAAAATTCCATCATCTCCCAAAGGAATTTGTTCCTGATCCCGTTCTTTTGCATAGGAATGTTCCCCAGTATTCCCCATGCTCATAGGATTTCTTCCCTGATTCTTCCCATTCCCAAAAGATTAAAAAAACAACATCCTGTCCAATCCCAGAGAATTTTCCCTCCATATCATCCCTTTAGTGGTGTTTTATTTCCGCAATCCCGTCCACTCCTAGAGGAATTTTGCTTGTCCTCTGGCAAAAGACATTTTGACAATACCATCCCATCCCAGACCATTTTTTCCCCCCGAACTTTCCGAAGCTTTTCATTAACTTTCATTCCCAGAGTAATTATATACTCCAGTCTTCACCAATTTCACACACTCACGGAATATTTTTACCCCTATCCATTTTTACAAGAATTTTCCTAAATCCCATTCACTTATAGAGGAATTTTTCCTTAACCTGTTGACCCCCATCAATCCAATCAATTTTCCGGGAGAAATAAAAAAAAAAATGTCATCTAACTCAGAATATTTTTCCTGATCCCATTCATTCCCAAAGGAATTTTCCCCAATCTGATCCATGCTCATAGGAATTCTTCCCTGATTCTTCCCATTCCCAGAAGATTTTTTTTTTTTAATCCTGTCCAATCCCAGAGAATTTTACCTCAATATTATCCATTTAGGAGCATTTTTTTCCCCGTAATCCCACTTCCAGAGGAATTTTGCTTAAAGTTGTCTTCTGGCAAAATACATTTTACCAATCCCATCTACTCCCAGTGGAAAATTTCCCACAATGGAAAATTCCACCCCAAAATACATTTTCTCTAAAATCTTATCAAGTCTGGGCTTTTCTCCAGTTCTGCTCACTCCCAATTACGTTTTGACAATCCCATTCTCTCCAATATTCCCCCATTTTATCCACGATCAGAGGGAAATTTTCCCTCGGATTCTTCCCGTTCCCAGAATATTCTTTCCCTGTCCACTCCCAAAGAATTTTCTCCCTTTAATGGCATTTTCCTCAATGTGTGTGTGTGTGTGTGTGTGTGTGTGTGTGTGTGTGTGTTTTGGGATTCCAGCAGCATATTCCTTTTGCAGTGGATGCAAAGTAGTCTAGAATATAAAAAGCGTTTATTATTTTGCACATTTATTACACCGACTTAATTATTTCTCTGGATAATGGTGTCGCCAGAAGAGCAGCGAAGCAGGAAATGTAATTCCTATCCTGTTTACGGATGTCAAATAAAATCTTGCTATTGTGAATCAGTTTTGGTTTTAATTAAATACATCAAGTACAATAAACTTTAATTCATTCATTCATTCTTTCATCTTCTAGCGCTTTATCCGATCTTCCCTCGGGTCACGGGGTGTCTATCTCAGGTGTCTATGGGCATTAAGGCAGGATACACCCTGGATGGAATGCCAACCCAACACACACACACACACACACACACACACACACACACACACACACACACACATTCATACACTAGGGACAATTTTCCAAGGTGCCAATCAACCTACCGTGCATGTTTTTTGGACCGGGGGAGGAAACCGGAGAACCGGGAGAAAAACCCCCTGAGGCACGGGGAGAACATGCACAAACTCCACATACACATGGCCGAGACGGGAATCGAACCCGGACCCTGGTGGTGTGAGTCGAACATGTTAAACACTAAACCACCATATATATATATTTTTTTTTTTATTTATTCTTTTTTGCACTGTTCAAGCTGAATTACTGATTTAGCTAAATATACTTCTAAAGATACATCAAACCCAAACACTTAACAGTGAAATCTGCAAATCTGGCACAATTCTTTAACGAAATATGGATGGAAAAAGTTTTCATTTTAGTTCCGACTGAGCACACACACACACACACACACACACACACACACACACACACACACACACACACACACATGCACACACACACAACACAAATACCGCACACACATACACACACATACACACACACACACACATACACACACACAGGTGGAGAGGGGAAGTGTGAAGTACAGGCATTGACGAAACCCCATGGCCTACACCTGTCTTTCCCATATGCTTCCTCTCATGCTGTGACCTCATACTTTGGCCATTTTGTCCATTTTCCAGCCCTGTTTGTGGACACCTGGTCAATTCGTGTGTACATCCCGTCCCCGTTCACTGTTATAATTCCCTCCACTCTCGGATGTTGTTCCACTAGATTTTGGTCCTTATATTTTTTTTTCTTATATATATATATATATATATATATATATATATATATATATATATATATATATATATATATAAATGTACAATGGAAACGGTGGTTTAGTGGTTATCACATTCGCCTCACACCACCAGGGTCCGGGGTTCGATTCCCGTCTCGCCCATGTGTGTGTGGAGTTTGCATGTTCTCCCCGTGCCTCAGGGGGTTTTTTTTTTCCGGGTTCTCCAGTTTCCTCCCGGTCCAAAAACATGCACGGTAGGTTGATTGGCACCTTGGAAAATTGTCCTTAGTGTATGAATGTGTGTGTGAATATGTGTGTGTGTGTGTGTGTGTGTGTGTGTGTTGTGTGTGTGTCCTATGATGGGTTGGCATTCCATCCAGGGTGTATCCTGCCTTAGACGCCTGAGATAGGCACAGACTCCCCGTGACCCGAGGGAAGATCGAATAACACAGTAGAAGATGAATGAATGAATGTAACGTACATTCTCTATATATTAAAAAAACCCTGTTAAAAATAAAGATTGTATGGAAATGTAATAGATTACAGATTATAAATGTATCCTATTCAAAACGTAATATGTAGTGCAACTTTTCTATTAATTATTAATTGATTACTATTTGATTACTTTAATTTGTCCACTAGGTGGCGCTTTAAGTTAACAAGTTACAAACCCTCGGAAAAAAAACAGGTTCTGTTTTTCAAAATGAATCGGCAGAAGATTGTCAAATCCAAATCACAGTTTATACTGTACCATGATTAGAGACTTTCTGAATAAATAAATAAATATATAAATAAATAAATAAAAGAGATTATGTGTCATGTATCACTCCATCCATGTAATAAAGCACACCATAGTTTGTTGTCACTGATTTGATTTAATTGCACTTCTTAATCAGCCACCAATTCCACCACCAGCATCACTCTATAATAATCAACAAAAACACAAACAAAAGTTCACAAGCAAATAGTAAATATAAACACAATAATCAATACAACAAAATAACATTCTGAAAATTTTCTACATCATCAGCTGCTCAAAATGGCACCAAAAGTCTTCTTTAAATAAAATATCCTAACAACACAATCAAATAAACTGGCATTTGTAATAATTACACA
>JACRUU010000015.1:317500-320000 GCA_030449085.1 Kryptopterus vitreolus | reverse complement strand
TTGGTGGCGAGCAATTAGAAATGGATTACATAAAGGAAGGTCGGGATGTGATACGGAACAATGGGAAGACTAATGGATTCCTCAGTAAAGGTTGTAGCTCATGATCCCCCTTTTTTTGCTATTGATGGGACAGATCTCTATAAAATCTACCTCTAGGACAGACAGAATTTACTGCGATTACATTTAATTAAAAATAAAACCTTAATGGGCGTTTTCCATTTCAGGGAACTTCCAGGCATTTCTTGCACGTCAATGCAAAGTTAAACGATTAGGTGGAAAATGACGGATCTTCATCCCACAGCCGGTCTGACGAGCTTGTCGTTCCTTTAATTCCTGTACGTCAGAAAACCCCCGAGGACCCACCATCATACCATCGGAATGCCGGATTGTCCGGTGGGAATGATCTAGACGCATCGTTAAATGACACACCCGTTTACATTGTTAGTTGACGGATGGAGGAAATGTACGGTGAAACAGCTCATGAAGGAGCTGTCATCATCAAACATCTGGATTTGTCTTGTCTTCCATCGGCAGAATTTCCCTTACAGTTTTTTTTTTTTATACACATCTGGATTTAAAAATCCAGAAACATCGTCATATACCTGATGATGATGATGATGATTCAACTAGATTTACCACGTCTGACCATTTTTGATTAGTCTCATGTCATAGTCTGAGTTTGCAATGGGTGGGATTTCGCTGAAATCTGGCAACCCTTTTAGACAAGTGACTAATACACGTCACTTAAATGACCTTTTAATATGTATAGATTAGTGCTGTACAACGATTCAAATATTTAATTGCGATTAATTGCACAATTGCCATGAGTTACCTCGCGATTAATCGCACATTAATCGCACGTTTTCTTAAACGAATACTTTTCATGTTTCTAATACAGCAACTAACTGTAACAGATGTTATAATTATATACATTTTTCTCAAAATCTCTCCCTTTAATAACATCAATGTTTATTTACATTCATTTTACTCTGGAAATTATTTTTTTTTATATTAATGACTTGTTAATTACAGATATAACACCAGGTGAATTCAGCCACGGAAAACTGGTAAACGAAGAGAAGCAGTACCGGCAAATTTAAACACACAACACTTTCACTTTCAGACACACAACACTAACAAATTCAAACACAACATTGGCATATTCAGAGACACAAAAATTGCATTTTCAGACACACAACACTGGCGTTTTCATACACAACACTAGTACTTTCATAGACACAACTTTACCAAATTCAAATACAAAACACTGGCGTTTTCAAACACACAACACTGACAAATTCAAACACACAACACCGGCATATTTAGTGACACAAAACTGCCATATTCATGCACACAACAATAATGCTTTCAGACACACAACACTGGTGTTTTCAGACACACAACACTGGCGTTTTCAGACACACAACACTGGCGTTTTCAGACACACAACGCAGTTACTTTGCGTTTTCAGTTACTTTGCCTAGTGTTGGTTTGAAGTGTAAAATATGGGACGTGGCCCCTTTAAGAATTGTGTTCCGGTTGCTTTCCCATATAAATTGGTGATACGGTGTTTAGGTTATACGGAAGCGCTTTATTGCGTTCAGTAAAAATGCGCTTTATTGCAGTAATACGGATTTGGGAATGCGATGCGCTTGCGTAAGGTTCCATACGGTAATATACGCTAATATAGTGAGGAGATCGTACCTGTTGTGAATGCGCAGCTAGTAGGTGTAATTGGGAGAAATTTAGGATATATAGGTTATAACACGTTAATAACATTAGTGTTGTTAAAGTCAATTTGTGTTACTTTGACAGCACTAGTATAAATATACATGTCTACATATTTTTACACACATTTTACACACCAGTGGCATTATTAGTTGTTTCAGGTTGCAGACAGACACATGTGTATATGTACACACATATAGATACATCTTCCTGAGCTTGGGCAGGTTTTCTCCTCCTCATCCACAAAGCACTGATTTGCCTTGACAGCTCCTGCAGTCTGAAGTCTGTAAAATTCCACAATAAATCTTGGGGAAACACCACAACAAAGCAAAATACAACAAATCCAGCCTTTATTTGCTGTAGCAAAAAAGAAAAAAAAATGCCTGGGCTTGAAAGAAAGTGGCTTTTCCTTGCACAGTGTGCAGATATACAGTACACGCGCCATATCCAGACTCCCCAACCAACCCCCCCTCCCAAAAAAAAGGCCCTCGCATGACCATCGCGTCTCTGGATCTCGTTCAAGTGAGAAATAAATCGCTCCGTCAACTCATCTCGCCCGCCAAACACGCTTTAGCTGCGTAATTGAGATAAACGATGTATTGTGTCCAAGTCATTATTTCTGGTGAAGTTAATGAAACACTACAGTGGTGCGGGTCAGCCGATCTAACAAAGCGAAGCATTTTATAAATTCGCTAATGAAACCATTTTCCATATACAGTAAGATGATGGATGATGGCAGATTGCAAAGCAAATCATAATTAAAACAAATTAC
>JACRUU010000015.1:275000-312500 GCA_030449085.1 Kryptopterus vitreolus | reverse complement strand
ACACTGCCAAATTCAAACACACCACACTAGCACTTTAAGACACACGACACTTGACTATTCAGGGACACAACACGGGCAAATTACACAACAGTACAACCCAAATCCTACAACAAAATGTAAAACTTTTGGTTATAACATCATAAATTGAATGATATCGAATTCTTAATAATACATTTTTATTTAACGCTCCACATTTCGAGTGTTATTAATGTATTAAGTGTGGAATCTCTATAACGCTTTATAAATGCTTCTAATTAGAAATATGTAGAGAGATATAATTGTGTATAAACATAATAAATATATAAATAAAGCCTTTACATTTAGTTTATATACAGTTTGTATTGTGATGTTAGGAAAAATCCAATTAAACACTGTGGGAAGGATTAAAAAGGAAAGTTTGCGCTATTTTTCACGGCTATTTTGTCTTCTTTTTTTTTTTTTCCAGCCTTGACTAATAGCCTAAGATACGCGTCCAGACCCGGGGCTTTTGTGCGCTCGCTAATTTAGCCGAATCACGGCTCGCTAATGCGGCCACATAATGGTTATTAAAGCTTCCCTCGCGTCCTTTCGCGCCTTTATTCCACAGCCACAATGGCGTCGAGGTAAATGAAACCATCGGAGGTTGGTGATCCCAGACACGTCACATCCATCACCTGCCATTGTGAGGTGTGATGTATGTGTGTGTGTGTGTGTGTGTGTGTGTGTGTGTGTTTTTTTTTTTTTCCTCGTTTCATACCTTTTCTTGTAAAGCCTGTTGTGGCTGAAGCCTAATCTGATCGATTGCCTATTAAAAAGCCTGGGCGTGATTTACTCTTTTACACGAGTGAAGACAGCTGCCATTTTTCATCTTTAATGATGTCCATTAAGGCTTTAAGTCTTCTCCAGTAGCGCCGGTACGCAACCAGAGAGACACAACCATTACTCAGGGATTTTCCGAGCGGCCGGAGATCGATGACGCAACGACGGCGCAAAAAACACCCACGTAAAAAGCCCAGTAGGGGGTGGCGTGGAGCTCAGTGCTATACGGAGCTGGGATACTGATCGGAAGGACGGGGGGGGGGGGGATCGGGTTCGAGCCCCGGTATTGCCATGCTGCTACTTTTGGGTCCTTGAGCAAGGCTGTTAACCCTCTGTGCTCCAGGGGGCGCTGTATCATGACTCTTCTGCGTGGGTTTTTACAGGTTTATTTTAATGCAAAAATAAACTTCTGTGTTTTTTTCCCAAACAGAGAGCGAAGAGGTTTACAAGAGACAAGTGCTGTCAATCACATGCATCGCCACCGGGATCAGTTTTCTGGGAACGCTCTGCATGGCTCTGTACTGCCGGAACAAGTGAGTACGCCACCCAATTCCCGAGAGGCAGGGGGGAAGGGGGGGGGCTGTTTCACCCAGCGTGACCTCTGACCCAAACCACAAGAACCTTTTCAACATTCGCAAATAAGACAGAAAGATAATGATCATGATGAATAACAGAATATATACATGTAGATATAAACATATATATATATATATAAATATATATATATATGTATATATATAAAAAAGGGGCACGGTGGCGTAGTGGTTAGCACATTCGCCTCACACCGCCAGGGTCTGGGTTCGATTCCCGTCTCGGTCATGTGTGTGTGGAGTTTGTGCATGTTCTCCCCGTGCCTCAGGGGGTTTTTCTCCGGGTTCTCCGGTTTCCTCCCCCGGTCCAAAAAACATGCACGGTAGGTTGATTGGCACCTTGGAAAATTGTCCCTAGTGTATGAATGAGTGTGTGTGTGTGTGTGTGTGTGTGTGTGTGTGTGTGTGCCCCTGTGATGGGTTGGCATTCCATCCAGGGTGTATCCTGCCTTAATGCCCATAGACGCCTGAGATAGGCACAGGCTCCCCGTGACCCGAGGGAAGATCGGATAAAGTGGTAGAAAATGAATGAATGAATGAATGAATATATATATGTGTGTATGTGTGTGTGTGTGTGTGTGTGTGTGTGTGTGTGTGTGTGTGTGTTATATACGTTTTTTGCAGGTGTGCTGTAAATAGAGAGCGCTTTCAGAAATATACTGGCAAATTCAGACACACAACATTAAAATTCAAACACACAAGACTGCCATTTTCAGACCATTACACAACACTGGCGTTTTCAGATACACAACTCATACAAATACAGACACACAACACTGGCGTTTTCAGATACACAACTCATACAAATACAGACACACAACACTGGCGTTTTCAGATACACAACTCATACAAATACAGACACACAACACTGGAAAATTTATACACGCAAAACCTGTGTATTCAGACACACACAACGCTGGCACTTTCAGGCAAACAACATATACAAATTCAGACACACAAAACTGGCAAATTCAGACACACAACACTGGCGTTTTCAGACACACAACACTGGTGNTACAAACACTTTTCAGACACACAACACATACAAATTCAGACACACAACACCAGCACTTTCGGAGACACAAAACTTGCATTTTCAGACACACAACACATACAAATCAAGACACACAACACGGGGAAATTCCGAGATACAACACTGTTGTTTCCAAACACACAGCACATACAAATTCAACACACAACACTGGCAAATTCATACACACAAAATGTGCATATTCAGACACACAACACATACAAATATAGACACACTGTTGTTTCAGCAACACACAGCACATACAAATTCAACACACAACACTGGTTCAAAAACAAAATTCATATTCAGACACAAAACATACAAATTCAGACACACAACACTGGTAAATTCATACACACAAAACCTGCATACTCAGACACACAACACTGGAACTTTCAGGCAAACAACACATACAAATTCAGACACACAACACTGGCGTTTTCAGAGACACAACACTGGTGTTTTCAGACACACAACACATACAAATTCAGACACACAACACATACAAATTCAGACACACAACACATACAAATTCAGACACACAACACTAGCACTTTCAGAGACACAAAACTTGCATTTTCAGACACACAACACATACAAATCAAGACACACAACACATACAAATTCAGACACACAACACTAGCACTTTCAGAGACACAAAACTTGCATTTTCAGACACACAACACATACAAATCAAGACACACAACACTGGGAAATTCCGAGATACAACACTGTTGTTTCCAAACACACAGCACATACAAATTCAACACACAACACTGGCAAATTCATACACACAAAATGTGCATATTCAGACACACAACACATACAAATTCAGACACACAACACATACAAATTCAGACACACAACACTGGTAAATTTATACACACAAAACCTGCATATTCAGACACACAACACTGGAACTTTCAGGCAAACAACATATACAAATTCAGACACACAACACTGGCAAATTCAGACACACAACACTAACTTTCAGGCAAACAACATTACAAATTCAGACACACAACACTGGCAAATTCAGACACACAACACTAGTGTTTTCAGACACACAACACATACAAATTCAGACACACAACACTGGCAAATTCAGACACACAACACTGGTAAATTCATACACACAAAACCTGCATATTCAGACACACAACACTGGAACTTTCAGGCAAACAACACATACAAATTCAGACACACGACACATACAAATTCAGAGACACAACACCAGCATTTTCAGAGACACAACACATACAATATCAGACACACAACACTGGCAAATTCAGACACACAACACCAGCATTTTCAGAGACACAACACTAGTGTTTTCAGACACACAACACATACAATATCAGACACACAACATTGGCAAATTCAGACACACAACACTTGCATTTTCAGAGATACAACACTGGTGTACGGCATTTTTCCACACCTGCTGTAACCTTTAGCGCAGTACTGTACACACACAGTCACTCCCCACATTATGAACGAGTTCCGTTCCAAGAGTTCGTTCGTGGTGTGAATTTGTTCGTAAATTGTTTCGCTATCGACATGTTTCCTAACTACCTTCGTAAAATATACACTATAAAAACGTTATATTTACGTTATAAATATAAAAATAACGTTATAAACGAATATTTTCAGTACAATGTCGCTAAACAAAGCAGAGGTAAAGAAAATGCAGGAGACTGACGCTAATAATTCGGAATGTCACTAATGCGGACAGGTTTGTTCGTAAAGCGTTTGTTCGTAAGGAGGGGGAGCATAAAGTTGGGCGTAATGTTTATTCGTTAGCTGCGGATACACAATAATATATTTATTTATTTATTTATTTTTATTATTATTTCATTTTTATGCTTTTAAAAAAAATAATGACATTCCAGGTGTGCATGTTTTTCTTTTGTTTTTTTTTATCCCATCCTAATAATTCCAGATACTTTTCCCTTCCAAACCCGCGCGCCTGATTCATTCCTGCCGTGTGTTTTGCACACTAAATAGTTTCCAAGGCCGGTTTTATGATTCCGACGCAGCGAACGTGCGCTTACTATACGCAATTAGCGCTAATGGATGACGGGCGCCGCTATTCGAGGCAGCTGCGTCCGTGATGTCCGGATTGGAATGCGGGAAAAAAAACAAAAACAAACAAACAAAATAAACATAAATGTCGTTCGGGAGAAAGCAAACACTGAAAAAATGTTCTGGAAAAAATATGTGCAAAAAGTATGTTTGTGTTTGTTTTCGCGCCCGAAGGCATGGAGTATTCTCGGAAGACGTGTTATGGATGAATCATTCATTCATTCATTCATTCATTCATTCATCTTCTATCGCTGTATCCGATCTTCCCTCGGGTCACAGGGAGTCTGTGTCTATCTCAGGCGTCTATGGGCATTAAGGCAGGATACACCCTGGATGGAATGCCAACCCATCACAGGGCACACACACACATTCATACACTAGGGACAATTTTCCAAGGTGCCAATCAACCTACCGTGCATGTTTTTGGACCGGGGGAGGAAACCAGAGAACCCGGAGAAAAACCCACTGAGGCACGGGGAGAACATGCACAAACTCCACACACACATGGCTGAGACGAGAATCGAACCCGGACCCTGGTGGTGTGAGGCGAACGTGCTAACCACTAAGCCACCATGCCCCCCCCATGGATGAAACAATGGTTTGGAGGATATTGAAGAAAAAAAGATAAATAAAAACGACGGCTCAGTTTGGATCGTTTCCAGAGTTTAATCAGTTCATAACTCGGGTTAGACTGAGGAAATTCCTGTAGATGCTACTACCAAATAATCAACACAGACAGACAGACAGACAGACAGACAGACAGATGGCAAAAATTTGACCTGGGCAGATTGGCTCCTGAACCTGAGTGTATAAGTAATATACATTTACATTACATTTACAGCAGACACCCTTGTCCAGAGTGACTTGTACATGAGCAATTGAGGGTTAAGGGCCTTGCTCAAGGGCCCACTAGTGGCAGCTTGGTGGTAGTGGTGATAGGTAGCCTTAACCACCGAGCTACCACCTACACGGACAAGCATTCATTATATTACAGATACAATTCCCTGCCATGAGTTTGGCCCAGTTTGGCGATACCGGGACTCGAACCTTCCGAGCAGCAGCTCAGCGCCTTAGACTGAGATACACCCTCCCATGTACTGTAAATAAACAATCGGAAAAAACGACTGGAGAGAGGGATTCACTCTGTCATCACATGACCAGGACGAGGACGAGTAGGAGTATTACACTATTATATGTGTGTATGAACGAGTGCGTTCTAACTTCAAGGACAACCGAGACGACTAAGCATTATGACTTCTTAACCTTGAGTTTAATCTCACCATGGACCTTTCCAAATCTCTGTCTCTCTCTCTCTCTCTCTCTCTTCTCTCTCTCTCTTTCTCTCTGTCACTCTTTCTTTCTATTTTCCAGCCAAAAGCTTACAGAGCTTAGCTACAGGCAGTCAGTGTGTGCTAGTGCTGTTAGTACTGCTGGGCAAACATAACAGGAATAAAGTGCGCCTGTCCATCACGGCTTATGGAGCCGGACGGGGCAGAAGAACAGCCGTGCGATTTCAATAGAGCATCTAATATAATAACATGACCGACTGAGCATCGTATATGTGAACAAAAGATTGGCATTATATTTTTGAAGTACACACATATGTACACACACACACACACACACACACACACACACACACACACACACCACATACATATATATATATATATATATATATATATATATATATATATATATATATATATATATATATATATACTGTATGTATTAGAGCTGTCAATCGCACATTTTCAATGTACCATAAATGAATACGTTTCATGTTTCTAATCCTGTAACAGATGTTATAATTATATACATTTCACTCAAAATCTCTCCCTTTGATAAAATTATTGATTATTTAATATTTATTTTACTCTGGAAATTATTCTATTAATATTAATTTCTTGTTAATGACAATGTTATTTGTTTAGTGTTGGTACCAATGTACCAACAATGTTGGTTTCAATGTACCATAAATGAATGCTTTTCATGTTTCTAATTTAACGGATGTCATAGTTATATACAAATATCTCTCTTAAAAAGTATTCAACATTTATTTGACTTTAAAATTCATTTAAATCAATGTTTATTTGTTTAGTGTTGGTTTGAAGTGTAAAATATGGGACGTGGCTCCTTTAAGAATTGTGTTCCGGTTGCTTTTCCATATAAACTGGTGATACGGTGTTTAGGTTATACGGAAGCGCTTTATTGCGTTCAGTAAAAATGCGCTTTATTGCAGTAATACGGATTTGGGAATGCGATGCGCTTGCGTAGGGTTCCGTAAGGCTAATATAGTGAGGAGAACGTACCTGTTGTGAATGTGCAGCTAGTAGGTGTAATTCGGGGGAAAATTTAGGAAGCGTGAGTGGATGCACTGAACATTTATTTATTCGTTTCTTCTTTTTTTGTTGTTCGCCAACACAACGTTAATCAAGCGTTAATAACATTAGTGCTGTTGAAGTGACTTTACGTTGATGAGATAATTACCAATCGTATCTGCAAATGGTTTGAATGTTTGCGCTGCCCCCTGTAGGCGACGAAGGGAAAAGCTCCAGGCGCACCTGAAAGAGAGCCGAGGCTGGAAAAACTACAGCATCGGCCAACCGTGCAAGGCTCACCCCGGCCTCCAGCTGCACAATGTAAGTGTTTTGAGTCGTCATCTATTATTCAATTCCTTTCAAAAGTGTGAATCTCATTTGATGGGAAGATAGAAGAGAAAGGAAGATACGTGTAGCTTGGATAAGTGGATAAACGGATAGCTCTTGGAATCATGATTTGTGTGCTTAAAAAAAAAAACCCTGATTTTTGCAGATTTGCAAGGCTTCAGTATGTATGTGCAAGCATGTGCAAGGGGTGCACATACTTTTGCACTCTGATGCATATTTTACAAAAAATCTGCATTATTGTGTGAAAGTATGTGCACCCCTTGCACCTCACTTTTAAGTCGATTTTCCTTTGATTAATGTTGCAGCACAAATCTTTTTTTTTTATTAATAAATAAATAAAAAATGCAACAAAACATGGGAATATAAAATATTTAATTATTAATATATTATAGATATATATATATATATAAATATATATATAATATATATATATATATATATATATATATTTTTTTTTTTTTTTTTTTTTTTTTTTTTTTTTAAGGTAATGAATAATTAAATGGTAAAAATGTATTTATGATGCATTTATTATTATGATTAAAACATATACAGACAATATTTCTAGCATAATATGACTGGGTTTCTCTTTGCACTTTGCTTTCAAAGTTTAATGAGAAAAATTCAGAGACGTTTTGAAAAGCGAGCATAAAAATTTGCATGAGATTGATTTCTTAATCGATAGCAAAACAAATATGTCACTATGCGATCAGTAAACAAACTCGTTTCGATAAACGGAGCGTTACCGTTTACGTAAAAACAAGCGCCGTTCTGAATACGCGTGACTTTCCGGCGTAATTAAATCAAGCGCGTCCGGTGATTGTTTATGATGCATTTCCTTCACAAATTGGAAAAAGAAAGGATGTTTTGTCGCAATATATCGCGCACTCTTTCGCAGAGAGCTCTTTCGTCTTCCGGCGCTTCTCGCGTCTTTTCAGAGGGCTTTAGCCTAATCTTATCTGCGCGCTACATATTTCAGCCATGTGACGGCTACGAGGCGAGAGAGACGAGGCCACGATGGGCCACGTTATCCAATTACGCCGGCGCTAACACCCTGCCGTAGCCCTCGTTCACGCATCGGCACTTCCCCTAGTCTGCTCGCTCTCCCTCTTTCAATCCACTCTTCCCTCATCATTGTTGCCTGGCGGAGATTAAGTGCCACAGTGACACAGCCAGATTATTTCTCCGCTTTCTGCGGCATACAGATATGGGGATTTTTATAAATATATATAATATATATAGTATAATATATATATATATATATATATATATATATATATGTGTGTTTTTTTTATATAAATGAGGGAGGATTTTCAAAGTGTGATATTTCAACAGGATTTAGTAGCGTGTGCTGTTTTTGGTGTTTGCCAAGTCAGTTTTTTACAATTACATATTCAAAAAGTGCCGATATACAGTACAGTACTGTAAGAAATTAATTAATTATACTATTTTATTTCACAGTTATCGATGCAAACGCATTTTGAGGCAATTGAGAACTCTGTAAGAAAGCGACAACAACACTATTCATACATGCATTTTATCCCAAGATGTTATTTAGTTACTTCCCATATGAATGGGTTATAATATAATGGAGGAATATTCAGTATTGGCCCCGCCCCCAAAACTCCAAGTCTGGTTTCTCTCAAGAGTTTTCCTTGCCCCTTCTTTCTGACCCTGAACTTTAGGGATGTGATCTTTTTGTTACTGTAAAGCTGCTTTGGGATCCCACGTTATATTGTAGTGTAAAGTAGACATGGGACATCTCCTGAAGAAAATGTGAGTGACTTCTAAATGCTAGCTCGTTCGGAAAGACGAGTGTTTAAACACCAGAAACACCTATTATTTTGGCCGTTATGAAATGACAGCATCGGTCAAACTCAGGGGAGTTTCCCCATTCATCTCTATGGCCTGGAATGACGCAGAATTCCAAGTGGGTCTGGGATTCAACAGGCATATGTTCGCGACCCACTCCATCTCCAAGTGGATATGTCAAATGTGCATGTCGGGCAAACACGGGCCCAACAACGGAGCGTCAAATTTCCCCATTCGTTCTCTATGGGGCCGGAATGTTGCGGATTTCCAGAAATTCCGAACGGGTGTGGGGTTCGGGAGGTATATGATCGTGATCTGGAGCCTCTATGAGTGGATTTGCCATATGTGCATGTCAGACACTCACAGGCCGGCTTTTTGGCCCCGGGTTCGGATTCCTTATAAAAGTAATAGCACACCTCACAACATCGGGCCGCGCGATATGAGGTATGATTCGTGGCGATCGGACAAAAACTGCGGGACGAGTTACACGCCGAAAATTTGACCGAAGCTAGATAGAGATTATAATGTTTTTGCAAGCGTCACTAAATATGATGGTTTCTTTCAGCAGATTTGCAAAAGCACAAGGTCTCCACTACATGGGGGCAGCGTCCACCAATCCGCCTTCTCCCAGAGTTCTGCATTTCCGAGGGGTTTGACTGCCACCCGACACCACAGGTAAGCAAGCATAGACGTCCCAATTCCCATCGCCAGAGTTTTTAAATGCCAGACTTTGACAACTGGAGAGAATAACGCTGATCTTTTCATCATGGACCTGTTAGTGGGTGGGATATGTTCCTTGGCAGCATTTTATAATCAAAGTTTATTGGTTACAAGCAGTAAAATTGGTAAGATTGGTAAGAATGTCTAGACAACTGGATCTTGATAACTGCTCTTGCAATTGCCAGTACCAATATCACCCTATAGTCTAAGACTGATTGCCCATTGAAGCTAAGAAGGGTTTAAGCCCTGGATGGGTGTTCACCTGGGTAAAAAAACTAGGTTGCTGCTGGAAGAGGTGTTAGTGAGGGCCAGCAGGGGGCGCTTACCCTGAGGTCTGAGTGGGTGCAAGCACCACAGTATAGTGACGAGGGCAAAAAGACATCCCAGGATGTCTTTGGACGTGTCCTGTGCATCCCGGGCCAAATTCTCCCATTGTCCTCTGACCGTCATGGTCTCCTAACCCTCCCCATTTTTACTGCTAGGTTTCCTCATTCTGTGCGGCCGAGGCGTATTGATGCACATCGATAGTGAAGCGTGACGATTTCCGATCCAACAGACGGTCTCCTGAAAAATGTGTCACATGTAGTTCTAAGGGTATTTTCAGGTGCTTATAAATGTGTCCCAAGTAGTCCTACAGGTATTCCAGGTAGTTATAAATGTGCCCCAAGTAGACATGAGGGTATTTCAGGTGGTTGTTAACACATCTCAAATGTTCGTAAGGGTATTCCAGGTTTGCAGGTGGTTGTAAAGGTGCCCCAGGGTATTCAGGTATTCCAGGTGGTTGTAAAGGTGCCCCAAGTAGTCCTATAGGTATTACTGGTGGGTGTAAATGTGTCCCAAATATTCCTACAGGTATTATAGGTAGTTATAAAGGTGCCCCAAGTATACATGAGGGTATTTCAGGTTGTTGTTAACACATCTCAAATGTTTGTAAGGGTATTCCAGGTATGCAGGTGGTTGTAAAGATGTCCCGAGTAGACATGAAGGTATTTCAGGTGGTTGTTAACACATCTCAAATGTTCGTAAGGGTATTCCAGGGTTCCAGGTGGTTGTAAAGGTGTCCCAGGTAGTCCTACAGGTATTGCAGGTGGTTGTAAAGGTGTCCCAAGTAGACATGAGGGTATTCTAGGTGCTTGTTAAGGTGTCCCAAGTAGTCATAAGGGTATTCCAGGTGGTTGTAATTTCAGGTGGTTGTAACGGTGCCCCAAGTAGACATGAGGGTATTTCAGGTGGTTGTTAACACATCTCAAATGTTCGTAAGGGTATTCCAGGGTCCCAGGTGGTTGTAAAGGTGTCCCAGGTAGTCCTACAGGTATTCCAGGTGGTTGTAAAGGTGTCCCAAGTAGTCGTAAGGGTATTCTAGGTGCTTGTAAAGATGTCCCAAGTAGACATGAGGGTATTCTAGGTGCTTGTAAAGGTGTCCCAAATAGTCGTAAGGGTATTCCAGGTGGTTGTAATTTCATTTGGTTTTTATGGTGCCCCAAGTAGACATGAGGGTATTCTAGGTGCTTGTAAAGGTGTCCCAAATAGTCGTAAGGTTATTAGAGGTGTTTGTAATTTCATTTGGTTTTTACGGTGCCCCAAGTAGACATTAGGGTATTTCAGGTGGTTGTTAACACGTCTCAAACATTCGTAAGGGTATTCCAGGTTTCCAGGTGGTTGTAAAGGTGTCCCAGGTAGTACTACAGGTATTCCAGGGGGTTGTGGTTGTTAAACATCTCAAAGGTGTCCAGGGTTTCAGGTGGTTGTAGTGTCCCAGGTATCGTAAGGGTTGTATTCCCAAGTAGTAAGTATTCTAGCTTGTAAAGATGTCCCAAGTAGACATGAGGGTATTTCAGGTGGTTGTTGACACGTCTCACACGTTCGTAAGGGTATTCCAGGTTTCCATGTGGTTGCAAAGATGTCCCAAATATTCGTAAGTTTATTCCAGGTGGTTGTTAACATGTCCCAATAAGAAGTTCATGTTTATAAGGTAAATATCGGCCAGGCATTAAATAGATCTGATGTCTTCTTGAGACATCGGTAATGGCCGAGCTAATATTCCCGAGCGGACACGGTTAGATATTTAACATATGTAAATGAATAAGTAAATGCACAGAAATTAGCATCGAGGCCATTCCATTCTGCGCACAACGAGCATTAAGTGGACATTACTGCCGTTTCCAGCTGAAATATTGCATTAACCTGAGTGAAACAGACTCGGCTTGTTTTTCACCCGCCTGCCTTTGGCCCTTGTAGACAGCCTCATGATGATAATGGCTATTGTAATGACATGCCACGAAGACGGGCGCGGCGCAAACTCGCCGTAATGTGTTGAAATGACACCCGGCCAAATGATATTAACTCCACGGCAGCGTGGCCGCTTGTAATTGGACTTTTATTGAACGCTAAAAAGAGTGATCGTAATTGGAATCGGTGATAAACATGTTAAATGCGAGCTTCCATGAGCGGCGCGTTGCCGAGGAGCCAGAGATCAAGACAAATCGAAAGGAATCGGACGGCGGCCGCCTCGCGAGCCACCAACGCTTAGCCGAACGGACACTGAATTAAAATCGTACAAGTGATTACGATCTTCCAACAAACACTCTCGAGTTAAGTGTATTAACTTAGATTAACCTCGTTCTCCTGCTTAGCGTGGCTCAGTTGCTATCGTTTAATAGTCTGCTTCATAGAAAGGGGCATCGATTTACGGCATTATAGATCGTTTTCGATTCCACGACCTGCATATCTGATACAAGGCATTATGACTTGATGGCCTCCTGTTGATCTCTTGTGCAAATACAAATATTTAGATTCAGCTACACAATGTATAAGCGACAACATCATCTTCTTCCTCCTCCTCCTCTTCTGGCGGCTCCGATTAGGGGGCGCCACAGTGGATCATCATTCTCCACACCACCCTGACCTCTACATCATGTCTTCCTTCACCACTTCCATAAACCTCCTCTGCACATGTCCAAACCCTCTCAGTCTAATCAGCAAACAAGATAAACAACAACAACAAGGTTTGAGTCAGGGAACGACCTGGTGGCATGGACATTAATGTTTCCTATTGTTTTCTCTGTCTGTCTTTAAAAGTGCATTAATTCATTCATTCATTCATTCTCTACCGCAATATCCGATCTTCCCTCGGGTCACGAAGAGACTGTGCCTATTTCAGGCGTCTATGGGCATTAAGGCAGGATACATCCTGGATGGAATGCCAACCCATCACAGGGCACACACACACTCACACACTCATATTCACACACACATTCACACACTAGGGACAATTTTCCAAGGTGCCAATCAACCTGTGCATGTTTTTGGACCGGGGAGGAAACCGGAGAACCCGCAGAAAACCCCCCAAAGCACGGGGAGACGGGACGGGGCCGAGACGGGAATCGAACCCAGACCCTGGCGGTGTGAGGCGAACATGCTAACCACTAAGCCACCGTGCCCCTCTAAAAGTACATTCATAATTTAGTAAATTATTACTTTGCTGATGATACACTGCAATAATCTAAACAGTACTGAATTACGATCCCACTGTCCAAAGTCAACATTGTGAGTCTGCTTCCATTCTAATGCCACCTCTGGTTTATTCATTAAGGATCTAAAATACGTTCGACATTCAGATTTGTGTGAAGCTGCTACTTGAAAAAAACGCCTATACAAATCAAATTGAGGGTGAAATTGAAATCGATGTACTAAGCAATAAAAATCCCAAGGCTTCACACTGTAGGATATTTACATCTTTAATTTTTATAAAAGTGATTTTTGTGTCAAAACTGCAAAATAAGTATGGTAATTGTCTTTTTATTGGAATTGCCCAAACCCTGAGAAAAAAGACTGGAGTAAATTAAGAGAAGGAAAAAAGCAATATGGAGAAATGTTTATTCATTCGTTCATCTTCTACCGCTTTATTCGACTTCTCTCTCAGGTTGTGGGGAGCCTGTTCCTATCTCAGGCATCTTCGGGCATCGAGGCAGGACGCACCCTGTGTGGGGTGCCAACCCATCGCTGGGCGCACACACACTTACATTCCAGGTGGTTGTAAAGGTGTCCCAGGTAGTCATAAGTGTATTCCAGGTGGTTAAAAGATGTGTCCCATATAGCCCTAAGTGTATTTCGGGTAGGTGCTAACATGTCTCAAGCAGTTGTAAGGGTATTACAGGTTTCCAGGTGGTTGTAAAAGTGTCCCTGGTAGTCCTAAGGGTATTTCGGGTGGGTGCTAACATGTCCCAAGCAGTGTTAAGGGTATTACAGGTTTCCAGGTGGTTGTAAACGTGTCCCTGGTAGCCCTAAGGGTATTTCAAGTGGTTGTTAACATGTCCAAAGCAGTCTTAAGGATATTAAAGGTTTCCATGTGGTTGTAAAGGTGTCCCTGGTAGTCCAAAGGGTATTTCAAGTGGTTGTTAACAAGTCTCAAGCAGTGTTAAGGGTATTACAGGTTTCCAGGTGGTTGTAAAGGTGTCCCTGGTAGTCCTAAGGGTATTTCAAGTGGTTGTTAACATGTCACAAGTAGTCGAAGTGTATTACAGGTTTCCAGGTGGTTGTAAAGGTGTCCCAGGTAGTCGTAAGTCTATTTCAGGTGGTTGTTAACACGTCTCAAGCAGTCGTAAGGGTATTACAGGGTCCCGGGTGGTTGTAAAGGTGCCCCAGGTAGTCCTAAGGGTATTCCAGGTGGTTGTTAACATGTCCCAATAGTCGTAAGGCTATTCCAGGTGGTTGTTAAGGTGTAGCAGTTGGTTGCAAAGATGTTGCTGGGAGTTGAAAGGTGCTTCAAAAGGCTGTACTGCTGTTGCAGTGTTTGCAAAGGTGTTGCAGGAGTTCTCAAAAATGTGGAATTCCAAATAGTTGTAATGGTTTTCCATGCGGTTATGGGGCTTTTGGGTGATTTCAGGGGTGTTCCAGGTGGTTGAAAGGGTATTATACTGGTGGCTGCATGTGTTCCAGGACTTTCAAATGGTTATTATGGTTTCTAATGGTGTTCCATCTGGTTTGTTCTGCGTAGCTATTCCGGAATATAAGATGTTTGCTACAGCATGCCAGCTGGTAGTGAAGGGTGTTGCTAAGTGGTTGCTTGGGTCCATTAAATGTAAATTAAGACGTGTAAATCTGTGCTCTAACAATCTGGGTACCTCATATATATATATAAGGGTCATGGCCAAACCTTGCACTCTTGTTGTTGTTGTTTTTTTGTTTATTTAAGCTTTTACCCTTTTTAAATCCTCATTCTTGTTGCATTGCAAAAATGAAAAGTTCCATAGAAACCACACAGGCTCAATAATTTAGCATAATACTGTGCAATCGCCATGTTTATTGTTATCGTAACGAGAAACAGCTGAGGCCATCAGTCAATTATTACACTTCATTTGTTGTTCTCTACTGGCTGCCTGCAGAAAATCCCTACGTTTGACACTCCAGTTTATTATTAATCTTGCAATAAAGCTGGAAATAAAAACAGTCCTGCTCACCGAGGGGAGGAAGCTTTTATATGGATGCCCTGGCTTTTTATTTTTATACCACAGCACTGTTGAATTCTTGATTATGCGTGGTAAGAAGGTGTTGATTAAGTATGTAGAACAGCAGTTCATCTCCTCGATGGTGCAGCTGTGAATCACAAACTTGCTACCAGAGCTCAGAACAAGAACTTGTATGGCAGGTGGGAGCTTTATTGTATGTTTGTTTGTTTGTTTGTTTGTTTGTTTCTCCAACGTTCAGTTTCTAGTCATGATTGTGGTATAAGAGAAAGTTGTAACCTGGAAATTCTGATCAGAAGGTCGTGAGTACTAATCCCCTGCGCCTCCATCTGTGGCAGCTTTTGGATCAGAAATCCAACATCTCGTTATTATCTTGTATCTCTCATAATAAAAGACGTTTGATTGAAATCCAGGTTGAATCGGGACACTTGCTGCACCAAATTCCTTCAAAAGCTAATATAGTCTGTTTTTATCAATGGATGTTTTGAAGGGTTCTTTAGTGAAGTCACTTTAAAGGCGAGTCTATCTACATCCCATTAACGACTTCATAAAAAAAAAAAAAAAAAAACACACCAAGAGGGAAAGAGAAACAGGGTAAAGCACAGCCCTGATGTGTACATAGAGCCGTAATGATGCATAATAATGTTAGTCAAAGGCGTACGCAGCAGATGGCAGCTATACATACATCATTTATTAAAGAGCTAACAGCGGCTGTGATTTGCTGGAGATTATTTAACATAAAACCGCAGATGTTTTTGGAAAGTTACAGTATAAATGCTTGTCCTCCGCAGGAGCAGCTCGTGCACCGGCGACGCCAAGAATCGACCCGCCCTCCGCATACCGGCACGCAGGACCCCACCCATTCCTGGTGGACGACTCAACCCCATCGCAGGCTCCAAGGATTCTGGCCCCGCCTACCAGCACCTGCAGGAAGCCGATGGGTTTGAGAGGAACGTCGAGCCAGCAAGAGTGTAAGTGTGAGTCGTGCCGAGTCATGAAGAATAAGCCGGACTGTTCTTCCGGAGACGTGGCTAAGAGGGAGGTCAGACCAGGGTAAGGGTAGGGTCGAATAAAGGTGGGAATATTAATGGAAATGTAATAGGGTCCATATTAAAAATGAGCCTGATCAAAACTTTTCAATTATTTTATAAATGTAAAGTAACTGATTACATTTTGATTATTTTCATTTGTCCACTAGGTGGCGCTCAGAAAAAGTGGTAATATTTTCAAAATGTAGCCGCATAGGCAGCAAATTGTTGACGGGGGGGACGGGGGTTCGATTCCGGAATTTCGGAATTCCGCTGGGTGATTCCTTATAAAAGTAATAGCACACCTCACACCATCGGCACAATATGAGTTACGAGTTACGCGCCGAAAATTTGACCGAAGCGAGAGAGAGATTATAATAGTGATGCTTTTGCACACGTCACTAATTAAAAATAAGATATCTTTATAAAAAAAAAAAAACAGTGCTAAAAATGACTCGTGTAAAGCGTCCAGTATCCGTTTGTGCAATGTTGTGCAGCTGGAGACGGTGAAAAAGACTTGATCTTTACAATAGTTGTACCTTTTTCATGCCAGATCTCCTGTGGTGTAGAAAAACAGCAGGCACGTTATACGACTTGTTATAACGTACTATGAACTGCTCGTACCTGGATCAGCATGCATACTTTGTGCCATAGGGTCTGTTTGTTTTGTTTTTTTTCCGAGCTCTGATAAATGTGTGTTTACGAGTCTGCGTGTGTCCCTGCACCAGCGTGCACAGCAAAGGAAGATACTTTCTAATTTCCGTTATAACGTTTCTCACTAGATTATTATTGGGAGTACGGATTCTACAGTAGATCAGCGCAAACTCTCTGATCGTCCACTGGATCACACAGCGAATCTAGCAGCGGTCTGTAAGTGCTGACCTATTTCTAGCTCTGGTCTGGGCAAAAAAAAAAAAAAAAAAAAACATCAAACATGCACGAGAATAACACTGGGTTGAAGAAAAAGCCTGTTTCCATGGAGACAAGCTGGGATGGAGAAGAATGAAAAGAAAAAGAGAGAGAGAGAGTCTGTTTTGCATATGGCCAATAAAAGAGAGCGGGAGAAATATGGCGAGGTTTGTTCCTCATCTGTCAGAAAAGCTTGGTGTAATTGACATAAAAAAAGATTGAATCTGGAAAGCAATTGAGTTGTGTATTATTGTTATTATTATTACTAGTGTGAGTGCTCGATCAAGAAGTCGTTTCTCAAAAAAACTGCTGAACTCATTTAATCGCAACCTCTTGACTTGATTGCTTGTGCGAAGGCGCCGCATGCAAATCCAGCGCTGAAGTCAATATTACATTTTCATACGCAATTAAAGAAGGAATTAACTTTCGGAAACGCTTCAGGAATAATGACGTTATTGCGCTTCCGGCCTCGGACGTCCATCTCACCGGTTACATTATACGCCGTTATAAACTGTGTTGCATTGTTGTTTCTATTAAGTCCTAATAATAGTAATAAATATATGATGGATTAGTCAAAGACATGATGAGTAAATTAAATGAGTTGTTTCACAAGCTTTTGTCCTTATAGTGTGTGTGTGTGTGTGTGTGTGTGTGTGTGTGTGTGTGTGTATACAGTATAACCCTGTTTTGTTTGTTTGTTTGTTTGTTTGTTTTTGTCCTTCTGCTTTTTTAATTACACTATACATATTTCCAGTAATTGATCAGTAATTGGGATGTGAGGGGTGGATAAGTGGATGGACAGATGATAAGTGCATGGATGGACGACCAATGGATGGATAAGTATAAATGATGTAAAGTCCATAAATACATATATATATATACACACATCAATATATATATGGATAGGATATGGATGGATAGATGCATGTCAAGATAAATGGATAGATGGATGGATATATCCATATATATATATATATATATATATATATATATATATATATATATATATATATAATAAGATATATATATATATATATATCGCTATATATCTATATGCATGATGCATGGATGGATGGGTGGATATATAGATGTATGTATAGATAAACAGATGAATAGATGTATAGACCTATAGATGGATGTGCAGATAGATGGATGGTAGGATGGCAGTTTTGGTTTCCCTGTGAGTTTAACAGATAATCATGAGCCCATCTTTATTCCTCTTCCTCATTCATCCTTCAGCACTTGACAGAGAGAGAGAGAGAGTATTTATATTGAAACGCTGAGTAAAAGATTACATCACTAAAATGAGACAAAACTTGACTATACTTCACCCAAGATTACTTGAATCCCTTATCTTATCTAAAAGACAACTCAATTAATCACAGCTTATGAGATTCTACTCATCCGGGAAGAGTCCTCGGGGACTTTATTGACAAAACGGAGACTCATTAAAAAGAGACTGGAAAGTATACATTCATGCTCATGTAAAGCCTGGATGGATTAGTACTGAAATGGAATTACATTTTCTCCCTGAAAAATCACACATGTGTGTGTGTGTGTGTGTGTGTGTGTGTGTGTGTGTGTGTGTGTGTGTGTGTGTGTGTGTGTGTGTGTGTGTGTGTGTGTGTGTGTGTGTGTGTGTGTGTGTGTGTGCATAAATATCATAGCGATCCATCCTTAACCACCAAGGTTGCCTATAAGTCTGCTAATAAAGCTCGGTGGAAATGGAAGCTTGGGTTTTATGATGCAACTCATCAAAACAGTCTAGAAAGGAGATATTTATATTCAAAAAGTAAGTTGTATTGTACACAATGTTGTCATTGTATAGGTTAAATAATTTAGGGATATATGTATAGATGAATAAACAGATGGATGGATGGATGTTTAGATTGTTGTGTAGATATGTGGATAGGTGGAGTTGTATAGGTTGATTTATAGATGGATGTACTGTAGAGACAGATAGATGTACGTATGGATGTATAGATGGATGTATAATATAGAGATGAATGTACTGTATATACAAATAGATGTATGGATGGATTATAGATGAATGTATAGATGGATGTATAATACAGATATGGATGTACTGTATATACAGATAGATGTATGGAGGGATGTATAAATATATGTATAGATGGATGGATAATACAGAGATGGGTGTACTCTATACACAGATAGATGTATGGATGGATGTATAAATGGATGTATAATATAGAGATGGATGTACTGTATACACAGATAGATGTATGGATGATGTATAGATGGATGTATAATATAGAGATGGATGTACTGTATAAACAGATAGATGTATAGATGGATGTATAATATAGAGATGGATGTACTGTATACACAGATAGATGTATAGATGGATGTATAATATAGAGATGGATGTACTGTATATACAGATAGATGTATAGATGGATGTATAATATAGAGATGGATGTACTGTATATACAGATAGATGTATAGATGGATATATAATATAGAGATGGATGTACTGTATATACAGATAGATGTATAGATGGATGTATAATATAGAGATGGATGTACTGTATATACAGATAGATGTATAGATGGATGTATAATATAGAGATGGATGTACAGATAGATGTATAGATGGATGTATAATATAGAGATGGATGTACTGTATATACCGATGTATGAGATGGATGTATCCTATAGATGTGTATGCTATAGATGTCTGTATAATATAGAGCTGGATGATTCAGATATGTATCTCTCGTGGCTGTCCTGTCTCTCTCGATAGATGGATGTATAATATAGAGATGGATGTACTGTATATATAGATTGATGTATAATATAGAGATGGATGTACTGTATATACAGATAGATGTATAGATGGATGTATAATATAGAGATGGATGTACTGTATATATAGATTGATGTATAATATAGAGATGGATGTACTGTATACACAGATAGATGTATAGATTGGATGTATAATATAGAGATGGATGTACTGTATACACAGATAGATGTATAGATTGATGTATAATATAGAGATGGATGTACTGTATATACAGATAGATGTATAGATGGATGTATAATATAGAGATGGATGTACTGTATATATAGATTGATGTATAATATAGAGATGGATGTACTGTATATACAGATAGATGTATAGATGGATGTATAATATAGAGATGGATGTACTGTATATATAGTATATATATAGAGATGGATGTACTGTATATACAGATAGATGTATAGATGGATGTATAATATAGAGATGGATGTACTGTATATACAGATAGATTGATGTATAATATAGAGATGGATGTACTGTATACACAGATAGATGTATAGATTGGATGTATAATATAGAGATGGATGTACTGTATATACAGATAGATTGATGTATAATATAGAGATGGATGTACTGTATATATAGATGATGATGTATAATATAGAGATGGATGTACAGATAGATGTATGGATGAATGTATAGATGGTTGTATGAAACAGATATGATGTATGTATACACAGATGATGTATAGATGGATGTATAATATAGAGATGGATGTACTGTATACACAGATATATAGAGATGTATAATATAGATGTACTGTATATACAGATAGATGTATGGATGGATGTATAATATAGAGATGGATGTACTGTGTATAATATGGATAGGATGTATAGATGTATGGATGGATGTATAGATCTATGTATAATACAGAGATGGTTATACTATATACACAGATAGATGTATAGATGTATTGACGGCTGTATAGATGGATGGATGTTTTTTGCAGACTCGTAAGTACTGGAGGCTGTATGTGCTTTCTGATCATCACATTCCACATTCCGCTCCAGTATGCACCTATAATTCCCTGTGATCTTTTGGGAAGATGTTGTGCTAGATTGGCGAGTGTACATGGGGAGATGTTGTGCTCATCCCTGATGTAGGTGAGAAGGCCTGGGGTGCAGTCAGCATTCTAATTCTGAGGTCTGAGCATAAATATATATATATATATATATATATATATATATATATATATATATATATATATATATATATATATATATATATATATATATATATATATATAGAAAAAGGGGATCACATCGTATTTAGAAGTGATTCGAAAAGGCGAAGGAGACGTTAAATATTGACATGGTGCATGTTTTTTTTTTTGGTCGGGGATTATGACTTCTTACCAGGAGATAAGCAGCAAACAACATAATTCAGACAAACCCTGATCTGAAGCGATAATGCTGCATGGGGGTCTGTTTGCCTCGAACCTTTCAACAGGCGAGAAGAAGAAGAAAATAAATAAATAAATAAAAAACAATCCCTGCAGATCAATTTGTGAGTACGGCTCAAGGAGAGACAACGAGCCGGGAGTCATGTTTTGTCATTCCGCTCCGAAAGAAATGCAAATGTAGGGCGTCTTCCGGGTGCTGAACAAATGTCATAATTAAGCACTAGACTCCGAGTGGTCTCTGGCGCGTTTTTTGTTCGCTCCGGAAATACAAAAAAAAAAAAGCCTCATCAGTCAGTTTGTCACATTCGAGAGGGTGTTTACCTTTGTTGATGCAACACCGAAGGTAGCAATTTAGTCTCTGCTATTGCGGTTTACACGCGCGAATGGACGACGCTTTCCTGAAGACGCTCGGCTGTTTTTTTTTTTTTTCTCCCTTCCCGATCTCTTGTCCTCTTCTTGATTTCCCTTTGTCTCCTTCTGCAGGAATGCGATGAAGCCCGACGGCACGCTGCTGCACCGGGATGCTTTCCAAGGAATACAATCCTGTCAACTATGGCCGCCGCTCCGAAACCCTTGCTTCAGCTCGCCGGGAAAACGATCCCTCGCTCCGTATCGGATCCCCATCATCCCGTCCGTCCATCAGGACGAGACCTCGTGCATGCAGACGAGCCAGAGTTTACCGCGTCAGGGGGGTACGGGGAGCAGAGCCGACGACCCCGGTGCCAATCCCGTCTGCAGCAGGGCGGGCGAAAAGTGGAATCAAGACGCCTGTGTGGGCGAAAAGGCCGGGGAGAAGTTGAAGGCGAAGCAGGACGACGGCGGGTTTTCCGCCCCTCGCGCGGCGAAAGAGACGGTTTGTATCCTCCGCGGAAGCACGGCTCCGAGTGGGCCGACAGAAACTCAGTTGCTGGAGCCCAGAGACATGCACAAGGACTCCACCCAACCCAGACAATGAAAGGTTCTTCTTCACAACCCGTGTCTTGAGAACAAGATGGTTCCGCCAAAATCCACGATCCTATGGAAATCTATCGGACACACCGATGGCTTGAGATAGTAATTGCTTTTTTTTTTTTTTTTTTTTTTTTTTTTTGACAGTCTATAAACTCAACAACAAAAGAAAAGAAGATCGATTATTTATATGCATTTATTAAAAAGAGAAACTTCTACTTAGGAAAAAAAAAAAAAGAAAAAAAGAAACCAAATAGTCTGTCATCTCTATGGTGTTTTTAATTGTATAAAATATATATAGATATATATATATATATATATAAATGACTATAAATATATCTGAATGAAAATGGTGGTGCACAAAACAAAAAACAAAAGAAAAGAAGAATGGGAATGCAAAAATGCAAATTAATTTCTTTTTTTTTTCTTTTTTTTTTTTTTTTTAGTATTATTTTGCATTTTCACAGCCACATTGTGCAGTCTTGGTCCATTTCCCTTCATGCATTTTTTTCCCAAATGTTTTTTTTTTTTTTTTTAACTAAAGAATGAAGTGCTGCAGATGGAACCAATGCGTTCCCGGGGCTTTCCTTAACCAAGGAAACGTGGAAATGGTGCACCACTTTTCAAACATGAACAAACGTAAGAATTGAACTACTGACCCAACGGGACTTGAGGCAGTGGGGGATCGAGACCGCTGGAGCACTGCCTCAAGATTTCACTCAGTTTTTTGGAAGTGTATCCTTGTCCAATTTATTTTGTATTTTGGTGTTTCTCTTTCTCTCTCTCTCTCTCTCTCTCTCTCTCTCTCTCTCTCTCTCTTTCTCTATCTCTCTCTTTCTCTCTACCTTTTTCTATCATTTTGTTCTCCTCACTTGTCACAGGGGGTTTGGTCAAGTCCTTTTTACACACTTCACCTCATCCATCCGGAGCTCAGACTCTGAGCGGAGAAAGTTCCAACCCCTGAACGAGGAGCTTGTGTGCGTTTTATTTTTTTTTGTTTGTTTATTTGTTTGTTTGTTTATGGTGAATTATCTGCTGCTTTATTGGGTTTGGGTATAACGGTAAGGAGTGGTGGCAAAAAAAAAGAATAATAATAATAATAATGATGATGATGATGTCTGTGTGGTACTTTCGGATTGGGATGAATGCTTTCTGTTTGAATTTACAACCAAATGTGGGAAAAAAATACAACAATGAATCTTTTGGTGAAAAAAAAAAACATCTCTGTAGTTTTCTTTTTTTCTTTGGTCTGGTTTTTTTTTCGCACGCATACGAAAACGCGGGGTTTTTCTTGTTATTTCACTTTCACACTTTGGGATGAAGTCACATACAGTACATTGTCTGCAAAAAGGAGACAAAAAATGGAAAAAAAGAAGGATGGAACGCTCTAATTAAACTCTTTTGTACAGGATGGAGAGAACTTTACTACAACACCTGATTGCGCTGAGAAAGAGGTAAGAGGAAGACTTACATCAGTTTTAACACAAAAAAACAATAGAGTCAATATTCTATTCATCATTTTCCTTCATTTAATGAATACGATGGGATGAAATACTGGTTCAAGAAAGGAAAGGATGGAAAGGTAGAGATGACAAGGAGGAAGGAAGGATGTGGGGGGGGGTACAGGAGGAAGGAAGGTTGACGTGTAGGAAGGAATAGTCGGAGAAAGAAAGGTTGGGGAGACGAAAGGAAGGAAACAAGGTCGAAAAGAAGGAAGGATGAGAGAAAGAAAGGTTGGAAAGAAGAAAAGGAAGGATTGGAGGACGAGATGACAGGAAATGTTGAAGAGAAGGAAGCAATAAGGGGAGGTGTAAAAAGACGGAACGAAATAACGGCAGGAAGGAATATGAAATGAGGAGAAGGAATGATGGGAGAGAAAAAAGTTGGAGATGTAAGAAAGGAAGAAAGGAAGGAGGTGAGGAAAGACGAATCTCAAGGGATCTCTGAATGACTGGAGGGAGGAATGAATTAAAGAAGGAAGGGATGATATTTGGAATGAATGAATGGTGGGTAGCAGAAATGAATGAATGAAAGATGGGAGGAAGGAAAACAAAAAACGCAATGGGTATAATGAGGAAAACAGGGAAGAATGATGAGTGGATGGAAGGGTGAAGGGAATAAAGGGAGGACAAAAGAAGGGAATGAATGATGGGGTAAAGCAAAGGGATGATGAGTCAATGGAAAGGTATCAGGAAATGATGAGGGAAAGAAAGATGGAAGGAAGGATGGAGAAATTGGGGAGGAAAGGAAGGGCGGAAAAATAGAAAAGTAGAATCTTGAAGTTAAATAAATAAATAAATAAATACATAACCAAATAAATAAATAAATACATAACCAAATAAATTAATTAATAATGTCTTTCAATTGACTCTCATCTCGTGCTGTGTCTCACTTCTTCCATTAGAGGGCGCGCTTTTTCCATTTACAGTCCTCCAACGTTAGATGAAGTGCAGATGCGGGTTTTTTATCGTGTTCATGATGATTTTTGAATTTGACATTCCGATTGACTTTTTTTAGCATAATTTTACACGTATTTACCATAGTAATAAAAAGAAAAATTCATTCATTCATTCATTCATTCATTCATTCATCTTCTACCGCTGTATCCGATCTTCCTCGGGTCACGGGGAGTCTGTGCTTATCTCCGGCGTCTATGGGCATTAAGGCAGGATACACCCTGGATGGAATGCCAATTCATCGCAGGGCACACACACACACACACACACACACACACACACACTAGGGACAATTTTCCAAGGTGCCAATCAACCTACCGTGCATGTTTTTGGACCGGGGAGGAAACCGGAGAGAGGGAGGGAAAACCGGAGAACCCGGGGAAAAAACCCCTGAGGCACGGGGAGAACATGCACAAACTCCACACATACATGGCCGAGACAGGAATCGAACCCGGACCCTGGCGGTGTGAGGTGAACGTGCTAACCACTAAACCACTGTGGCACACTAAAAAGAAAAATATGAAAATAAATTAATAAAGATTAAGACTCGTGTGGAATTTTAATAGGGTGCAATTTGGTTAGATGTTTTGGAACGAAACAATAATATATATATATATATATATATATATATATATATATATATATATATATATATATATATATATATATATATAAAGAAAAAAGGAAGCACAGAAAACTGGTCACATAAACACATTTTTTGTATATAGAACAAAAACAAAAACAAAGAATTGTATCTGGACTCCTGAAAAGTCCAAACTCCCAAGACAGTGATTAAAAGATCACATGTGTAAAAACACCAGGCTTCATTTCCAGTGGGATTTTCAAGTCATTAAACTCCCTGGCAGAAGTATATTATGTTTGATTGATTTTTGAGTCTGTGAATTTATTGCATGCCCAGCTGTTATTTTGCGGAAGGGAATAAAGGCTGTAAGTCTCTCCGGACTAAAAAAGGCACCTTTGGACCGACGCATTATTAAACAGCGGCCGTCGTAAAAAAAAAAAATGCTTTCAGAGAATCCGTCGTAGACTTAGAACAGATTTTATAGCGTCATAGAGAGACATAATATTCTGTTTGCTAGTACAATCCCTCATATATCGATCCCTGCTTCGCTTGGGTGTTTATATATATATATATATATATATATATATATATATATATATATATATATATATATATATATATATATATATTATATATTAATATCAGATATATATATATATATATATTCATATTCATTCATTCATCTTCTACCGCTGTTATCCGAATCTTCCCTCGGGTCACGGGGAGTCTGTGCCTATCTCAGGCGTCTATGGGCATTAAGGCAGGATACACCCTGGATGGAATGCCAACCCATCGCAGGGCACACACACACACACTCATTCATACACTAGGGACAATTTTCCAAGGTGCCAATCAACCTACTGTGCATGTTTTTTGGACCGGGGGGAGGAAACCGGAGAACCCGGAGAAAAAACCCCCTGAGGCACGGGGAGAACATGCAAACTCCACACACACACACATGGCCGAGACGGGAATCGAACCCGGATCCTGGCGGTGTGAGGCGAACGTGCTAACCACTAAGCCACCGTGCCCTCTTTATATATATGTGTGTGTGTGTGTGTGTGTGTGTGTGTGGTGTGTGTGTGTGTGTGTGTGTGTGTGTGTGTGTGTGTGTGTGTGTGTGTGTGTGTGTTGTGTGTGTGTGTGTGTGTTATCACCTCCAAGGTCCGGGTTCAATTCCTGTCTTGGCCATGTGTGTGTTGAGTTTGTGCATGTTCTCCCCGTGCCTCAAGGGTTTTTCTCCGGGTTCTCCGGTTTCCTCCCCCGGGTCCAAAAACATGCAACGGTAGGTTGATTGGCACCTTGGAAAATTTGTCACCTAGTGTATGAATGTGTGTGTGTGTGTGTGTGTGTGTGTGTGTGCCAGTATCTAATGTATTATTTTAATTATATACAGTACTGTGCAAAAGTTTTAGGCAAGTGTGAAAAAATGTGTCATTCAATATATTTATATATATATATATATATATGTGTGTGGGATACGACTCCCACAGCTTACACACATTCCCACGCTTGGATTGCCTTTGCTATTTATCAAGTACAGGTGTGCCCAATTACACACAAACACACACACACACACACACACACACACACACAGGGACTTTCACTCCATAGACTAGCTGTTTATCATTAACATCTCCTGCTTCGAATTCGATTCCATCATGTGTCACTTTCTCTTGCCTTCTACCACACGCTTTACACTTCACCACAGCATGTAAATCAGTGTTATAATATCTGTTCATTAATAGCAGCTAAAGGTCAACGATTTCCACCTTAGCGAATGATTTACGGCGTGTATAAAATCGATACCCTTTGGGCATGTTGCTTGCGAGCATGCTAATCTCCGATCGGTCAGTTGTTATTTCTTTTCTCCCAAAGAGGCCGAGCGCGATCCTCGGAGACGACGATAACGAAGGCAGGAATCCTGCTTTTTACAGAGAATTATTACAGGGTGTTTGTTTTTTTCTGTTTAAAGTGCTTGTTTGTTTGTTTTTTTATTTACGACGGAACGCATTTTTTTTCGGTTAATGACCCGAAATGAATTGCGGGATGCGAATGATGTATGTGGAGGTGCGAGGAGCGATATGAATAACTGTACGGATGCTTTTCTGCAGTAATTAAGATGAAAAGACAGCCATTATCGCCTGTCAAATATGTGGATCACCCGTAATTGGGAAAAAATGATGATGGATGTCGTCATGGCGCTGGCCTCCGTCTAAAATCTCCAGGTTAGCCGCCGGGTCTCGTGTTAGCGCTCATTCGGGATGACACATTTCTGAACGGGATCCAAACTTCACAGACACTTGTTTAATGGGTCTTCAATAACAGCGAATTCCACACGGCTAAGTTATCACCATCCGGATCATTTGGAACTTCTTGGATCTGTCATCTAATTGGCCGACTCAAGAGCTTCAGGTAACGGTCAAAAACAAACCCTCGGGTTTACTCTGAATGGTGGCAAAAAAAAAAAAAAAGAAGAGAAAACGTCTGTTGATTATAAGAGGGCTCAGAGGACGCGGAGCACAAGCCGTCTGATTCTACTGACAGGGAGAATTTACTAAGTCGAATTTGCACTCGCTCTTGACATGAGAAAATCCCAGAATGTGGAGAGGCAGAAGAGCACTACAGATTGTAATCCTGTCCATCAAGAACAAGAATCACAAGCAACCATGGAAACAGATTCGGCGGATTTGTGTGTGGGTTTTCATTCCACCCAAATCGAGGGCCAAATCTGGAATACTTTTTACATTTGACATACTTTATTGATCCAATGAGGGAAATTCGTTTTCTTCCAGCTCGTTTGGGGTCAGAGCGCATGATACACCGCCCCCTGGAGCGCAGAGGGTTAAGAGAGGCGGTAGCTCAGTAGTTAATTCAATTCAATTCAGTTTTATTTATAAAGCGCTTTTTACAATGTGTCATCGTCTCAAAGCAGCTTTACAAGATTCTCATGTGTGAGAGGTAAAAATCAGTTTAGCACTAATTGTTTCTTGTTGAGCAAGCCGAAGCGACGGTGGCAAGGAAAAACTCCCTGGGAACAGGAAGAAACCTTGAGAGGAACCAGACTCAACAGAGAACCTCATCCTCATTTGGGTTGTTAGTGTTGTGTGTGTGGTTGAGGATGTTTATTGTGGAGTGTGGAGTGTATTCATGAATTTGAAGCATCATCAACCGGGGGCGGAGTCACCATGAGGTTCTGACAGGAACAGTGTGCAGAGGGGGTCTGTATCACTGACAGCTCAGCAGTGGGACATGTAACTCAACGAGGAGAGAGAGAGAGAGAGAGAGAAAGAAAGAGTGGTTAGTAACGGTCATGGTTGCAGTATAGGAGTGTGTATATTTAGTGTCGAGTGAAGACGTGGACTCCGGCAGGATTAACTATAACAGCGACATTAAAAGGAGAATCAGAGGGAAACACAGACATGAGAGCTTCCTGATGTGTAAACAAACAGTCACTCTCACCACCACAAACCTGAGGGATTAATGAAAGTGAGACAGACAGCAACTAAACACACCATATCACTATTATACTCAACATCCATGTGTCCCCCAGATCTACTCCTTTATCTAAGATAGGACTATTCACTAAAAGCTTGGTTAAATAAGAAAGTTTTCACCCTGGACTTAAACACTGAGACTGTGCCTAGTTAAGGCATTGGGCTCTGGACCAGAACATCACAGGTTCAAATCCCACCACCAAGCTACCATTAAAGGGCCCTAGAGTAAGGCCCTTAACCCTCAATGGTAATTTGCTCTGGATAAGAGAGTCTGAAAAATGCCTTTGTAACGTATATGTATATGCACACACACAAACAATCTTGCTCGGATGTAAGTCCGGATAAGTCTGTAAGTCTGGATAAGTGTGTCTGCCAAATGCCATAAATGTAAATGTAAGGGCCTTGCTCAAGGACCCAAGGGTGGCAGATTGGCAATACCGGGACTCGAACTTCCGACCTTCCGATCAGTAACCCAACGCCTTAATCCTTAATCCGCTAATGAGCTACACCCCTCCACATCATTGCATCATTGGAAATGAAGATCTTCTTGAAATGAAGGCTTCTTTGGAATGAAAACCTGTGCCAACTCCGGCCCTTTGCCCGGAAAAATTGCTGTAGACAGTCGTGTCAGAACAATGTACAAAGTGGAATAGTGGAAAGCCCTTTGTGAAGAAGCTAGGTTTAATATTAGAGTAAGGGCATTTTACGTATTCCTTCAGACAGAACCAGTTTAGAGCTTCTCGGTTGTTACTAACGGCCTACAAACCTGTTATCCTGCACAGGAATCTCCCTTGTGGCCTGAAACTAGGTATATGAAGAATATTCTCTTGGATGTCATTTTTGGTTTCAACCATCACCTGGTTTGTGACTCACAACTACACTTGAAACACCATTCGGGAAAAAAAAGAAAATTGTTCCCATTACAGATGTTTTGTGAAATTCAGGCGGACGAGACAAAATACCCTTTTTGAACATTTATGGGGATTTCATTTGCAAGCTTCCGAAACACTTTTCCAGACAACCCGATTTCCCATATCTGAATCCCCATATCTGTCAGCCCAATAAGCATAAATGGAATCTACCACATAATTGATCTGAGTACGATATCAAGCTTTTTCCAGATGTTCTGCCAGTTCGATCGGACCATAGTTTTGTCCCAAACCACATCGTGAAGGAATAAAAAAAATTGTCCTCCATTTCTAGGACTCCTTCTAAAACCAATTTATGTCATTCACCTGCTTCCAAATTCTCTCACCACCCCGTTTCCATCATGTCGAGTAGATTTTCAGCAGTCGCTTTACTGAAAGGACCGAGTTTAAGTCCATTTCCCCGTGACTTAGAAATGGCCAGTCTGCGAGACCCCCGGGTTATCTTCAACAACTTCCTTTTTTCCACCCTTTAATGGTGTATGATAGTGAAGAAGTACAGGTTATGACCTCCTCCAGGTTCTTTGCCATTTAAGAAATAACGGCCGACGTCATTACCATTTTCATCAGAGGCTTCCTTTACTGTATGTACTGCCCGCTTTGCCTGATCAAAACATCTCCAGGGAATATTATATGGAAGTGTTCAATGAAAAGTGAATTTATGCTTTCTGACCAGATTGTTCATTTTTATTCCTTTTTCCTTGTCCCTTTAAAGAGTCCAAAATACGGAAACCCTATTTAATATTAGGTTTGTATTAGGGCGATTAAAATATTTAATCACATGATTGCCATGAGTTAACTCGTAATTAATCACACATTAATCTCACTTTTTCAATCTACCATAAATGAATGCTTTTCATGTTTGAAATGTAACAAATCTCTCTTAAAAAAATATACAATATTTATTTGACTTTAAAATTAATTTAAATCAATGTTACTTTGTTTAGTGTTGGTTTGAAGTGTAAAATATGGGACGTGGCTCCTTTAAGAATTGTGTTCCGGTTGCTTTTCCATATAAACTGGTGATACGGTGTTTAGGTTATACGGAAGCGCTTTATTGTGTTCAGTAAAAATGCGCTTTATTGCAGTAATACGGATTTGGGAATGCGATGCGCTTGCGTAAGGTTCCATACGGTAATATACGCTAATATAGTGAGGAGATCGTACCTGTTGTGAATGCGCAGCTAGGGGGCGTAAAATTTAGGAAGTGTGAGTGGATGCACTGAACCTTTATTTATTTATTTATTCTTTGTTTGTTGTTCGGTTTCGTTCATTCGCCAACACGACGCAGAGTGAAGGAGCAGATCACTCACATAGTAACGCACACTGCGTTAATCACGCGTTAATAACATTAGTTGTGTTAAAGTGAATGTGTTATCTTTGACAGCCCTAGTTTGTATACTTTCAGGGGGAAAAAGATTGTAGTGAACACCATCTACAGAGGCTTTGTTGTTTTTTTTCCCTTTGGGAAACAGAGAAAGTTTCTCATGTAGAACGTTGTTACAGAAAATGTCTACTTTTGAATATTTCCAGAAAATAGGAGGTTTGAGGATCCTTTAAGCGCCGGGGAAAAAAATGCATTAATGGTTTGTGACAGAATTGGGTTTGTGCAGTTGTTTCACCAGGATTGTGCAAAGCAGAATCCCTTTTTTTCCATTCTCATTCCATTCCATTGAAGGACGTCATTACATGGAAATTTTAGTGCAAAAGAAACTACTTAAAAAAATTGTAAAAAATGTAAAAAGGGGGGGGGGGTACTTATCCACGCTTGGAAGACAAACTGAAAGCACGAAAACTTGCCAAATTCTACATTTACCACCCAAAGGAAGTTCCCGGCAGCGATCCAGGATGTGGATTAAATATTAACCAGAGTGTATTTAGATTTTCCAGGATACACTGGATGCGCTCCAACAAAAACCCCAGCCAGCCGAATGTATTTGACTTCACGATTCGTTATAAGAAGTTCCTCGGGGTTCTAATTAAAAGCACCTGTTCACCTTTAAACAACTTACCTGGACTTTCACTCAGTGTTTGTGCTTGTAAAATTGATAGAAGACTATTTGTTTAATCAATAAAAACGTATTGGGTTCCCATCCTACGGTAATAATAAAGCATCACAGTAAATGAATCCACTTGTCATTATGTATTACTTTCAAACTAGTATATTATTGTATTTTCTTTCGTGTTTTGGTAAATAAGGCTGTCGCTGTTTTCGCCTCCTCCTCGAACGCTTGGAGAAAACGGTGGAAAGTTAAAAGCCCCGCCCCCGCCCCGCCCCGCCCTTTTTATTCTTTCTTACTTTTTTGAAACGCACAAAAATGTCTTCACACAAATGCAATAAACCTAACCATGTCAAATAAACAAATACAATTAAACACGTTTCAAGGTCAAAAAAGGCTTGCCATTAAATGAAATAAAGATTCAATGGGGCAAGATGCCCGTAAAAAAAAAAAAAAAAAACGAGGGAAAAAACGTGCAGTAAATCTTATTTTAAGCTTTATTTATTTGTCTTGTTACCGCCATCCACAAATAGTTTACTTCATTATGAATAAACGTTGCACTTTGCACTGTTGTAGGTGTTGTGTTTACACTGTATTAGCGAATTAGCCACGAGTTAATGGGCAATTACAGCCCATATATATATATATATATATATATATATATATATATATATATATATATATCTATATATATATATATATATATATATATAGCCAATTATTAATGGAAATGTTGCTTTTTTCAGATCCATTTTGCTCAGTATAAATTTGTAATTTATAAACTGTGAAAAAAAACTGTGCCCGAATGACGCCAAAAGTGCCGAAAGTAAGCCAGACTTGGCCCACACTTTGTTGTTATCTGGGAAGAATTAAATCTAGTAAGTAAACACCACTAAATAAACAATAAATTAATACACAAAGTGCTTGTTTTTAATCCAAACGACTTTCAAGCACATTAGTTTCCCCCCCACACACACACACACTTTCTTTACTACAAATACATGTGAAAGAGATGATATTTCCCCACATTTAAGACCCACCATCAACTTTTTAATACGTGATAGGAACTTAAAGATGACATATAGCACTGGCGTACTTAATACAGTCGTGTTATGCTTGTCTGCATTTCCTATTGGATTACCGCAGGATACCTGACAGTGTAATACTGAATAAAAAATGTACAAAAAAAAACAGTCTTTTTGTCGTTTCCCGAACTCGGCACATCCTCATTAGGACGACCGCATGCCCGAATGAGTGATGAACTGCGCATTTCACCCGAGTATGATTTATTCTCAACACAGATTAATGAGCAAGTTTCGGCAACCAACTCGTTTATTTTGCAGAACCAGGATCTCGAGCAGGACGCTCTAATCAGAGGCACGTCCTGTGTTCAGAGACAGTGTGTGTGTGTGTGTGTGTGTGTGGGTGTGGGTGTAAATACGAATGCAAACAGCATGACAACAAACTTCCTGGAAATGATTTTGAAAAGTATCAGAATACTATTTATTTTGCCAGAGAAGGTTTCAAATAACATAAAAAAATAATATAAATGTAATAATTGTAAGATGCTAGGGAAGCATGACCATATTGCACATGATATGATATTGCACAGTATTATATCATAGCGTAATTATCGTGAAAATATTTTTTTAGAATATAATTCAGTGTATTGTTACATCAAACTCCTGTCAAACAAGTTCTATTATTATTCATTCATTCATCTTCTACCGCTTTATCCGATCTTCCCTCGGGTCACGGGGAGTCTGTGTCTATCTCAGGCGTCTATGGGCATTAAGGCAGGATACACCCTGGATGGAATGCCAACCCATCGCAGGGCACACACACACACTCACACACATTCATACACTAGGGACAATTTTCCAAGGTGCCAATCAACCTATCATGCATGTTTTTGGACCGGGGGGAAACCGGAGAACCCGGAGAAAAAAAACCCCCTGAGGCACAGGGGAGAACATGCAAACTCCACACACACATGACCGAGACGGGAATCGAACCCGGATCCTGGCGGTGTGAGGCGAGCGTGCTAACCACTACGCCACCGTGCCCCTTCTATTATTATTATTATTATTATTATTATTATTATTAAATCAATATGATTATAATATAACATTATTAATATGGTGGGGTTCAGTGCACAATCGGGGGTTATTATTATTATGTGTGGGGATTGGCATGTTCCCCCGTGCCTCAGGGGGTTTTTCGGGTTCTCTGGTTTCCTCCCATAAATTGGCACCTTGGATATGATGAATGTGTTGTGATATGGTTTGGCATAGTGTATAACATTCGGCATCCCTGCTCCCCGATGTCGGATAAACGATGAATATGAATTATATGAATAGAATTATAGAATGACTCCCTAGTGAGAGAAAGTGGATCACCACGTAGTACTGAATAAATTAAGCCTCCATTTATTGCCAATGCAGTCACGTGACAAACCGTCAATTTGACCAAAACCCAGAGGATCTGCCTCCACTTTTTCTTTTTTAATATAATAATAATAAATAATAATAATAATAATAATAATAATAATAATAATAATAACAATAATAAAAATGAATTCTAGCTCATATTCTAAGCTATATTTACCTGTGGGAACTTGGCTACGATTCTTGACCCATGTGATTTGTTTGTTTGTTTGTTTGTTTGTTTGTTTGTTTGTTTTGCAGTTGAATTGGGGGGGGGGGCACTCAGGAGATTCGTGCACAAGAAACATTATTAGAAACCAGCATTAAGGAGTGAATGAGTAAACTCGCTAAATTCGGTGTGAAGAAAATCCAGGAATTCTTCTTTAAATCCTTCCTTAAGGCAGAATCTGTGTACTATTGTTAAAAATGACTTTTTGTATACTAAAAGGAATACCATTACAAAACTCATTTTGACACGTCTCTTTTCACTGAAGCCGCAGCTGTACGTCATCTGATTCTGTGTTATTTATCCGGGGATTTGCAATGAAGGTTTTTATGCAAATTCTACTGTAATATAAACAATACACATGTATATGGTTTATGAAAAAAAAACAGTTTTGAACTGACCTTTTCTCACGTTTTAATGCAAAATCCATCTTGTAAATGTCCTTGTGCAATCATTTTTGTCCTCAGTTAGCTTTTTGTGGAAGGACATTAACACCTATTTAATGCATACGTGTAAGTTGCTCTGGATCTAACAAGGGTCCACAATGGTATTGCAAAAATACCCATTTCAATAACATCATTTTGCTGGATTCCGGTTTTTCATACGCGCGCTGTTCCGATGTTGACCTGTAGGCGGCAGTGTTTCTCAAATCTCTGCGAAAAAAATCCAAATGTAATCCTTTCAGGTTTTTTTTTTGTTGTCACAGTTTGATACAAAGACATTACGATATTAATATCTTTGTTATTGTTGTTGTATCATTGTTTTTTTTCATAAATTTATTATTTTTAGAAAATAAACATTTATCACTTATGACATTGATTTATATCACATTCTACATGTAGATGGTTAGTTTTTGTTCCAGTTACCTGAATGCATACTTTTTTAAGATATAACATATTCGTTATGCTCACGGCTGCCACACTGGGTCACCGTGAAATATTAAACCAGTTTGACCTGCTGGTTGTTTGATTTTCCTCCTGACAAAGACGAGTTGTTGCTTGACTTGCTTTTAAACGCAGCGTCCTTTACTAGCTTTCTTTTCTCTCGTGCTTGATGTTTATATGAGAAACTTGTCACGGTAGAGAGAAAAAAAGCATAACGCAAACTCATCTTGTCAATAAGACTTTCAACCTTTCATTCATTCATTCATTCAATTTTATTTGTATTTATTCATTCATTCATTCATTCATTCATCTTCTACCGCTTTATCCGATCTTCGTCGGGTCACGGGGAGCCTGTGTCTATCTCAGGCGTCTATGGGCATTAAGGCAGGATACACCCTGGATGGAATGCCGACCCATTACAGGACACACACACACACACATACATTCATACACTAGGAACAATTTTCCAAGGTGCCAATCAACCTACTTTTTGGACCGGGGGAAACCGGAGAACCCGGGGAAAAAACCCCTGAGGCACGGGGAGAACATGCAAACTCCACACACACATTCCCGAGGCGGGAATCGAACCCGGATTCTGGCGGTGTGAGGCGAACGTGCTAACCACTACGCCACCGTGCCCCTTTGTATTTATTTGTATTTCAATTTTATTTGTCAATTTTATTGTCATCGTCTCAAAGCAGCTTTACATAATACTCATGTGTGAAAAGTGAAAATCAGTTTGGCCCTGATTGTTTCTTGTTGAGCCGAAGCGACGGTGACGAGCGAGGAAAAACACCCTGGGAACAGGAAGAAACCTTGAGAGGAACCGGACTCAACATAGAACCTCGTCCTCATTTGGGTTGTTAGTGTTGTGTGTGGTTGAGGATGTTTATTGTGGAGTGTGGAGTGTATGTATAGGGAGGTGGTGGCTTAGTGGTTAAGGTGTTGACCTCTGGACCAGAAGATCGCAGGTTCAAACCCCACCACCAACAAGCTACCACTAGTGGGACCTTGAGCAAGGCCCTTAACCCTCAATTGCTCAGTTGTAAGTCGCTCTGGATAAGGGCGTCTGCCAAATGCCACACAAATGTAAATGTAAATGTATTCATGAATTTGAAGCATCATCAACCGGGGGCGGGTCACCAGGAGGTTCGGACAGGAACAGAGTGAAGAGGGGGTCTGGATCACTGACAGCAGTGGGACATGTAACTCAACAGAGAGAGAGAGAGAGAGAGAGAGAGAGAGAGAAGAAAAGAAAGCCTGAGAGCTTAATGGCTAATTCCACAAACCAAAATAGAAATTGGATTGTGGTCAAATCCCAAAGTGTTAGAAATGTGTGTGTGTGTGTGTGTGTGTGTGTGTGTGTGTGTGTGTGTGTGTGTGTATGTGTGTGTGCATATACATATACGTTACATATAAGGCATTTTTCATGCACTCTTATCCAGATCGAGTTACCATCGAGGGTTAAGGTCCTTGCTCAAAGGCCCACTATTGGCAGCGTGGTGGTGGTAGTGGTGGGATTTGAACCTGTGAAATTCTGGTCCCGAGCCCAATGCCTTAACCACTATATAAACCCAGGATATTAGACCTGCACTTTTGACAATGTGAATGAATCTTGACATGAAACCAGTTCAAAAAGCGTTTCATTAAATCTGTACGTTTTAAGGTTTGTCACTCCATAAAAAAGCACTATTTATATTTCGTCTTTCCATACCCACCTGTGTCGTTTCATCGTCCTTCACGAGGCTGTTTGCTCGTACTGGTGGCGCGACTGCACTTTTATCCGACCCCTGACGGATTTGGCAGAAACATATTTCTCCCTCGGAGAAGTATTGATTTCTCCACTAACTTCCCTTTGCGTCCGTATCGATCTGGTAGTTTGGCTTGAGGGCATCTCAATAGCAGCTTTACGGCGACGCCTTTCTCTGGAGCATGCTTTATTTAGGCCCACTCTTGTGCAATACACATAAATGCCGCATAATGTCCCCGCTGGCTCTCTAATGCACCCCGGGGATCGATATTCCCAATGATTTGGGAAGATAATACTCGTTTCCTTTAGCCTGCCACGAGCAAAAAAAAAAAACCCCTATGATGCATTATAATAACTGTGGAGCAGAATTGAATCGGCATCATAGGAGTGCGTATAACTTTTTCCCCTCTCGAAGACGAGGTGATGGAGGTCTTACAGGCGAGCACGAGCTCTTTATCACTCCGGA
>JACRUU010000015.1:92500-270000 GCA_030449085.1 Kryptopterus vitreolus | reverse complement strand
GATAGATAGATAGATAGTAGTAGATAGATAGATAGATAGACAATAGATAGATAGATAGATAGATAGATAGATAGATAGATAGATATAGATAGATAGATAGATAGATAGATAGTAGACGTACAGATAAAGATAGACCCTAGATAGATAGATAAGAACCAATAGATAATTAGATAGATAGATAGATAGATAGATAGATAGATCCATAGAGGTAGATAGTAGATGCATGATAGATAGGGGTGAGCCAATCATAGACGGCCACTTTAGAAAAGTCCAATTTTTTCCTCTTAGCCATATTGGGTGATTTTAGCTGTGTGTTTTGGGTCATAGATACCTGATAGACCAAGCTAGATAGATAGATAGATAGAATAGATAGATAGATAGATAGATAGATAAGCTATAGATAGATAGATAACATGATAGATATTGATAGGTATGAGCCATTCGATAGATATGATAAGATAGATAGATAGATAGATAGATGGCTAGTCAGCGATATAGATAGATATGATAGATTAGATGATATGATAGATAGATAGATGATAGATATAGATAGATAGATTAGATTAGACTAGGATGAGCCAATAGATAGATAGATAGATAGATAGATAGATAGATAGATAGATAGATAGAAATAGATAGATAGATAGATAGATCTAGATAGATAGATAGATAGATAGATAGATAGACTAGATAGATAGATAGATAGATAGATAGATAGATAGAGATAGAGAGATAGATAGATAGATAGATAGATAGATAGATAGATAGAGAATAGATAGATAGATAGATAGACAGACAGACCAGAGGAACCTAGATAGACAGATAGATAGAAAGATAGATAGATAGATAGTAGATTAGATTAGGCCATAGATAGATAGAAGCTAATAGATGATAGATAGATAGATAGATAGATACCTGAGATGGTTGAAAAACAATGTCGACTTAGATTGATTTAGAGATAGATAGATAGATAGATAGATAGATAGATAGATAGATAGATAGATAGATAGAGCTAGATAGATAGATAGATAGATAGATATAGATAGCTAAGTGAGCCAATAGATAGATAGATAGATAGATAGATAGATAGATAGATAGATAGATAGATAGATAGATAGATAGATAGATAGCTGAGATAGATAGATAGATAGATAGATTGATATGACAGATAGATAGATAGATAGATAGATAGATAGATAGATAGATAGATAGATAGATAGATAGATAGATAGATAGATAGATAGATAGATAGATAGATAGATAGATTGAGCTAGATAGATAGATAGATAGAAGATAGAAGACATAGATAGATAGATAGATAGAGATAGATCAATAGATAGATAGATAGATAGATAGATAGATAGATAGATAGATAGATAGATAGATAGATGATAGATAGATAGATAGATAGATAGATAGATAGATAGATAGATAGATAGATAGATAGATAGATAGATAGATAGATAGATAGATAGAGATAGATGACAGAGGATACAGAGACATGCAGATAGACAGATAGATAGATAGACAGATAGACAGATAGAAGCTAGTCATAGACAGATATAGATAGATAGATAGATAGATAGATAGATAGATAGATAGATAGATAGATAGATAGATAGATAGATAGATAGATAGATAGATAGATAGATAGATAGAGATCAGATAGAGATAGGAGATAGATAGATAGATAGATAGATAGATAGATAGATAGATAGATAGATAGATAGATAGATAGCGTGAGCCAATAGATAGATAGATAGATAGATAGATAGATAGATAGATAGATAGATAGATAGATAGATAGATAGATAGATAGATAATTGAGTTCAGATAGATAGATAGATAGATAGTAGATAGATAGATAGATAGATAGAGCAATAGATAGATAGATAGATAGATAGATAGATAGATAGATAGATAGATAGATGATAGATCAATAGATAGACAGACAGACAGAGGAACAGAGACATGCAGACAGACAGATAGATAGAAATACAGATAGATAGACAGAAAGATAGCAGAAAGAATAGATAGATAGATAGATAGATAGATAGATAGATAGATAGATAGATAGATAGATAGATAGATCTCCTCGTCCTCATCCACCACCGTTGTACAGCGTCCAGCTTTGATGCGCCTTTTTCCTCTTTTCTCTTTTTCCAAAGACATCCTGAGTTTTTATTTCATCACCACAGAGAATCAGGATCTCGGTTAGACGTCTTTTTGACAGAATAGTCTCAACGTCACTACACTATGTTTCTAGGACCCCCAAGGTAAGCGCCCCCTGCTGGACATCACTAAAACCTCTTCCGTGAGCAACCAGGCCGCAACCCTGCTTATCTTCAGTGGGCAACCAGTCTCTGGCTACGTATTCGCCTTTGAAACGGATCGATTGGGTAACCATGAACGGAAAGCGCGAACAGAGAGAGCCTCGGCGTATTCGCCACTATCAACAGATGCCTCTGCGCCTACGGAGCGACCCGGGTTCAGGCTGGCGGATGCCGGCTGTCACAAACCATCACATCAGCAGCTCGCACCAGAAGGTACTCGGGCAGGGGGGCGGTGTGTACTTCTTTACATGGACACCTGAGGTTGCATGTATTCACTGACGCATTGTAAAACTACCTGGATTTCACCCTTTCGGGATTTATTTATTGCCCCCCCCTCCCCCCCACATCTAAAATCTTGAGTTCATTTAAAGAATGCATATTTTATTGTAACGTGAAGCAGCCGAGCTTCTTATAATATTAAAATCTTTTGTTTAAGATTCGTGGCAGGAAGAAAAGAAGCGACCCGCAGGGACGGCTGAAACGGGACTCGGGTGCGAAACGAGGCGTGTGGATTTTTGCGCGACTTCACACGATTTTAATCCCAGCACACCTGCGGTTTATCCGATCGACTGCTTTAATGTTTAAACACTGATTCGTTGTGCTCCGGAGTTCCATTAAGCCTCTTAAGACTCCGGAAAGTCTAATGAGAAAAGAGAACGAATCTGTTCATTATTTTATTTATTTATTTTTTATCTGTAACGTTTGATGTACAGTCGGACTTTAACTTTGTATTATTCTTATTTTTTTTATCAGAAATCTGCCCCCGCAAGACAGACAGCACACTGAGACGCGAGCTAATGGAAACAAGGATGATATAAACAGTGAGTGAGTGAGGAGGATTAGCTGAGGGTTCCGAAGACGCCGGACGTGACCGTATGTGTTTGCGGCTTTTGGCAGACGCCCGTATTCAGAACGACTTGCAATAATATTGCTAAGGAGTTGAGGGTTAAGGGACTTTCTGAAGCATCCAGGAGTGGGATTTAAACTCGCAACCTTTAAATATTAAATCCGGCATCACTTAAGATACAACTTCCACTTCTCCGGGGTGAAATATAGCCAGGCGTTCAAAAGGGCCAATAAATCCATATTCCTATGTATTGACAAATCTTTATTGTTGGCGCCATCAGTTTCCTGGTCTTCTGGACTTTTCCTGCTCTTCACTGCCTCCAAGTCCTCCAATGTGCAATGCTTTGCATAGCCAGGAGGGGGATCCCAGCCAACCTCCCGGGAAATTCCGGTCTAAGCAGTGGCAGCAAAATGGGATGGAAATATGGAAAAAGGTCGCTAAGTTCGAGCCGTTAAATATTGCCCAGATTCCACATATTTTGTGGCTCATATATATATATATATATATATATATATATCTATATATATATATATATATATATATATATATATATATATATATATATATATATATATAACTATTGAAATACTATACATATGATTTTATTAATAGTGTACTTGAAAACTGACGACTGTAGTTACAAGTGTTGGACGATAGGGGGCGAATGTTGGCCTAGAGAGGGCAGTGTGTACAAATTCTGATTTTATATATATATATATATATAGATATATATATAGATAATTTTTATTATATATATATATATATATATATATATATATATATATACACAATGGTAAGAGACCTTTTGTGTTGCCATGAGACTGTGTTGTGTTGTGTCATTATACCAAAATTATGACGTTGATATGATTAAATATCACGATACCAATACCATATTGATACTACAGCAACAAAAATGGGATTTCTTTATTAATAATAAACACTCGATGTATGCTGAAAAAAAAAGTGCTGTTTAAACAAAAAATAAAATAGATATTAAAAAATATATAATGCATTGCAATTTTTAATTACTCGCAACTTTTCAATCCTCAATTTTCGTCAGCGTGATAGTCCCAGTGCATCCGAGAGGGAAAAAAACAATCAGAATTTTTACACACTGCCGTCTATAGGCCAAGATTCCTGCCCCCTATAGTTCAACACTTGTAACTACAGTCGTCAGTTTTGAAGTGCACTACTAATACAATCTTATAGTATTTCGAAGGGGGATATTGTGATATCATTTAAAATTTTAAATTATTTTAAATGAATAATTTATTTGCTGTTTGTTATTTGTATTTATTTTTCTATCTTAGTAATGGCAGAAGGTCTGCAGATGGATTCCCGAACATCAACACACTCATTCCTTTCAGCACACTTTGTAATATTACCTTGCCTGGATCTCAGGAACTCCGTCACGACAACGCTGATTTCGATTTCACGCTGCCAGGAGGTGTGTGTGTGTGTGTGGGGGGGGGGGGGGGGGGTGTACCCCATGTCCCTGCCCATGGGGTAGTGCTGAGGTAGGAGAGCAGGACTTTAAATAAATGATTTCCTCTGAGGAGCGCGGGGTCTGCTCGGCATCTCGAGGCATTAATCAGGAGGAAGGAATTGTGCACAGATTGCGGTGTGGAGTTCGCCCGAGTTGAGCTCAATTTGCAACTTTTGAAGCCTCTGTTCAAATATTGCACTAGTCATTGTTTATGCAACGCGGTCCGCTTTTTTTGTGAGAAGGCAGAAAAAAGAATCACACAATAGCAAACAAATCCTTATTATTTTGTGCTCGAGAGCAGGCGGAATATACACATTCTATTCCAAATCATCTCGCGGAACTGTAAATAGATTCTCGCGTGTTACAAAGAAAGCTGCAAAAAGAGACTTCTTGTTTTGTTTTGTTTTTTTTTTTTTGCTGGGGTTTGAAGACCTTAATGATTCACCAGTTCGAGTTTCCTTCAAAATGCCAAACATCGTCAATACAACAACTTTTGCCCTTTTTCTTTTTCAATCCCAAATAAAGAGAGAGAGTAAACCATTTTCTGTTATCTGTCCATTTTTTTGCAGGAAGAGAAGTTTTTATATATGCAGGGGACGTGAACAATTTCGTGAAAATGTTTCGCAATGCTTCTTTTTCTTCTTCTTTTTACGTTTATTTCTTCAGGAATCAGTTTTGGGACCCGGTATCTATTATCTGGCTTTGACGTGCTCAGTATTTGATTACATTGGTAATAGGGCCAGATCAGCATAAAGCATTTCTGCGTAAATATAACCGGTTCATGATAATTGCATCTAATGTTGGATTACCAGTTTAAGGCCTCAGTGGGAGGTTCATGCATATTTAATACTGGGTTAATGCATGGGAAGTGGTACCTCAGTGGTCTCTGAAAGCTCCGAAAGGTCGCAGGTTGCTACTAGTGGGCCCTTGAGCAAGGCCCTTAACCCCCTAATTGCCCAATCTGCCCCAGCTGCTATGGAGGCCAAGCCAGTGCATCCCTAGGTCCGGTCCCAAGCGAGGAAAAATGAATTTATTAGGAAGGGCTTCCAGTGTAAAACATGCATCAATATAATATGTGGACCGTCCGCTGTGGGGCCACCTAGTGGGAGAAGACAAAAAAAATTAATGCATCTGGCTCTAATCTATCCAATCATACAGACGTGGACAAAATTGTTGGTACCCTTTGGTCAATGAAAGAAAAAGTCACAATGGTCACAGAAATAACTTTAATCTGACAAAAGTAATAATAAATAAAAATTCTATAAATGTTAACCAATGAAAGTCAGACATTGTTTTTCAACCATGCTTCAACAGAATTATGTAAAAAAATAAACTCATGAAACAGGCATGGACAAAAATGATGGTACCCCTAGAAAACACACAAAATAATGTGACCAAAGGGACATGTTAATTGAAGGTGTGTCCACTAATTAGCATCACAGGTGTCTACAACCTTGTAATCAGCCATTGGGCCTATATATATGGCTCCAGGTAATCACTGTGTTGTTTGGTGATATGGTGTGTACCACACTCGACATGGACCAGAGGAAGCAAAGGAAAGAGCTGTCTCAAGAGATCAGAAAGAAAATTATAGACAAGCATGTTAAAGGTAAAGGCTATAAGACCATCTCCAAGCAACTAGATGTTCCTGTGAGTACAGTTGCACATATTATTCAGAAGTTTAAGATCCATGGGACTGTAGCCAACCTCCCTGGACGTGGCCGCAGGAGGAAAATTGATGACAAATCTAAGAGACGGATAATCCGAATGGTAACAAAAGAGCCTAGAAAGACTTCTAAAGAGATTCAAGGTGAACTTCATGCTCAAGGAACATCAGTGTCAGATCGCACCATCCGTCGTTGTTTGAGCCAAAGTGGACTACATGGGAGACGACCAAGGAGGACACCATTGTTGAAAACGAATCATAAAAAAAAAAGCAAGACTGGAATATGCCAAACTACATGTTGACAAGCCACAAAGCTTCTGGGAGAATGTCCTGTGGACAGATGAGACAAAAATCGAAGTTTTTGCCAAGGCACATCAGCTGTATGTTCACAGACGAAAAAATGAAGCATATCAAGAAAAGAACACTGTCCCTACTGTGAAACATGGAGGAGGCTCTGTTATGTTCTGGGGCTGCTTTGCTGCGTCTGGCACAGGGTGTCTTGAATCTGTGCAGGGTACAATGAAATCTCAAGACTATCAAGGAATTCTAGAGAGAAATGTACTAGCCAGTGTCAGAAAGCTTGGTCTCAGTCGCAGGTCATGGGTCTTGCAACAGGACAATGACCCAAAACACACAGCTAAAAACACCCAAGAATGGCTAAGAGGAAAAAATTGGACTATTCTAAAGTGGCCGTCTATGAGCCCTGACCTCAATCCTATTGAGCATCTTTGGAAGGAGCTGAAACATGCAGTCTGGAAAAGGCACCCTTCAAACCGGACACAACTGGAGCAGTTTGCTCATGAGGAGTGGGCCAAAATACCTGCTGAGAGGTGCAGATGTCTCATTGACAGTTACAGGAAGCGTTTGATTGCAGTGATTGCCTCAAAAGGTTGCGCAACAAAATATTAAGTTAGGGGTACCATCATTTTTGTCCATGCCTGTTTCATGAGTTTATTTTTTTACATAATTCTGTTGAAGCATGGTTGAAAAACAATGTCTGACTTTCATTGGTTAACATTTATAGAATTTTTATTTATTATTACTTTTGTCAGATTAAAGTTATTTCTGTGACCATTGTGACTTTTTCTTTCATTGACCAAAGGGTACCAACAATTTTGTCCACGTCTGTATTGTGTAAAAATCTGTGCAGTCTTCAAAATCAGCATTGTAGTATAAAATACACAATGCAGGAATCTGTTGCTTTTAACCAATCGGATTTCATGTTTAAGCAAGTGTGCGAAAACGTCTGCATTTCAGGGCGTGGTTAGAAAATGCGGTAGTCATGATGCCCACAGAGAATGACAAATTGATTTGAAATTGGATTTATTTACATTTATATTTAATGCATTTTTTCAGACGCCTTTATCCAGAGCGACTTACCAAACTGAGCAATGGAGGGTTAAGGGCCTTGCTCAAGGGTCCACTAGTAGTAGCTTGGCTTTGAACCTGCAACCTTCTGGTCTAGATTACAAGGACACTTTGATGATGGACTTTTCCAAAAACCTTATTAAGCTTTATATACTGTCTATTATTTATAAATATACTATTTATATACTTTCATATTTTCTTTCCGGTAGAATTTGCATGTAAACACACACTTCATTTAAAATTCCTAGGAAAGCACTGGTAAAGCTCATCGTACTGTGTTCACCGGGTTTCTTGCTTTGGTCACGACGTTCGTTCGTTATAATATTAAGAGGTAAATTGATTCAGGTTAAACACCTGCTAAACGGCTAATCTGTTTGCCATCCAATATCACCTGTCTCTGTGTTTATTCATTCATTCATTCATCTTCTACCGCTATATAAGATCTTCTCTCGGGTCACGGGGGAGTCTGTGTCTATCTCAGCATGGGCATTAAGGCAGGATACACCCTGGATAGAACGCCAACCCATCGCAGAGCACACACACACTCACATTCACACACACACATTCATACATTCATTCATTCATTCATCTTCTACCGCTTTATCCGATCTTCCCTCGGGTCACGGGGAGCCTGCGCCTATCTCAGGCGTCTATGGGCATTAAGGCAGGATACACCCTGGATGGAATGCCAACCCATCGCAGGGCACACACACACATTCACACACACATTCATACACTAGGGGCAATTTTCCGACGAGCCAATCAACCTACCGTGCATGTTTTTGGACCGGGGAGGAAACCGGAGAACCCGGAGAAAAACTCCACACACACATGGCCGAGACGGGAATCGAACCCGGACCCTGGCGGTGTGAGGAGAACGTGCTAATCACTAAGCCACCGTGCCTCCTCTCTGTGTTTGTGTTTTTTTTTTTTATATCAAAACAAGTTACCTGATATTTGAACTATAAAATAAAGAAATACGCTACGAACAGATACATATTTCTTCATTGGACATCGTGTTCCTACAGTAATGTTACGGAATGTCAGTCCGTTTACAGGTGTTGCTATTTGGCACATTGCCCTGTTTTGCTTTCTTCCAAATGCCTTGTACTCGTTTACACATGCCCTCGTTACATAATGCAATTAAACAATAAAAAAAAACGACCAGGTTTGTTACAAATCTTCCAGTTGTGGTGAAACTGATGTAATAACGTAGATGAATTTGTCAGTGGGTTTAGTGTTTGTGTTTGCTCTGGGATATGGAGGTAAGCCAGTTTCTTTCTTAAAAATGAATAACAATAATGCAATATAAATGAATACGAACTAATTGCACATACCTATGTGTATCCAGCCACAATGCAAAGAATTCACTGACGCTTTTATACGTGCATGGATCTCTGCAATCTTTATCCAGGTCTCCATGCCGGCGCTTATGAGTGTCTTATGATGCCAGGGATAAACGCCTACAAGGGTCAGGACGTCATACTGAACTGTTCACTCGATTTGCAAGAGCAATAACACCGAAGACGTGAGGTGGATAAAGGAAGGCCAAAATATCCTGGTCCTGGTTTATCAAAACAATCACACCGTCTCCGATTCCTCGCACGAAAGCTACCGGGACAGATGCGAGATCTTTCCTTCTGAATTTGCCAGAGGGAACTTCTCGTTGAAGCTGAAGGATGTACGTCTGGAGGATAAAGGAACGTACATATGTGAGGCGGATGCTATGAACAGGTCTACACGGGCTTGTGTGAGTCTGGATGGCGTAGGTAATATCCTCTAACGTTCGGAAAGCACTCATTCTAAACATGGCTGAATTGTGGGCCGGGGGAGGGGAAGCACATATGGAGAGTATTCCGGACAGAATAGTTATATAATAAATAAATAAATAAATTATATATATATATATATATATATATATATTTTTTTTTTTTTTTTTTTTTTTTCAATATAAATATATATTATATATAAGATAAAAATAAAGCATGTTCCACTGTGCATCGAAATAAACACTAATCCCACCGCTGGGTAGGGGAGACGCTCAGGATGAGTCGAATACTCCAATTCATTCATTCATTCATCTTCTACCGCTTTATCCGATCTTCCCTCGGGTCACGGGGTGTCTGCGTCTATCTCAGGCGTCTATGGGCATTAAGGCAGGATACACCCTGGATGGAATGCCAACCCATCACAGGGCACACACACACACACACTCAAACATTCATACACTAGGGACAATTTTCGAAGGAGCCAATCAACCTACCGTGCATGTTTTTGGACCGGGAGGAAACCGGAGAAACCGGAGAAAAAACCCCCTGAGGCACGGGGAGAACATGCACAAACTCCACACACACACATGGCCGAGACGGGAATCGAACCCGGATCCTGGAGGTGTGAGGCAAACATGCTAAACACTAAGCTTTATGTGCTTTTTTTCTTGTTGACGCTTTAAATAGAAAGACAGCAGGGCGGCCGGGCCGTAACCCGATACAATCACCCAAGCTTAGGGATGCAGATTAAGTTTCTAAGCAACAGGATTAACATATGCTCTATTGTTTTGTTGTCAAATCGATGGTATGCAATTTTTTGAGGGGGTCTTTTTTTTTGGGGGGGGTCTTTTTTTTTTGGTCTGTTACTACAATCTAGTAAAATAGGCCATGCAGATGAATGTTGGCATACAAATAACATTTCTTTATGCATATAAAATGCCCCAGCTGTAGTGTTACAACATCCACATGCCTTATTATGTAGCTGTGATGACATTTTGACTCCTTTCGGAGCCTTGCTGAGAATGTGAAGTCTGTCGTTTGGTGACACAACATTAGCATTTCTGTGTATAAATAATCTCACATCTCCTGAACTCCATGGGCGGTGTTGTTTTTTTAAGGAGCTGTGGCGGTTTCAAGCTCAAATGCATAAAGAAGTTAAGTGCAAATAAAGTATGTTTATTGTACGGCATGAACAATACACTGAAAGATCTGGAGGTGTGTGTGTGTGTGTGTGTGTGTGTGTGTGTGTGTATCTCAATGCCTTGATGAACTTCAGAAGAGCTCATAAGGATGATATTGGTACTGTAGTATATAATATAATAACATATAGGATAATGGTGATGACCATGGAGATCTCATCTGTTGATCAAACTCTTCTTCATATTTAAGACGAATAATCCAGTGTGACATAATTATAAAATACAGAAATAAACTACGAACAAATACAGATTTGAACATTAGACATGATATTCCTTAATGTGTGTTGATTACGTCAAAAGCTCGCCGTTTTTAGTTTTGGTTTTCCTTCCAAATGTCTTCTACTAGTTTACACATGCCCTCGTTGCATAATGCAATTAAAATTCATTAGAACTCTTGCTCGATGGAATAATAAGCTGTCGTGTACCCTAAATATCACCAAACGTTGGTATCCAGGAAATATATATCATGGTGGCTTAGTTGTTGGCACGTTTGCCTCACACCGGTAGGGTCCGGGTTCGATTCCCGTCTCGGACATGTGTGTGTGGAGTTTGCATGTTCTCCCCGTGCCTCAGGGGGTTTTTCTCCGGTTTCCTCCCGGTCCAAAAACATGCACGGTAGGTGCATTGGCACCTTGGAACATTGTTCCTAGTGTATGAATGTGTGTGTGAATGGAATGAGTGTGTGTGTGTGTGTCCTGCGATGGGTTGACATTCCATCCAGGTTGTATCCTGCCCATAGACGCCTGAGATAGACTCCCTGTGACCCGAGGGAAGATCGGATATAGCGGTAGAAGATGAATGAATGAATGAATGAATGATCCCCCTAAATCTTGCATCATTTCGTCACAGGTTTCACAACACCTCATACAGCGATATTTGTGCTGTGCTCGATTGCGCTGATACTTGCAGTGGGGTTGTGTGGTCCTGTTTGGAACCTGCTGAGAAAAAACGGTAATTTCACCCAACAATCACTAGAAAGAAATGGTTTATTAATTGAAATTCTAACTTTGTGAAATCATTTTTTTGTTTGTAGATTCTACTTTAAAAGACTTGCATGTGTTTCTGCTCCTTGGGCCCAACATCTGCATGTCTGCAGCTTTTATATTGTGGTCAACAGAAGGTCCATTGAATGTCATTTGAACGTGTTGTTTAACAAATAACATACACACTTTCCATAATCCAGGATTGAGGGATTATTTTTTCCCTCCTACGTTTCAAACAAGAGATCATTGCTTGTTCAAGCGTCAGTATCATGAGGCCTCTCCTGCTGCTGAAAACATCTACCGTAAATTCTGGACTATAAGCCGCTACTTTTTTCATAGGTTTTGAACCAAGCGGCTAATAATAAGGTGCGGCTATTCTGCAGATTTTTTCCCGACCGCTAGGGGCTCTAACCGGAATTAGAATCAAAACTAACACAAAATAAATGCAAAGAAGAAGAATGCGCTAGTTCCTCTATAGCAGATAGTCGGCGCGCAGAGCGCAAGGCTCCCTAGCCTGTCTGGCCGCTCCGTATGAGCGGCGTCTCCTGAGTTCTTTATTCTAATAAATCCTGTTTTGTATGAATTCCGGATCTCCGCGTCTCTGTGCAGCGTCCACCGTTACACCGTGTTAAAATACAGGTTAGGAAAGGTTCTATTTAGGTACATACATGTACATTTACAATTCAAAAGTGGATGCGGCTTGTATGCAGGTGCGGCTTATTTATTATTTTTTGGGTGTTTTTTTTTTTTCAAATAGAGCAGATGCGGCTTATATGCAGGTGCGCTTTATAGTCCAGAATTTACGTTACTTATTTCAAGAAGTGACCAAGTAATTTTCTTGTAGTAAAAGATACCATGTTTGATATAGTGTGTGTGTGTGTGTGTGTATTTAATACATTTTATGTCACAGAATGTTTACAGAAAGCAGTAAAGACTTTGGCTGTTCCACTTCATCATTCAACTATAACAATGGCCTCATGCGCATGTAAGTTTACACCGGAGGATGAAACCGTTACCTCAGAAACACACTCAAACATACTTATTTGAACACGTCTATACCCTAAATGCTGGACCAATAACTGAACTAGTCACAATAGTATACTATCGGTCTATACCAGGGGGGGGGATTTGGGAATGCGCTTGCGTAAGGTTGCATACGGTAATATACGCTAATATAGTGAGGAGATCGTACCTGTTGTGAATGCGCAGCTAGTAGGTGTAATAGGAGGAAATTTAGGAAGTGTGAGTGGATGCACTGTACGTTTATTTATTTATTTCTTCTTTTTTTGATGTTTGGGTTTCGTTCATTCGCCGACATTCGCAGATCACTCACATAGTAACGCACACTGCGTTATGACACGTCTTAATAACGTTAGCGCCGTTAAAAGTCAATTTGTGTTAATAACTTGTTAATAATGCGTTAACTTTGAAATGAGCACTTCACAGGGTTTTACGGTAGTCACGCCATAAAATACAAATAAAATACATATGTAAATCTAACAATATACTAGCAAATAACTAATGTTTGATATCTAATAAACAGTGTTGGGGAGTTACTAGTTACAAAATAAAAGTACCAGTAATCCGTTACTGCAAAAAGTTATTTTTAAATATGTCCAAGATTACAAATTTAAAAGACCACCGCGTAACATTGCCCCCCCCCTCCAAGTCGGCAAAATTTTTGGCCCTCGCCTGGACAATTTGACTCTGTAGCAGCTCAGATTGGAAAATAAATCCCTCTTTTTCCGAGCGCCACCTAGTGGACAAATGCACGTAATCAAAAAGTAATCCGTTACTTTACTTTCATAAAGTGATTGAAAAGTTACACTACTGATTACATTTCGAATAGTATCACTTATAATCTGTAATCTATTACATTTCCAAAGTCACCTTTCCAACACTGCTAATAAAATATAACATTTGAATCTAATAAAATAATAAAAACAAGTGAATCTATTATTTTTTGCAGGAATTCTGTTACACATGACACACAAATGTTTGACCCTGCATCTAAACCTTTCTTTTTATATCTCTCATTTAGATTTCTTTAAATATGTTAATGGGATACAGAGACTAGCAGGATACGCTGTAACGGTACTGATCGTCTTTGCAGTGGTGACTTTCATCACGGCTATAGTTCAAATATCATTGAGGATTTAGTTGTTTATATTTTATAGCGTTGATACATATGGCTTCACTATTTTGTATTCAAATATAAATACAAATAAATGACTAAAATAAAATAAAGCTAAATTAAAATATGACAAAAAATTTATACATCTAAAATAAAATATATAAATGACTTAATTCCTCAATTATATTTTAAATACATGCAACATTCAACATGCTGAGAAATATAGACTTTTTTTGTAGTTTACATACTGTAAAATTAAAAAGTCTACAAAGTTATAAATATTGGGACTCTGATTGGTTCTTATTCAGTAGTTTTGCCCACAGAACAGAAAATTGATCCAAATTGAAGGAGAAATGCGATTGCTAAATAAATATTTGATTGCTAAATATTACCCTTGCCAGCCATTACACAAGCCAGTGCATTCCTAGTGTATTCCGGTCTCAAGCTCGCATGAATTTGAAGAGTTGCATTAGGAAGAGCATCCAGCATAAAAAAAAAAAACAACAACAACAAACGTGCCAAACCAAATATGCGGACCTGGATCCGCTGGATGGCGCCCCCTAATGGGAGCATATATAACATAATGTACATATACGTCTATATAACGACGGTTTTATATATATATATATATATATATATATATATATATATATATATATATATATATATATATATATATATAGATATATATATATATATACTATATATATATATATATATATATATATATATATATATATTAGAGATAGACATTATATTAAATATGCTCCCACACTGGAGAGGCACGGTGGCGTAGTGGTTAGCACATTCGCCTCACACCACCAGGGTCCGGGTTCGATTCCCGTCTCGGTCATGTGTGTGTGGAGTTTGCATGTTCTCCCCGTGCCTGCACGGTAGTTTGATTGGCACCTTGGAAAATTGTCCCTAGTGTATGAATGTGTGTGTGAATGTGTGTGTGTGCCCTGCGATGGGTTGGCATTCCATCTAGGGTGTATCCTGCCTTAATGCCCATAGACACCTGAGATAGGCACAGGCTCCCCGTGACCCGAGTGAAGATCGGATAAAAGCGGTAGAAGATGAATGAATGAATGAATGCTCCCACACTGAGTTATTTGCAAAACTGTTAAAAATTAAACTTTAAAACAAACCTCCATGTGGGAGATCACAGGGACATGTGATCTGGGATCTGGATGTGATCTGTAACTCGTTTGCATATTTATTGCATGGCGAATTTATTTGTAAAAGTCAAATTCATAGTTTTTTTTTTTTTTTAAGTGTAAACAGTGAAGAGATCAGATATGCAAACTGATGGAAGGATTGCGAGGAAATTTCATATTCCCCCGTAAAAGTGCATCCTGTACAAAATATCGTAGTTTATTTTGATACCCTTAAACTTATTTTAACGCACATTTATCTTTGCCCATCCCTGTAAATTCCAACTTCAGGGTTTGACCTCATGACCTCAAGGAGTCACCATTATTATGATATAAACACATACACACTGTTTGTTTTAATATGTTTGTTTGCTTATTTATTTGTTCCCTCATTCGTCTACAGCTGTTTATGGTCTCCGGATGCAGCAGACTGTGTGTTTAGAAATATTGAACCTGGTCCTGTTTGGATTTCTACTCTGCAGTAATCGAGAGCCTTATGCCTGTGAGTATTGTAACGCAATGCAGGTCTGTTTACTTCATTACAGTATTCGTATTTCTCCTTTAGATAATCCTTATCGAACGTCATCTCGGCTCTCATCTATACATTATACCACTGAAACCTCTGTATTTCCCCTCGACCCTTCAGCCATCACTCAGGTCATTTGTGTATTATCTCCTCCGGTCATGGTGATGATGATGGTCCTCTCACTACAAAAGCACTTTTTCCAAGGAAAAGCTTTCAGCTGTAAGTATCGTAGCTGCGGCCGCATTCCACAATAAATCTCTATAAGCTGAAAAGCCTGTTCCACATATGATATATTGATTTTACCTTCGCAGGTGGGCAAATTGCTCTGTCGTCTATCATCGGCACTGTTTTCAGCCTGGGTGTGATTTGTATTTACGTTCTTTTGTCGATTACATTACGTGCATTTGATGAATGAGGTATCATAAGTACATTCATAACAATAATACTAATGTGTTAGGAAATACGTAGTAGTGATGTATTTAATTATTTATGTTTGAAGCATGCGCTTTATTACAAGAAAATTGTTGTATGTGCGCACAATTGTTTTACCCTGTATATGAATTATTATTATTATTATTATTATTATTATTATTATTATTATTCTATAGATAGCTAGAGATAGATAGCTAGATAGATAGCTATATAGATAGATAGATAGATAGATAGATAGATAGATAGATAGATAGATAGATAGATAGATAGATAGATAGATAGATAGATAGATAGATAGATAGATCGATAGATAGATAGATAGATAGATAGCATAGATACATAGATAGATAGATAGATAGATACATAGATCAAGTTTATTGTCTTTATTGCATAGTATAGGTACACAGTTACATCTACCAGAAGTGTAAATAGTAGCAATGTGCAAACAGACATGACATGAGTATATGTATGTATGTGGGTGATGTAAGTATGTGCATGAATATGTACAGAATATGTAGTCCAAGTAAATATATGTGTACAGCTTGTAGAATAAATATGCAATATATTTACAGAAATAGATAAATGTAATGTGCAACAGTACAAGTATCATAGTATATATATATATATATATATATATATATATATATATATATATATATATATATATATATAAAGAAATGTGAAGTATTATAAGAGGATGAAAAGTATGAAACGATATGTAGCATAATATATACAGATATACATATAAAGAAAAAATAGTGCAGCAGATGTAGTAAGGCACAGTTATTATTATTATTATTATTATTATTATTATTATTATTATATATTATTATTATTATTATTATTATTATTTACATTTACATTTGCGGTATTTTAGCAGACGCCCTTATCCAGGGCGATGTACAAGAAGTGCAAGATAGATAGATAGATAGATCGATAGATAGATAGATAGATAGATAGATAGATAGATAGATAGATAGATAGATAGATAGATAGATAGATAGATAGATAGATAGATAGATAGATAGATAGATAGATAGATAGATAGATAGATAGATAGATAGATAGATAGATAGATAGATAGATAGATAGATGACAGACAGACAGAGAAACAGATAGATAGACACTGGTTAATTTGTCCAACAATTTAGTGTTTCCTATATAGGCCGCTATTTATTTCTGTGTTTCTAAGATTCGTTTGGGGTTAATCATATTTGAGTCGAGTTACATGAAGCACATACAATGAAATTATGTATTTATATGTTTTAAAGAACTGACAGAATTGTAAATATATTGTCAGTATTCATGTCAGAAGTCAAATGTAGTGGAAACAATGAACATTAAACATTACACAAGATACAACATGTGTTCTTCCTTACCTAACAGAGCAGCAGTGATGAAACTCACCAATGCTATGAGGGTCAGAATAATTACAACACATCCTGTCGTCCTGTCGTATATATATATATATATATATATATATATATATATATATATATATATATATATATATATATATATATATATATAAATATAAATTAGGATAAAAATAAAAATGTAAAACAAAATGAAACAAAAGTTTCAGGCAGGTGTGAAAAAATGCAATAAACAAAGAATGCTTTCAGAAATATCAATAATGTCAAGAAGTACTGATAGATAGATATATAGATGGATAAATGGATAGATAGATAGATAGATAGATAGATAGATAGATAGATAGATAGATAGATAGATAGATAGATAGATAGATAGATAGATAGATAGATAGATAGATAGATAGATGCTGACCACTAAGCCACCGTGCCCCTTGCAGACACTAATGTTCATATCAAATGTAGTATATATCTGTTGTCAATTCAAATTGCACATCAAATTCAACATAAAAAAGTCTTTATTTTTTATCCACTCATAACACTTTCCCTTTCCCTTAATATCTCATCACTGGACTATTGAAACTCATCCTTGATTACCATTAAATGTACCATTATATTATAATTCCACCAGGACAGACATGCGCAAAGCCCGTGTTCATATTTCCGTCATAAAAACCAGTATAAACATAAACATATAATATATAAACATATGTACAAACAGTCTAAAAAACAAGGGTTCACGAAAGCTATTATAACGTTTCACCACAAGATGGCAGTAGACATGAGGCCGAACTCTCAACAACAAGTTCGGTGTACAAACATCAGAAATATGATAATGTTATGATAATATTTCTTTATTAACTGCAGTTATTTGTTTACTCTTCTGAGGTAAATAAATTCTCATTTAGGAATGTGGCGCCACCACCGGCTTTTATTAAAGACAGAACAAATATCCATCCCACCGCAAACACACTCAACACTGTTGTGATTTAAGGGCGTAGTCTTTTTCTTAACGAAAGAACTCAATTTAATGCTATTTGCACAATCTGCTTCTTTGCACACTCCGATTTATGAGTGCTCAAATGTTGACACTAGTTATCTTTTACCACGTAAGAACAAATCCTTATATATACCGAGTAGTATTTATTGTCTTGTGTTGTCTTCTCTTTTTTTTTGGGCCACTCCTTTTTTTCGGACAGTGTAGTACATCAGATTTAAAACACTCTCTTAGGGCAAAGAAAAGTAATTTATACTTCATTTTTAATTCGTTTTTCATTCTGGCATTGAGGGCACGGTGGCGTAGTGGTTATCATGTCCGCCTCACACCTCCAGGGTCCGGGTTCGATTCCCGTCTCGGCCATGTGTGTGTGGAGTTTGTGCATGTTCTCCCCGTGCCTCAGGGGGTCGGGTTTTCTTTTTTTTTTTCTCCCGGGTTATCTCTCGGGTTCTCCGGTTTCCTCCCCCGGTCCAAAAACATGCACGGTAGGTTGATTGGCACCTTGGAAAATTGTCCCTAGTGTATGAATGTGTGTGAGTGTGTGTGTATCCTGTGATGGGTTGGCATTCCATCCAGGGTGTATCCTGCCTTAATGCCCATAGACGCCTGAGATAGACACAGACTCCCCGTGACCCGAGGGAAGATCGGATAAAGCGGTAGAAGATGAATGAATGAATGAATTAAATATTGTTTAAACTCCATTACTCGTTTCCCTTTTACCTCGCAATAACGCAAAAATATAATATATTATAGACAAAAGTAAATATGTAATATGGAACAGCATCAATAAGTGGAGGAGAGACCACATTAGAGATATGTAACTTTTAATGTCCACTGTTGAGAGAAGCTCAACTGGTCACTCAACATCGCTCCATCAGTAAGAAAGCCCAGCAGCGTCTCTACTTCCTGAGAAAGCTGAGGAAAGCACATCTGCTAACCCCCATTCTGACCATGTTCTACAGAGGGACCATCGAGAGGATCCTGAGCAGTTGCATCACTGCCTGGTTTGGGAACTGCACCATCACGGATCGCAAGACCCTACAGCGGATAGTGAGGACAGCTGAAAAGATCATCAGAGTGTCTCTCCCCCCCTTGTCACGAACATTTACAGCACACACTGCATCCGCAAAGTTGACAATGTGACACTGCACCCCTCACACACACTCTTTACACTATTGCCATCAGGGAAGAGGTTCCGAAGCATTCGGGCTCTCACAACCAGACTATGCAATAGTTTTTTCCCTCAAGCCATCAGATTTCTCAACACATAGAACTGGACCTGGACTCACACGTACACTCACACACACACACACACACACACACACACACACACACACACACACACACACACACACACACACACACACACTCACACCCATCCACTGCTATATTATTTATCTACCTCATTTCTGTCCTTCACATGTGTATTGTATATACTGCTCTCACTGACAGTGTTACTGTTTACATGCACATTTTGCACACTTACTTTTTTATCACTGCTGCTCAAATTGTTCGTTTGCACACTCGCCAAAACGGAACACTTCGAAATACTTTGCACTGGGTTGTTGTTGTTTTTTTGTATTGTATTATATTGTTAGTTGTTGTTATGCACTGTCTTGTGTCTTTGCGCTGTTTGCACCAGGTTGCACACGATGCACTTTATGTAGCTAGGACAAACTTAGTCTCGTCCTCAGCATTGTGTTGTTGTGTTTGTGTTATATGTTGTTTTGTGTAAGCACTGGGGTCCTGGAGAAACGTTGTCTCATTTCACTGTGTACTGCGTCAGATATATGTGGTTGAAATGACAATAAAAACCTCTTGACTTGACTTGACTTGACTGTAAGGTTTAGATATTTATCTTTGACTTCAACTTGCACTACCAGTTTGTACAAGTTATTCATACAGGAAATAAAAGGTACGAGTTGAAGTGAAACTGGAGGAATGAACTCGGAGCAGCATGTATTCCTCAGTGTTTCTAATGTTTGTTTATGCGGTTGGATTTGAAAGTAAGTTTTCTTTTATTATTATTATTTAATCATTTATGATGGTCAAAATATATTATATACAATAATTGTGTTAGACATCTTTTCTGTATAATAATAAAAATGATTATAAGAATAATACAATTCTGGGTGCACGGTGGCTTAGTGGTTAGCACGTTTGCCTCACACCGCCAGGATCCGGGTTCGATTCCCGTCTCGGCCATGTGTGTGTGGAGTTTGTGCATGTTCTCCCCGTGCCTCAGGGGTTTTTTCTCCGGGTTCTCCAGGTTTCCTCCCCCGGTCCAAAAACATGCACGGTAGGTTGATTGGCACCTTGGAAAATTGTCCCTAGTGTGTGAATGTGTGTGTGTGTGTGTGTGTAATGTGTGTGAATGTGATGGCATTCCATCCCGTGTGGCCTGTGATGCCCATAGAAGCCTTTGAGATATTCTAGACTCCAGGGTGACCCGAGGGAAGATCGGATAAAGCGGTAGAAGATGAACAAATGAATGAATGAATGAAATTCTGGGCAAATTATGTTCCTTGTTTACTTTTTGAATTTCTCCAGCTCTCCGAGTCCGCGGTCCCTCAGATCCACTTGTGGTTCCGCTGGGAGGATCAGTGCTTTTGCCATGCTTTGTTGAAAGTCCACTTCCTGTGAAAGATCTCCAGGTAGAATGGAGGAAGCTGGATACAGATTCTGTAGTGAGTTTTCTCCAGCGAGGAGAAAACAGACCAGATCTCCAGACTCCGGGGTTTAGAGACAGAGCGGCGTTTTTCCCAGACCAGATCTCAAAGGGGATTTTCTCCATCTTACTGATAAATGTAGTTAAAGAAGATGCTGGAGTTTATAGATGTCAAGTCAAAACGACTCAGGACACTCGTCACGTTCTAATAGAAATTAAAGACATCAGTAAGTAAACATGCACTTATTTTATTTGTAGCATCAAGTCCACCACTACACTGTCTATTTACTGTTACTATGGCATTATCGTTGTAGAGCATTTCATGGTGACGGGGTCGGACCAAGCCGTCTTTGCCCGTGAGGGTGATGATGTCATACTGAACTGCTCTGTAGATTCCCATGTAGCAGCCAATGAGATTGAAGAAGTGACCTGGAAAAAGACAGATGGAGACCAAAACATTCTTGTCCTGCTTTATCAAGACGGCGAGATCTTCCCCGACTCCTCACACGAGAGATTTCAGGGAAGAGTTGATTTGTTTCTTTCTGAAATCCCCAAAGGAAATTTCTCTCTAAAGCTGAACGATGTAAATATGGAGGATAAAGGAGGGTTCACATGTGAAATCCACACTAGTGACATGTCAGGAAATACCACTGTGCTACTGCATGGTGTAGGTAATGTACCTGGTCATTTTTTTGCTAATCAGCATTTTTCGGACAGTATTTCTGTTTTGGGGATATTTTTTACTTCACTACATTTCAAAGTCACATTTCTTACTTTTTACTCTGCTTTTTTTCTCACAAAATTACTTGTTCCTTTTTCTTTATAAGTAAATAAAAACGTACCTGACCAAGCCCACATCAAAGCCACCAATCAGGGTAGAGCACACTCTCTATTAACTCATTCTGATTGGAAGTTGACCAGATTCTTGATTCTGAGACTTTGATAAAAATGTGCAAAATGCTGTATTGCGTAATAAATGCATTTAGAGTGATATTTATACATGAAATGGAACACTCAGAAATGGGTTAGGGTTCCAAATTTGTGAACCGTTCTGACAGTGTTTTACTCATCCAGTCAAGTCAATAGGTTTTTATTGTCATTTCAACTATATATATATATATATATATATATATATATATATATATATATATATATATATATATATATATATATAGACAAACACAACACGAGACCAAAATAGAACAAATACACACATATACAAAAATAACCATGACCTCTAACTATATGTAATTCAAATATTCAATTGAACACATTTTAAAAACATTTTACAAAACTAGTGTTGTAAACAGTTTGACTGATGTGCATGAATAAACATGTAAAAGCCAGTAATGAATGATGTGCATGAATAAACATGTAAAAGCCAGTAATTAAAGCCAGAAAAACAGTAGAACTTTACAGTGGTATACTTTACATTTTGATTTTTTATAACATTATTCATCTCCTTGTAGAGCATCTCGTGGTGACGGGGTCGGACCAACCCATCTTTGCCCATGAGGGTGATGATGTCATACTGAACTGCTCTGTAGATTCCCATGTAGCAGCCAATGAGATTGAAGAAGTGAGCTGGAAAAAGAAAGACGGAGACCAAAACATTCCTGTCCTGCTTTATCTAGACGGCGAGATCTTCCCCGACTCCTCACACGAGAGATATCAGGGAAGAGTTGATTGGTTTCTTTCTGAAATCCCCAAAGGAAATTTCTCTCTAAAGCTGAAGAATGTAAAGATGGAGGATAACGGAGAGTTCACATGTGAAATCCACACTAGTGACATGTCAGGAAATACCACTGTGCTACTGCATGGTGTAGGTAATGTACCTGTGTTTTATATAGACCTACACAGATAAATGAAATGTGGAAAAATAACGTCAAAAACTTGGCGCTTGGGTTATGTCGATAATCTGGGTATGCCAGCTAAGAAATCTTCCTGTACATGACCAGTCACACATATTGTGAACATTATTAGTGATGCTTTACTATATAATCTCTCTCTCACTTCGGTCAAATTTTCGGCGCGTAACTTGTCCCGCAGTTTTTGTCCGATCGTCACGAATCATGCCTCATATTGTGCGTCCCGATGGTGTGAGGTGTGCTATTACTTTTATAAGGAATCACCGCGGAATTCCAAACAAAAAAGAGGGAATTTTTTTCCCGTAGAAAATGAATGGGGCCAAACTTTCGTGCCTCACAGTTCGGCCTGTGAGCGTCCGACATGCACATATGGCAAATCCACTTGTAGGGGGTCCGCGATAATATACCTATATACATTCTGGCCCCCTTTGTAATGAATGGGGAAAGTTTATGCTCCGCTGTTCGGCCCGTGTAGATGCAGATTTGACATATGCACTCATAGGTGCAAACATAGGTCGCAAACATGACTTCCGCCCTCTCCCAAAAATACGCCCAAAAAGGGCGTTTTTGGTGTCTAAACACTCGTCTCTCCGAACGAGCTAGCATTTCGAAGTCAGCGCTAAATATTACATTTGCATCGGCAAGCATCACTCACAATTTCTTAAGGAAATATCCCATGTCTAGTTCTATACTGTAGGTATTTGTATAACTCCACAGCTGTTTATAATTCATGTCTCACTGCTACAGGTCTCTCCACAATAGCGATACTAATCTTGGTGTTTTGCATGATCACACTGTTGCTGGAAGTTGCATTTTGTGTTCCTGTTTTTAACCTCCTGCGCAAGAAAGGTACGTTTTAAACTTATTGCTTGAAAAACATTATTAGCTGCCAATAGGAGTACAAATATAAAGCTTTTTTTTCCTTTTTCCTTTTTCTCAGTTGCTACCAAAAAAGCCATGACGATACACATTTCTCTGGTCCTCTGTCCAAATATTTGCATGATGGTTGCTTTCTGCTTGTGGTTGACAGAAGGTATATCCATTTACATTTATGGCATTTGGCAGACGCCCTTATCCAGATCGACTTCCAGTAATCCAGTTGAGGGTTAAGGGCCTTGCTCAAGGGCCCACTAGTGGCAGCTTGATGGTGGGGGTGGGATTCGAACTTGTGATCTTCCATGCCAATATTCCATGCCTGACATTTGTTTTTTCCTTAGGGTTTGTGATGGAAGTTGTCACTTGTGCAACTGTAAGTATCATGAGACCCATCATGCTGATGAAAACCTCTTCATATCTCGACAGATTCCCAAGTAGGTCAACAACTTTTATATATTTATCCATTTATGATCAAGGAAATTGTCTTATATACAGTGTTTGTACATTTAAAAGTTACTGAACAAAAATAGATGGGTGTGAAAAGATGTTGTAAGGATGTAAGGATGCTTTCATTTTCATGTATTCATGTATTGTTTTTAGCAGTTAAGTGGAAAGTAAATGAATAGAAGAGAAGTCAAATTGATATTCGGTGTGAGAACCTTTTACCTGAAAAATAACATCAAGTATTTTCGCAGCATGTTCCTAACAATTTGAAGAAATGGCCAAATACATTTCAGTGGATTTAGGCTGCCTCAAATCCTTCTGTCTCTTCGGTTAACCCATACAGTCTTGAAGTTAAGTTCAGGACTTTGTAGAGGCCAAAATCTATTTACCTAATATTTATTTATTTTGCTCTTCTCTAAATAGAAGATAGTTCTTAATGACATTGGCTGTATGTTTGGGGTTGAAGTCCTGTGACATAATAAGTTTGGAGCCAATCAGATCCCTATACATGGAAAAATCTGGAGGGGGTGACACCATGGCTTTACCGCACCGGGTGACACCAACTCTAGTGACGCCACTGTATATATATATATATATATATATATATAATATATATATCGCAGGGCACACACTGCACACACACACACACACACACACACACACATTCACACACTAGGGACAATTTTTCCAAGGTGCCAATCAACCTACCATGCATGTTTTTGGACCGGGGGAAAACCGGAGAACCCGGAGAAAAACCCCCTGAGGCACGGGGAGAAACATGCACAAACTCCACACACACATGGCCGAGACTGGAATCGAACCCGGACCCTGGCGGTGTGAGGCGAACGTGCTAACCACTACACCACCGTGCCCCATATATATATATATATACACACACACACACACACACACACACACATATACATGTATACATATATACAGTGGCGTCACTAGGGTTGGTGTCACCCGGTGCGGTAAAGCCATGGTGTCACCCCCTCCAGATTTTTCCATGCCTCGCCAATAGCAATGTTTATAATTGTGGTGTCACCCCCTGTGATGGTGTGTGATTGGTGTAACCCAGTGAGGCCCGCACCCCCCACCCCCCACCCCCCTAGCGATGCCACTGTATATATATATATATAATATATATATATATATATATATATATATATATATATATATATATTATCTATATATTAATGATCTTAAAACAGCATGCTGTGCGAGCAACCACTATAAAATGGGCTAAATGTTTAAAATGTGTGAAGAGTTTGTTAATACTGCAAAGTAGTGCATCCATGTTGTAAGCAGATTAAAGAAAAGACTAAACAAACCCATCAAAATGTGCGTGGAACTTCTGTTATGTCAGCAACATGTAGGAATTGTAAGAATTGGAGACATTTATATTGATATTGACAATTATTTTATATTGATATTATATTGATTTGATTTGGATTTCTCTTTTTTCCGTTTAATTTCTGAATTGTGTTTTATTTGATAAAAGGACTGCATAAAATCTTTGGACATTACTGTGTGTATAGGTTATTTATTATTTTATTATTCATATTTATGTCAATGATTTATTTATATATGTATTTATTATTCCACAGAATTCTTGCAAAAGACAGTGAAAGTTTTGGCTGTTCCACTTTTTCATTTGAGTTTAGTAATTGGTGCATGTTCCCGTAAGTAAAAACAAAATAAGTCTACATTCATGTTTATCAATGTTTACATTCATTGCAGGAGTCTCCAATGCCTGCACTTTTTACCTATCAGTATGCATCAGTACATTTTCAGAGGACACTGTGTTTGTCCAGGGAAGGACAAAAAATATACATAGCCACACCAACTGCTCTATTATAGTTTGCCATCAAGGTAGAAGTCTCTGGGGTTGTGAGCAGTTCTCTCCAATGGAAAGCCTACTCATGCCATCTTAACCCAACTGAGCAGAACAATTGCAATCAGGGAATTTGATGGTCATCAGGCCTGCCCTCATTTAGTAGGTTTCATTTAACCCTGTCATATCATGGCAGGTAAAGGAATAACAAGTCTGATACCCTCTCCCAACTCTGCTCTCTCAATGACAAGAAAGCCATGCAGCATCCTTCTGAAAATCCAAGATCTGCTCCATTCCAAGATGTTACAGTGGGTTTATAGTGTGGGCTTTTCTTCTTTATGCCACCCAGGAGGATCCTGCACCGTTTTTCTGCTTCAACAATCCTCATTGTTTGGAAGTGGCTCAATCTCCAGAACGATGCACTATAGTTTCCTTCCAGGAAATAATTGCAGCAATTCCACCTGCACTTGCCTTGGTCCAGCACTGTCACCATTGTTGTGGAAAGGGCTGAACCACCCTCCTCAGTCCTCCTGGACCACCCTCCTCAATCCTCCTGGACCACCCTCCTCAATCCACCCTCCTCAGTCCTCCTGGACCACCCTCCTCAATCCTCCTGGACCACCCTCCTCAATCCTCCTGGACCACCCTCCTCAATCCTCCTGGACCACCCTCCTCAATCCTCCTGGACCACCCTCCTCAATCCTCCTGGACCACCCTCCTCAATCCTCCTGGACCACCCTCCTCAATCCTCCTGGACCACTCCTCATGGACCACTCATGTGACGTCCTCAATCCTCCTGGACCACCCTCCTCAATCCTCCTGGACCACCCTCCTAAAAAAAGTGTGTCACTAGTTTAACTTTGTTTGTTTTTTTTTTTGTTTTTGGTCAATCTCCTCAATCCTCCTGGACCACCCTCCTCAATCCTCCTGGACCACCCTTACTTACTTCTCAAAGTTACCCACAAAGAGTTTGCACCATGCTTTGTTGGGCCATTTCCCATTTTAAAGGTCATCAACACGATGTCAATTAACCTCAAGCTCCCTTATTGAGTCACCCACCAAAAATTCCATGTTTGCCGTCTCAAGGCAGTCCACACATGTTCTTGCTTGGTCCTGGCATGTCTGGATTTAAGTTATTCAATGACAGTTATTCAATTTATGACAATACGACTATTTCTTGTTCTGCTACCAAAGTGGTTGTATAAAATTCCCCTGGACAAACAGCTGGATTAAATACAAAACACCCTCATTCACAAAACATATTTGGTAGAAACTGTAATGTATTGTTCATTCTGTTATTGTGTATATAAACATGTGTGTTGTTTCTTTCTCTCATTTAGCTTTTTTTAATGTGCGGATACAGAACATTGGCGAAATATTTATCTCAGTATTAATATTAGCAGTCGTGTTTGGAATCCCCACTGTTGTATTGGGTAAATAAAAACATTCCTTTCAATTGTACTTTTTTATTGACTAGGCTTAATTTGTCATATGATTTCATGAATCTTTACTGTTATACACTTTTAAACAATCCAACATATATATATATATATATATATATATATATATATATATATGATAGATATATATATATATACATATATTATATATATATGTATATATATATTGAACATATGAATTTGTTGGATTTTATATTTATATATATGTATACACGCATATATAATCTACATTTTCAACATTGCCTTACAGCTGTTTATAGTTCCCGGTTGCATCTCACTGTGTGTCTTGAAGTCCTGAATGTAATACTGTTTGCACTGATAGTCTTTTTCAATTCCTTTTTCTGGGGTAAGTACTGTACAATAATTAAATCTTATATTAATATGATGCTTTTGGAATATATTTTTACATTTTATGTTGCTGCCTGATATGAAAAAATACAAATAAATATTGTGTGTCTATACAAAATCCGCAAGAAAATTAGTCCAGGTGAACATCAATAATCGTAAAGACTTTTATACACAGTGGTTCGAGTCCACCTGTGGAAATGTTTACTGACTAGACACCTCTCTATAGAAGGCATCACAGCCAAAAATTCTTATCAGAGGAAAACCAAACCATGAGGTCAGAGGAGCTAACTGCAGATCTCAGAGATAGAATTATTGTCAGCCATATGAGCACAAGAGCACATTTGAGAATTCATATTTCTCATATGTAAGAAGTGTGATGTAAGAACGTCTTATGAGTGAAGAACGTCTTAGTATGAGTGAAGCCAAGATCCTGTGTGGAAAGGGACAAACCTCCAGCAACCTGGGATTTATGCAAAAGGAACAAATTGTATAGGTTGAGGGAAAGCTTAGTGGAGAAAAATAGAGAGAGATCCTCAATAAAAAACTTTATCATAGCACGCAGGAGTTCATTCTTGACAGAATTTTCATCTTCCTACCGGATTACAACCATAAACACACTGCAACAGGAAAAATGTCTTTGTTTGGCCCATGCAAAAAACCTTGACTTGTATCCTACTAAACATCCCTGGAGAAACCTTGAAGTGACTTCCCACCGACCCAATCAAGGTTTGCAAAGCTGATCATAGTCATAAAGCTATGACTCTGTGCTGCCAAAGATGCTTTAACTATATTCCGAGTAAAGGGTTGGAATACTTAAACACATGCAATGTACATTTGTTTCTATGCATTTTTTTAATTGACCAAAATTATGATTTCACTTTGTCATTATGGGGTACTGAGTGTAGACTGGAGGTGTATACTGAATTTACTGTCATTTATTTTTCTGATTTATTTCCCGCCATCTTTTTGCACTTTTAGATGTCTTTGAGGCAACTGTGGTACTACCATCTCTAATTATAGGCATTTTGAATGTACTTTATCTACAAAGGCACCTATTTCTGGGAAAACCATTTGGATGTAAGTCCAAATATAACTTGTCCTTATAAGTCCTTATAACTTGTACATATGATTGCATTGCTCTCACAGTGTCTTACAGAATTTCTCATTTGTTTTTTTGCAGGTCTGCGCATCACTTTGTCATTTTTTATAATGTTTGCATTCACCGGCTTTGAAATATATTACTATATTATTTATTCCTTTTATATGAAAGATTTTAGTGTGGGTAAGTAACTTCAGCAAATTGGGAGAAAGGGTATACTGTGCAGGATGTTATTTTTTATTTAGTTTATTTATTTTAACTGATTTTAATCTAATTAAAACAAATGTTATTCATAAATACCTGTTTCTACCTTGAATTCTTTTTATAACAATAACATTTTTTGTTATTGTTTTTTTTTTTTATTATTAGTTCATATGCATAAACTTTATTAAAGATGCATTTGGAGGCAAAATACAATAAATAAATAAATATTCCGGTTTATGTATTTACTAATAACATTTTCCACAATTTCAGGATGGAGGAGTATTTTTGTCATTGTACTGCTGTTATGTGCGTGGCTAGTAGTTGTTTCTATGTCACGTTGTTACCAAGGACAGAGACAGAGTTGCTGCGCTCAATGGAGAAAAATAGGATGTAAGTACAATATATTTATACACATATAATTAATAATTAGTGACGCTTGCAAAAGCATCACTATTATAATCTCTCTCTATCTTCGCTCAAATCTTCGGCGCTTAACTCGTCCGGCAGTTTTTGTCCCATCCTCACGAATCATACATGAACGGGGAAATTTGACGCTCCGCCGTTCGACCGGTGTTCGCCCGAAATGCATTTGACATATGACATATGCATTTGCATACGTCACTTGTAGGTGAGATGGAGTAGGTAACGAACATATGACTGCCGCATGGCGTCACGTGGCCGCAAATATGAAAAACCTGAATACGGCGAAACTCGGACACAGGGTCATGTGACATGTTTCAACGCTCGGTACATCGACGGGAGTCGGACGCTGGATAATTCAATGATGTCACGTGTGTCACTGGCCCCGCCCCCTCCTGAAAAAATGGTTAAAACGGGCTTTTTTGGTGTCTAAACACTCGTCTCTCTGAAACTAGCTAGCATTTTGAAGTCGACGATAAATATTAAAGGAACCAGGCTCTAAGGGTTTGTATCCACAAGCATCACTCACATTTTCTTCAAGAAATGTCCCATGTCTAGTTTTATTTATACTTTGTTTGTTTTTCAGATTTATGCTGCGCTGCTACTGCTGCATTTTTAATCATTACGTATGGCATAATGTCCCTTTATTATACACACATCCGCATGAGAGCTCAAGGTATATGTTTTAATATTCACTCACAGTAAAAGTCACAGTAAATCAATGAAATAGATGAGGTAATTGGTGTGTATTTGTTGTTGTTGTAATATAATGTAATCAGTAGGATACATATTTAGCTGTTACATGTATCTTTACTTTACAGACGTATTTTACTGCAGTACATTTTGTAAAATCAGTTGTTCCTTGTTATTTATGAGTGTATAAAGATTTAACTGATAAAAAACACATCAGTTGACCAATCAGAATAGAGTATGCACTGCTTTGAACTTTCGTTTGCTGCTTTTTCATATTTATTTATCATCAGTTCAGCAGCACGCTGGACATTTTAATATTAATAAATTATGTTGGGAATTATGATAATTGTAATACACTTCAATCAGTGTTTGAGTCACATATAACATTTGATTTGTTTCATATAAAGTGAGTTGATAAGGCAAAGATTCGTTTTATAAAATTTATAATACGGACATTATTGCCATAATAAATCACAATAAAAAAATACGTAAAATACGTAAAAAAAAAGTAAGAGTAAAAATAGCAAAATTACTTAAATACTTACAAATTAATATATGTATATATATATTATATACAATAAATATTCAGTCATTCATTCATTCATCTTCTACCGCTTTATCCGAGCTTCCCTCGGGTCACGGGGAGTCTGTGTCTATCTCAGGCGTCTATGGGCATTAAGGCAGGATACACCCTGGATGGAATGCCAACCCATCACAGGGCACACACACTCACATTCACACACACATTCATACACTAGGGACAATTTTCCAAGGTGCCAATCAACCTACCGTGCATGTTTTTGGACCGGGGGAAAATCCGGAGAAACCCGGAGAAAAACCCCCTGAGGCACGGGGAGAACATGCAAACTCCACAGACACATGGCCGAGACGGGAATCAAACCCGGACCCTGGCAGTGTGAGGCGAACGTGCTAACCACTAAACCACCGTGCCCCCCCATAATAAATATATAATATATAATAAATATATGATATATAATAAATACATAATATTAATTAATAAATTTAATTACTTAAATAAAGATTTTTGAGGGAGCACTTTTACTGGAGTCATATTTTACCGAGCCTATCTCTACTCTATCTTAAATACATGCACTTTGTCCATCACTGTGTTGATCTGAGTAATATATCTGGATGATGATTACAGATCGTGGTGGATATTTGGCTCTGATGACATTACTGCATGTTTTGGCAGCAACATGTTTGTTCAAACATCCCAAACATTTACCTGGTGAGTCTAACAATGAATCCTGAACAAATTTACTATATATATATTTATGTTTCTGTTTCTATCTTTGTAAATTGACATTATTATTATTGCTTTAATGCATTCGTCATGCACATATTCTGAATCACAGATTTCCTGCACGTTATGATCTACATGTTTGGAGCTGTAGGTCTCAGTTCTCTAAACGCAATCGTTCTTGCCATAGAACTGATGCTGAAAGCAGGTAATATAATATTCCACTATACGCAAAATAGCCGGAATGTTGTTTATTCGTAATGTACACGAAGACCTCCATCAAATGTATTGACAAATAAAGCAGGGCCAAAAATCATGTGATACATCAATACATTATTCATCCCACAGGGAAATTATTTCTTTGCATGTCCCAGCGAGAGTGAAGTGTCAAGGGCCATGATAAAGGGCCACAAGAGTGGAAGCTTGAAGCAGGGCTATCTATCTATCTATCTATCGATTTAAGCTTTACATATGTCAGATGGCTTCATATATACAACATGAACAATTCCTTCCGAATTTATTTATTTATCTATATATTTATTTGATCTTTTTTGGAGGGCTGGGGGTTTATCATGTTACGTGTCATATTTTGCCTTAATTAACAATAAACAATGATATTTGACTGTACTGTTGCTTTCTAGGAAAAGGAGCACGGAATATAGAAGATCTCAAGACGATAGTTTTACCGTTTGAAATAGTGTTTGTTGCTGCTTGGCTCATTTTGCAGATCTATGATGCCTGTAAGTACTGTCTGGTGCAATTATTATTTAAAAAAATATGTTTATTCTCTACACTCATACATGCTTTGATTTTGTGAATACCTTCAACGGTGCTCTCATATGAATCAGATCTGAGATTCAAGGACAGGTAAGCTCATGTTTATTCTTAATAAATATTTATTTTTATAGATGACATGCAGGGTCTGTCAAGAAAAATAAATTCTGTAATCTTTTTTTAAACAGTCGTCAATTTGAAGATGATCGAACCGGACCGGAGGTATGATGACTAAAAACCTTATGTGTTTATGTTTTTAAATTAATATGTATAAACGTACAAGGACATTTACAAGACAGACTTTTACATAAAAAACTGAATATCAATTGAAACTTCAAAACAAAATTATAAATCTCAAGGAAAACTAATCCATGGTAAATAAATGCACGGATAAACGGCGTCATTTAATGTGGTTCAAATCAATGCTTCTGCTACAGTGCAGCTGTGGCTACAGTGAAAGAAGAGATAAATATTAGGGCTGTCAAAGTTAGCGAGTTATTGACACCAAAACGCAAATTAACTTTATCGGGGCTAATGTCATTAACGCGTGATAAACGCAGTATCCCAAATCCGTATTACACAATAAAGCGCATTTTTACTGAACACAATAAAGCGCTTCCATATAACCTAAACACCGTATCACCAGTTTATATGGAAAAGCAACCGGAACACAATTCTTAAAGGAGCCACGTCCCATATTTTACACTTCAAACCAACACTAAACAAATAACATTGTAATTAACAAGAAATTCATATTAAAAGAATAATTTCCAGTGTAAAATATATTTTAATTATTCAATAATTGTATTAAAGGGAGAGATTTTGATATAAATTCATGTAATTATAATCTGTTATTATTATCTGTTAAAGTATTACAGTTAAGTATTAATTTATGGTACATACTTAATGTGCAATTAATCACAAGTTAACTCATGCCAATTGTGTTAAAAATAAATAAATACCATAATAGGAAGCTAGTTTTTCCAATCTTACCATTTGCATTGTATCTTTTCTTATTTATTTCTTTGTTGATTCCATGTAGGTTGCTGCAGAGATGGAGGCCCTCTCAGACCATCGCACTAACGCTAACTCTGAATGATCTGTGATGATCAACATGCACCGATTATACGCTTCCAGCAGAAGCATTCCAGATCTTACTGTGTTTGATGATTACTACCGTGTCTTAGAAAAGGAACATTTTCAGTCCATACAGACTGCGTTCAACACAAGAACTTTATTTTAAGTTGGTCTAATCGCACATGCTTGCACGTTACTGTCGTTTAATCCTCGCTGCTTACAGTAGCTTATTCATTCATTCATTCATTCATCTTCTACCGCTTTATCCGATCTTCCCTCGGGTCACGGGGAGTCTGTGTCTATCTCAGGCGTCTATGGGCATTAAGGCAGGATACACCCTGGATGGAATGACAACCCATCTCACAGGGCACACACACACACACACACACACACACACACACACACACACACACACACACACACATTCATACACTAGGGACAATTTTCCAAGGTGCCAATCAACCTACCGTGCATGTTTTTGTACCGAGGAGGAAACCGGAGAACCCGGAGAAAAACCCCCTGAGGCACGGGGAGAACATGCAAACTCCACACACATATGGCCGAGACGGGAATTGAACCCGGACCCTGGAGGTGTGAGGCGAACGTGCTAACCACTAAACCACTGTAGCTTATTCTGAGCGATTTTTACTGCTTTGTTTTTATATTTTTATATTTTTTTTATTCTTATGTTGTGTACAACTTTTTATTCGTCCATATTACTTTGTAAATGAAGATGCTTTATTGTGACCTTTTAGCTGCTATAATGTTTTAAATGCATCTGAATTCTGAATAGGCTGCCAAAGGTCTTTTGACTACAAATATAATGAAAATTATTCCTTTTGGTCCCAAATTAGAACAACTCACATATTTGTATAATAAACTAGAACTTGGAGTCAACTTAGTCATGGAGATGGTGAACGACTATTAATAGGAGGCCCCGAAAGAAGAAAAAGACGAGTGCATAAAGACGTTTCTGTATGTGCTTCAGTGTTACTCATTAACCTGTGTTATATACTTTACTTCCATCAGTGAAATGCTAACAGTTGCAAAAGTGTGTGTTTTCTGTTCCTTTCAACTTGTAAAACGTATAAAGATACTTTATATTATTCCTGTTGATCCGATGCCTTTGTTCACTTTCTTTTTTGCCTTTCACATTCAGAAGTGTTTAATGGGCTTCAGGGTGCAGAGTTACAGTACCAAAGGTCAAGTGGAGGGGACTAAAACCTGAAATATGAAAACAATGTACTGTATCTAAACACATGCTAAAAAGGAACCTATTTGACTTTTAGACTCCAAGATTCAATAAATAAATAACTGAGAAAATCTAATGACTTTAAATTGGCTTTGACTTACTAAAGCAAACATACATTTAATGCGCGATCCCCGTTTTATTATTGCGCATGCTCATTTTTTTAGGTATTTCATGTTTCATGTTTATATAATGACAAGTGTTTTATCCTTCCAAAGTGTTCAATGTGCAGCACAGCAAATTGAAAATAATTAAAATATGAATTAAAAATGTAATATTAAAAAAAGATAACATATTTGTGGTTCTATGAAAGAAAGATAACAGCGTTGCAATATATACCTTTGGATTTGCAGCATTTGGCAGACGCCCTTATCCAGAGCGACTTATAACTGAGCAATTGAGGGTTCAGGGCCTTGCTCGAGCGCCCACTAGTGGTAGCTTGATGGTGGTGGGGTTTGAACCTGTGATCTTCGGGTTCACCTTAACCAATGGGCTATACCACCTATAGCTACCACTATAGCCATCAAATACTTGACATTTTGAAGCACATATCGAGACATACTGGACACTAGAGTTGTCACATTATCAATTTTTTCTTTGATACGATAGCTAGATTAAATTACGATACCAATACCAAAGCAATACTATATTATGAAAAATCTTATCTTTTTAAAAGCAGTGTATCACGGTACCTTTCTCATATCAATATATTGTGCATAACTACTAATGACTTCTTCCACAAATGTTTAATAGAAAATCAACAACGCAAGGTTCTGTGTGAAAACGAATGTTCGGTTTAAATTTGTTTTGAAGATTAATTTGGATTGACCTACACTGGATGTTATTATGGTGTGTAATTAATCCGTACCATGTCTATTCCCCCTGAAGCAGTGCAAAACCGAGCAACTTTTACAGACAAGGAAATGTGCACCACTTATATGTATTGTTTATTTCCTACATCCAATGACATCACATGTCATAAACTAGAAAGGCAGCAATGTTTGAAATGCTGCTAGTTCCTGGATTGGGTGCCAAAGATCTTTTCACTTGTAAAACTGATAAAAGTTCAAACCTAGTCATTTTCACTCATTTAATTACAACAAACCACAGAGTTACTTAGCAATAAAGAGTTATAACTGAATAAATGATTTGTATATATATGTGCTATAATGTAACTCAGGAATCTGTATTCTGTATGCTGTACATTATATCAGTGGAAGGCCAACATCTGTACAAGTATCTGTTTTCCATTTTTTGCAAACTTGCTCTTCTGGTTTATAAAAGTTCCTCATTGCATGAAGCAATCTTTTAAACTCATGTCCCAATCAAACTCTCATCACAAACTGGAAAACTATGAGTTTGGTGCATCTTTTATCTTTTTTAGTGCTTGTGTTTGCTGTTGGGAATGAAGGTAAGCTTTTTTATTACTTTTAATTACTACCATTTACTATAATCCAAACTGTATTACAGATTACTGCTATTATTAATATAATAACACGATGCTTTTAATGTGACTGTTACTGAATTTACTATTTTTTTCCCTCTTGATATGTAATAATAGGGAAAAACTTAAACATACTAAGAGTATAAGTTAATAATTTATAATCTATTCATCTCTGTTAAGATAATTTTGGATAAATCCCATCGTTAAAAGCCTTGAATAATGACTTTGAGCAAAAGTATGTTGTTGGTCGGGGGGTGTTAGGCGGGGGTCTTTGGGGTCTTTTGGGGGTCTTTTGACATTTTCAATAGTAACTGTAATTTAATAAAATTTTTCGCAGTAACTTTTATTTTGTAATTAAATTACGTAACGCTGTTATATGTAGCTAGTTACTCCGTCTATATATATATATATATATATATATATATATATATATATATATATATATATATATATATATATATATATATATATGTTTGTATTGATCTGCTTTAGGTCTCCTTGTCCTCGGTCCCTCTGGTCCACTTATGGCCAAGTTTGGAGGTTCAGTGCTTCTGCCATGCTTCCTTGAAAACCCGCTCTCTCTGGAAGGTCTGCAGGTGGAATGGAGAAGGAAGGACTCGAATTCTTTAGTAAGCCTCCTCCAGAAAGGCAAAAACAGACCAGATCTCCAGAGTCAAGAATTTAGAGACAGAGCGGATTTTTTCCCAGACGAGATCCCAAAGGGGAATTTCTCCATCTTACTGACAAATGTAGTTCAAGAAGACACTGGAGTTTATAGATGTCAAGTCAACACGACCCAGGACACCGGTGAGGTCATGATGGAAATTAAAGACACCAGTAAGTAACCAGGAGCATATTATATTTAATGTTTGGAAAAATATATTGGAATGCATGACATCCACTATCTATTTACTGTTGCTATGACATTGTCCTTGTAGGGCATTTCATGGTGACGGGGTCGGACCAACCTGTCTTTGCTCGTGAGGGTGATGATGTCATACTGAACTGCTCTGTAGATTCCCATGTAGCGGCCAGTGAGATTGAAGAAGTGACCTGGAAGAAGGCGGACAGAGACCAAGATGTCCTTGTCCTGCTTTATCAAGACGGCGAGATCTTCCCCGACTCCTCACACGAGAGATATCAGGGAAGAGTTGATTTGTTTTCTTCGGAAATTCCCAAAGGAAATTTCTCTCTAAAGCTGAAGAATGTAAAAATGGAGGATAAAGGAGAGTTTGTGTGTGCGGTCCACACTAGCGACGCATCAGCACATACATCTGTGCTCCTGCAAGGTGTAGGTAATGTACCTGTGCGTGTCTAATCACTAATGGACTGAGGTGTGAAGACAGGTGTGAAGATTTCATGCTCCGTTCCTACAGGTTTCTCTGCACTCCATATTGCCATATTGCTGTTGTGTTGCATCGCCATGTTGCTCACAGTAGGATTTTGTGGTCCTGTTTTTATCTTGAGAAAAACGAGAGGTATGAACGAGATATAGCTCATAAAATATACCTTTTACTGTTGGAATTGACATATCAAATTCCATTGTTTTTTGATATCATTTGTGTATTTGTAGATTTTAGCAAAAAGGGCATGAAAAGGCAAATTCCTCTCATCCTCTGTCCAAACATCTGCCTGTTTATTTCTTTCTGCTTGTGGTCCCAAGAAGGTAAATCCATTTCCCTGCCGAATTTTTAACCTTCATTCTGCCCTCTGTGTTACTTACAGTAGCTTGTTGGATTCCTTACAGGGTTTCTCACAGAGGTCATCAGTTGTTCAGTAGTCAATATTCTGAGGCCGGTACTGTTGATGAAAGCTTGTTTGTTTCTCGACATATTGCCAAGTAGGTGCTTTTTTATTAGTGACACTTGCAAAAGCTATTTATTATAATCTCTCTCTTTCTTCGGTCAAATTTTCAGCGTGTAACTCGTCCCACCCTCTTGAATCATACCTCATATCGTGCGTCCCGACGGTGTGAGGTGTGCTATTACTTTTATAAGGAATCGCTGCAGGGAATTCCGAACCCCGGGCCCAAAAAGCGACCCATAGAAAATGAATGGGGCTGAAATTTCGTGCTTGACAGTTCGGCCTGTGAGCATCCGACATGCACATATGGCAAATCCACTCGTAGGGGGGCCAGAGTGGATCACGATAATATACCTCCCGAATCCCAGTCTTGTTTGGAAATTCAGGAAATCCGCGACATTCCGGGCCCATAGAGAATGAATGGGGAAATTTGACGCTCCGCTGTTCAACCCGTGTTCGCCCGACATGCACATTTGACATATCCACGTAGGTGAGATGGAGTAAGTCATAATCGTATGACTGACGCATGGTGTCAAATGGCCGGCAAAATCTGCAAAATGGCGAAACTCGGACACAGGGTCATGTGACATGTCTAAACGCTCGGACATCGACAGGAGTCTGACGCTGGATAATTTATTGATGTCACGTGCGTCACTGACCCCGCCCCTCCTGAAAAACACCCAAAATCGGCTTTTTTTGTGTCTAAACACTCGCCTCTCCGAACGAGCTGGCATTTCGAAGTCAAGGCTAAATATTAAAGGGATCAGGCTCTAAGCGGTCTCGCCCGGAGCTGCGGTTTGCATCGGCAAGCATTACTCACATTTTCTTCATGAAATCTCCCATATCTAGTTTCCTATATACCTGTATTTATTTTATTATATAAACTAAAAACACCTTCTTCCCGCAGGCTATACTCGGCCTGAACAATTACTCAAATACACCAGCATACCTGAATGCAAAGAACACAAATACTGAATACACACCGAACACCGAGACATAATTATTTACACAGAACCTGAAATGCACCATTGTAAAAACACACGCTTGTAAATAACATACCTGTACATTTTGTACATATTCCTACAAGTATATACAGTACATTATTATTTATGTCAGTCTTGTTATATCGTTATATCTCATACATGTACTTTAGTCTGCACTGGAAGCTCTTGTCGCCAAGTCATAATCCTTGTGTGTGTGTAAACATACTTGGTAAGAAAGCTATTTCTGTTTCTGATATATGCAATAAAAAGAAATATCTATATTTTACAGCACGCTTGCAAAAAACTGTGAAATCCATGGCTCTCCCACTTTACCATTCAACTTTAACTATGACTGCAGGCTCAAGTAAGCTTATACGTCAGAACATGTACGGTACTTTACTGTGAAAATTATGAGATGTGGTCCATGTAAACAAATATCTTCCTTTTGTTCTTAATCTTTTATTTAGTGTTTGTTGAAAGACTTTCCCAGGTTCAGATTGAATCTGGGTACATTATCACACTGCTGGCAGTCGTAGTAGTGGTGATTGCCATCAGTGCAGCTATATTAGGTACAGTAGAATATACTTGCTGTATTTATTTTTATTACTACACAAAATAGTGGCACGACAGATATATATATATATATATATATATATATATATATATATATATATATATATATATATATATATATATATATATATATATATATATATATATATATATATACCGTATGTATGTATATGTGTAATTTATATATATATACTTGAAATATTGTGACCCAAGCTGTTCAGACTTTTCTGTTGTTTTACCTCGATTTTCTTATTTTATCTTTTAATAGCTTTTTTTTTATGCTTTTAATAAATGAAATGTCAGATGTATGTTGATCAATTGCATATTTTTTTAGTTTTTCGAAAGAATTTTAGAAACGGCACGAGTACAATAAAATGCATTTAAAAGAGCATAAAAAAACAGGAAAACCTTGTGTGATTTAACGCGGTTAATATTGACACTTTTGCTGGAGATGGTGTACGCGGGTGGTGCAGTTGCATCTACCTTGTGTTCCTGTGTGGAATTGTGTTCACTGGGTTTATCTGATTTTGTTTAAAATAAGCACGTTTTTTCCTGAGGGGGGAAAAAAAATGCAAAAACGTAATTGCTGCTCATTGCTCCACAGCGGCCTATGCTCTCCGGATACACTTGACTGTGTGCCTAGAAATATTTAACCTGGCACTGTTTGGAATTCTTCTCAGTAGGAGTAACAGCAATTTTGATTGTGAGTATGGATGAGCAATGGTATTCCAACATATAATAAAATATAGCGTACACGTCTATACGTCATACTCCTGGTTACTATTCAATAATAAATATCTACACTTGCATCCACCTTTACTTTATGACTTTACACTGCTGAATCTGCCCTGTGTGTGACCTTTCAGACAGCTATAAGATACCGTCTGTAATCGCTCCTCAGATCACCATGATGCTGATGGTCCTTTTGCTGCAAAGGCACCTTTTTCAAGGAAAACCTTTCAGATGTAAGTATTATAACTGCTATATGAATGAATTAGAAACGGAATAGGTTCGAGTCTAGACTCCTACAGAAGTTAGCTTTTACTCTGTATAGATTAGATGAGAGTCTGATCTCACTCCCTTTGCTTTTTCAGGTGTACACCTTTGTCTGTCATCTATTATTGTGACTTTATTCAGCATTAGTCATATTTGCGTTTACATACTGCTCTCTATTACGGAGAAGGATTTTACCAAAGGTACGTATCTCAACTAGGTCCAAATCAAATCATGACTGCATTCCTTGTCCTGTTATTGCCTGAGGTTCCACCAGGTGGCGCATTAGGTGCGGCTATACATTGAGCATTAACATTAATACCGTTTATAGATTTATGTTTTATATGTATGCATCGATCAAATTTTAAAAGTCAATATGGCCCCTGAGCCAAAAAGTTTGCACCCCCCCCCTTTCCAATGTACAATATAAGAGTGTATATATTTGATGTATGACTACCTTGGTTAATCTTTGCCTTTATGAGTTTATGCAGTGTAGTTCCAGAGCTTTACATTTGCTGGTCTTTCTGTTTGAAGACTTTGCAATGGTCTATAAATTATTGAGAACATCTTGAAACCTGTATTAAACCGTCTCTCGTTATATGCCTTTAAAATTTTCTCTCAATGGACATTTACAGCACTTGAGTAATAGAGGGTCAAGGGCCTTGCTCAATTGCCCACTAGTGGCAGCTTGGCGGTGGTGGTGGGATTTGAACCTGCGATCTTCCGGTGCAGAGGACAATGCCTTAACAACTTCCCTGTTGTTGATATTTACTCCTCTGTCCCTGTATCATGATGGTAAACTATTGTATAGAGCCTCCATTGTCTCCACCACGTTGCTTTCTGTCACCTTTCAAGTCTTTTGTCCTTCTTTCCTTCCTTCCTTCCAAACAATGTACTGATTAGTTGATTTAGATGGTCAGGTTTGGTTTGATTTTTCGGCTGCATGGATGTATGCAGTATAAAACTTACACAGTTTCTGACTTTCAGGATGGATCCTTGTATTTGTGAGTGTAACGTATATACTGGCATTACTAGGAGTGATTTATTTGTTGCGTTGGCACCGAGGGCGTAGAAAGGTTTGCTGCTCTCAATGGAGAAAAATAGGATGTAAGTATAAATCCATTCTGTTCTGTTTTCAGTCTGTCTAAATTCCATTTCTGTTTAATTCCAGTTAATATGACTTTTTTTTATTTTACTCACGCATATGTTCTGAAACATATATTATAACAGTTATGATAAAAAAAATATGACAGACATAATGTATGTAAACCAAAATTCAATTCTTTTATTTATTTATTTTTATTGCATTTTTTGCACAGATTTGTGCTGCGCTGTCCTCGTTGCATTGTTAATCACTGCGATTGCTGCAGTTTCCTTTCATTATTTATACGTTATCATGGAAGATAAAGGTAGAAAAGGTTTTAATTGCTTGCTTTTGAATGATTATACCTCTGTATAACATGTAATGCATCTTTCATATGCAAAGTTTCTTTCAAAACATTTGTAAATATGACCCTTTTTTTCTCCCGCCGAAAACTCATTTCCATATTATATTGCTTAAGTGCACTGAAAGTACTTACACGTGATTAAAATATAGTAAATATACTTAACGTGTCAAATTGTGTGTGTCATAAATATACAGATATTAAATAATATTATTTTTGAAAAAGATTTCAAATTCATTAATACTTAATTGATATATGAATAAAAATTAAGTATATTAAGTAGATGTACTACTATTAGTAGATGTAGTAGTACATCTACTACAGTCATTCTGGTTTTGGACCACTGGACGTTTTTCCAGCGTAGCCTGTAATGTTCATTGTAATGAAATCTGTCTGTAAACAGTACACTTACAAAATAAAACCCATTTAAAAAATAAATCTATACTGACTTGTACAGTTTTCACCTGAATGAGATATAATGGTTTTAGATCGTACTGGATATCTGGCCTTGTTGGTAATGGCCCATGTTTTAACAGCAACATGTTTGTTCAAACATCCCGAACATTTACCCGGTAAGTTTATTTTTTATTTTTTAAGTTTGTTTATTTAATGAATAATGTCATTAATATTATTTCTCTCTTATCATATGCACATTATCTTTTTTTATCAGAATTAAGTTCTTAATTCTGTAATTTAAATATCTGTAAACTCTGAATTTCAGATTCCGTTCACTTTATGGTCTACATGTTTGGCGCCGTTGGTCTCAGTACTGTAAATGCAATCGTTCTGGCTACAGAACTGATCCTGAAAGCAGGTAATATGTGTTATTTGTTCAGGTTACTTCGATGTGCTCCTCATTCATGCCCGTGCATTTTCTTCGGTATCGTAAAAACAGTAATAATTTTATTTCATAAAATACACTGCGGGGGCACGGTGGTTTTAGTGGTTAGCATGTTCACCTCACACCTCCAGGGTCGGGGGTTCGATTCCCGTCTCGGCCATGTGTGTGTGGAGTTTGTGCATGTCCTCCCCGTGCCTCAGGGTTTTTTTCTCCGGGTTCTCCGGTTTCCTCCCGGACCAAAAACATGCACGGTAGGTTGATTGGCACCTTGGAAAATTGTCCCTAGTGTATGAATGTGTGTGTGTGTGTGTGTGTCCTGCGATGGGTTGGCATTCCATCCAGGGTGTATCCTGCCTTAATGCCCATAGACGTCTGAGATAGTTTAATTCTGCAATAATTTAATTCATTCTATATATACTATATATATGCATTTATATATAATATGTATATGTATATATGTGTGTGTGGTATGGGATGTCTATATATATATATATATATATATATATATATATATATATATATATATATATATATATATATATATATATATATATATATATGTGTGTGTATATATAAATTAACTGGTGTAAAAATTCCCATTTGCATTCTCTTTATATTTATAATAATCCTGCTTACGGATATCAAGGGACCATGAGAAAAGTAAACGCTCCTCCAAGTTTGAACCATTTAGGACAACCATTTGATGCTATTTTCATTCTTCCACTGACCTTGTAAACGCACACTGATTGGCTAATAATAGTTGCCAGTTTTTCGTTGTATTTTGAAAATTGTTGCATTCATTACAAAATATCAATATACAACAATAAATCTAAACAAAATATCGATCCCCGTTATGGACAAGCTGCCACTTTTGGGTCCTTGAGCAAGGCCCTTATCCCTCTGTGCTCTAGGGGGCGCTGTATCCTGGCTGAACCTTCGCTCTGACCTCAGCTTTCAAACAAGCTGGGATATGCAAAGAAACTATTTCACAGTTCTGTAATATATATGTGACAAACAAACAAAAATATAAAAAAGGCTATTCTGTAAACACTCTAAGGTGATATTTATCTCTTCTGTTTGTTTCTAGGGAAAGGAGCGCGGACTATAGAAGATCTCCGTGTTATAGTTTTACCACTCGAAACACTTTTTCTCTTTGCGTGGCTCACTTTGCAGATCTACGATGCCTGTAAGTAGCGTCAGGAGCAATCAATTATCCGTTCAATCCAGATGTTTGCGTCATTATATTGATGTAGCAGTTCCGTAGTAAAATCATACATTTAAACTGTTTATATCTGACTCAGGGTTGCGAGATAAAGACAGGTAAGATCGTTTTCTTACCATTTTATTCATTAATATTCAATATAACAAGTTGGGGTTTGTTGATGAGGATAAAATTGTATATGAAAACTTTCACAATCTGTTATTGTCTTACAAACAGAACAAAACTTGATTATGCGGATGAGCGAGAAAAAGGACCCGAGCGATCCTGCATAAAAAATGTACATTTTAAATATTTCTATTATTAAAAATGATTTATTTTTGTTGTTAAATATTGTACATTACCGATTGCTAGATTTAGAAGCCAGATGTTATGCAAACGAATCTTTTTACATAATGTTAATTACAATAAATATATGGTATGATGTACAATGACTGTGAATGTAATGACTTTATCCATGTAGGTTGTACAAGAGATGGAGGTTCTCTCCGACTCCAATCTGAACCTTGAGTGACCTGCGGTGATCGGCAAAATAAACACAGCAAACTTACGGTTTTGGAAACTTAAGGTTTCACTCTGTGAGAAGATTTAATTATATTAAATGTATACTGAATTTATAATTTATTCATTTTGTCTCTGTTTTATGTGAAGACCATGTTACTGTGGCTGGTTTAGATAAGATCACACCATTCAAATTTATTTTTAAAATCTATTTTTAAACTGTATTTGTTTTATACTTGTTTTCATATTTGTTTTTTTTGTGATTTAAACTTTACATTAGTTTATATTACACTGTAAATTATATATCCTTTATTTGTCACATATACATTACAGCACAGTGAAATTCTTTTCTTCGCATATCCCAGCTTGATGTTGGTAGTTGGGGTCAGAGCGCAGGGTTGGCCATGATACGGCGCCCCCCGGAGCACAGAGGGTTAAGGGTCTTGATCAAATACCCAAGGGCGGTAGCTTGGCCATACCGGGGCTCGAACCCGGATCTTCCAATCAGCAGCCCAGCGCCTTACACCACTCCTCCTCCCTCTCCCTCTCCTACCCACTCCCTCTAAATATATATATATATATATATATATATATATATATATATATATATATATATATATATATATATATATATATATATATATATATATACACTACCTCTTTATAAAGATGCTGGTTTGAACCAGTGACACAAGTTAGTCCATCCAAATAACCACTATAATCTTATGTAAACATTTGTTAATATTTGTACCGACTTAACTTGGTCATCTGCAATTATGAAAATACTATCTGCATTTTGTTTCACATACTGTAACAGTGTATGCCATAAAGTTTAAGAATGTTTTTTTTTATGCTCAGCTGTGATTGAAAGAAAGATCGGGACAGAATTGTCCAAATCAAATCATATAATTATGACTGCATTCATTTGACCTTTTCCTGTAATTGCCAAACGTTCCACCAGATGGCGTGTTGTGTGTTAACAATAATGCATTTTACATGTTTATATTTGATGTGTATGGATCTGGTGCCGACTGTCAAATGTTATAAGCCAATGTGACCCCTGAGCTAAAAAGTTTAGCCCCCCAAACCCCCCCCCCCCCCCCCCCCACACGTAATAAAATTACTTTCTTGAACATAGTCTACACATGTTGCATGTGCTTATTCTGTGTAACAAGACCTATGTGGGAATTGTGGAATATAGGTGTTTATTTTTACTATTGGACAAATAGGTATGAATAAAAATATTTCATCTTACTCCACCAGCTGTCTTTTATGTACTTGGGCGGTACAAACAAACATTCATTCATTCATTCATTCTACCGCTTTATCCGATCTTCCCTCGGGTCACGGGGAGTCTGTGTCTATCTCAGGAGTCTATGGGCATTAAGGCAGGATACACACTGGATGGAATGTCAACCCATCGCAGGACACACCCACACACACACACACACACACACACACACACACACACACACACACACACACACACACACACACACACACACACACACACACACATTCATACACTAGGGACAATTTTCCAAGGTGCCAATCAACCTACCGTGCATGTTTTTGGACCGGGAAGGAAACCGGAGAACCCGGAAAAAAAAAACCCCTGAGGCACGGGGAGAACATGCACAAACTCCACACACACATGGCCGAGACGGGAATCGAACCCGGACCCTGACGGTGTGAGGCGGACGTGCTATCCACTAATCCACAGTACCCCGGAAACAAACATTAGTAGTGTAATTTGTGTCGCTGAAAATGAGTTTGTTATATTGGGAAAGCGTTAGTCACATAATTGATCGTCTCATCTCACGACCAGGTTTCCCAAATTAAGATCAACCAATGCTATAAGAATTATTTCATCAGCTCATAATATCATTTCTGGATTATCGCTTTTCAGGAAAATGTACTGACCATAAATATGTTCTGTTAAATTTTTATAAGATATAATAGAATAAGTGTATTCTATGTCTTTACTTCTTCCTCTTTAACAGTGAACTAGGGTTAATGGACATAACATGAACATTGACACACACACTCGCGTTTAGCCACTTTTCTGTACATTAAAAATGCACATTTCACATCGTAGCACATCTGCACACATCTGTACATTCTATAAATGCACTGGCAGTAATGTGAAACCACACATATTATTATTATTACGTATTAACTGCTAATTTCAGTGGGGCACGGTGGCGTAGTGGTTAGCACGTTCGCCTCACACCGCCAGGATCCGGGTTCGATTCCTGTCTCGGTCATGTGTGTGTGGAGTTTGCATGTTCTCCCCTGTGCCTCAGGGGGTTTTTCTCCGGGTTCTCCGGTTTCCCCCCGGTCCAAAAACATGCACGGTAGGTTGATTGGCACCTTGGAAAATTGTCCCTAGCGTGTGAATGTGTGTGTGAATGTGTGTGTGCCCTGCGATGGGTTGGCATTCCATCCAGGGTGTATCCTGCCTTAATGTCCATAGACGCCTGAGATAGGCACAGGCTCCCCGTGACCCGAGGGAAGATGGGATAAAGCGGTAGAAAATGAATGAATGAATGAACTGCTAATTTCTTAATTGGAAAAAAGTTGACCAAAAAACAAAAACTCTTTTCTTTGCCAGCAGATGGCGCTAATCACTCAGCAGGCGCAAGAGAAAAGCATGCATGCACTTTTGCATTAAAAAAAACCCGTGTGTGCTTGTTATCTTTTAATAGCCTTAATGTGTTGTGCTTTCTCAGTGATTTCATTTGTGTGCTCTCGTTATGCAAAGCCTCTGTGCTTTTCTTTGTGCCACACAGACGAGCTGCTATTTGTTCTGTCGGTCAAGTTAATGCCTGCATTTCATAACGTTTTATAGCGTCTCATTACTCATCGCTGTAACAATGCAGTGCAACCTGGGCAGAATGAAGCAGGTGGTGCTATAGAGTGCATTACCTGGTAGTGTATGCATTTAGATTTAGTTATATTCCTAGGACGCTAAGTCTATGTACAGGCATATCTTACGTTATTTTCTTTCGTGCTGTGTAGATACCGAGACAAACAAACAAAAATAAAGTGTAAAGAGTGTCCCTGAAAAACGTGTACATTTTGCACAAATACTGTAAACTGTATGTGTTTGTCAGTTCTCAAGTCTCTTCGTACCCAGGCTCTTGTTACTACTCTTGACCTCCCCCCCCCCCCACGCTCACACACACACACACACACACACACACACACACACAACACCACAGATGTTGATAAAAGATGTACTTAACAAATAACAAATAACTTCGTTAAATTCAGGATCATGTATTATCATGTATTTGTGCATATATAGCATATATATATATATATATATATATATATATATATATATATATATATATACTATATATATATATATATATATATGTGTGTGTGTGTGTGTGTGTGTGGTGTACACAAATGTATATATGTATATATAAAATCTAGGTATGATATTCTCTCTCTCTCTCTCTCTCTCTCTCTCTCTCTCTCTGATCTCTGTGTATATATATATATATATATTTTTTTTTTTTTTTTTTTTTTTTTTTTTTTTTACAAACCAATCAGGTTTTTTCTAAGTCAATGTTTGTTTTTCCTGAAATTTTTTCTCTGTCACAAAGTTTTCTGTCAAAAAAAATCTATTTGTTCATCCCTCCCTTAAACAAATGAACCTGATCCTCAAACAGAAGCTCAAATCCTAAACTCACAGAAAAACGGCGTTTCTGCTCATCTGGTGACTTCTTTATTTACTGTACGTGTGAACTGAATTTCAGGGCGCTTTTGCAAAACTTGTTGTTATTTTCACTTCTCCTAATGGCAAAGTGGCCCCATAACGCGCTGTTCACAGGAGATCAGTTTCACTTGTCATGAAAGCGTTGTGTTACAGGTATTGAGTTGTGTAGACTTCTTTGGGATTTGTAATCTTGAACATTTTCACAAAGGAACCTGTATTTTAATTACACGTTTTTTACTGTTGCTTTTATTTTGTAATTAAATTACGCCATAACACACAGTAATATTGCAATCCAAACCCTTACCCTTACCCTTTCATTCATTCATTCATTCATCTTCTACCGCTTTATCCGATCTTCCCTCGGGTCACAGGGAGCCTGCGCCTATCTCAGGCGTCTATGGGCATTAAGGCAGGAGGATACACCCTGGATAGAATGCCAACCAATCACAGGGCACACACACACACACACACACACACACACACACATTCATACACTAGGGACAATTTTTTTCAAGGTGCCAATCAACCTTACCGTGCATGTTTTTGGACCGGGGAGGAAACTGGAGAACCCGGAGAAAAACCCCTTGAGGCACCACACACACTCCACACACACCGAATCGAACCCGGACCCTAGAGGTGTGAGGCATATATATATATATATATATATATATATATATATATATATATATATATATATATATATATATATATATATATCTGTTTCCCGATGCTCTTTATTCACTGTGAGCTGCCTAAATGCATTTCCAATTCAGTAGATTCTTCCTGCTTAATGAAGTACCACACTGTTCCAATCACTGCTGATTACCCAGAAATTGTTTTTGTTTTTTTTTTAATTCAGAAACAGAATTGTATGTCAATGAATAAATAGGTAAATAAATAAATCCATTAATTGGGCTTTGTGATGATCTACACGTTAATTTGACGATCAGTGTAAGAGCTTTTCACATCCGCCTGTAGAAAATCTTGTTTTTTAGCCCAAGAGGCACTAATGGTTATTGATCTTCATTCAATTATTGTTGTGTGAGCAATTTAATAAACACCACTTACAACACAATCAGTTTGCTTGTTTATGCTTGGCAGTGATGCGAATGGAATATAACCCAGCAAATTAGGAATTATTTTGAAACTCGTGGATATTAAAAGCATGCAATGCTTTAGCTTATTTGTTTTTTTTGTTTTTTTTTAAATGAATCTGAAATTAGATTCACTGTCAACGCTTTAGTGATTGCTTAGAAATGACAAACATGTAAGTACTACAAAGGAAACGTAGATATGTTGGGTTTTATCTGTGTGTAAAAATGCCGGTGGAAGGTTCACACATTCTATACCTCTATTCTGTTCACTCCACTGTGGTGTGACATAGCGGCCTAAATTATACGTACGTTATGTCATACGTAATATGTATGTTAAAACATACAGTATGTACAATAGTAGATCTAACCAAATATGACTGCAGTAACAACATTATTACCTCTAATCCTCTGATTGTCTGATTGGGCAAACGCTGGAATGTTTTAGTTGACTGCTCAGGTCCTGTAAACAAGAATAATCCTAGCAAACGATATTTGTTAACACTAATTTGCCTGCAGCCTAAAGAATATAGAATAGACTTTATTCTATTACATATACATTTTATATATATATATATATATATATATATATATATATATATATATATATATATATATATATATATTCATATACATTAAGGGAGGGGGTGTAGATCAGTGATTTAAAGCATCAGAAGGTCATGGGTTCGAGCCCCGGGATCACAAAACTGCCACTCTTGGGTCACCACCACCCATTTATGGCATTTGGCAGATGGCCTTATCCAGAGCGACTTCCATCTTCCATCTGAGCACTTGAGAATTACGGACCTTGCTCGAGGGCTTATTAGTGGCATCTTGGTGTTGGTGATGGTGGGATTTGAACCTATGATCTTGCAGTCTAGGTGTCCAAAGGTGAAAAGAGATATTAAAGATATTATAAATGCTGGTTTACTTTCCAGTCTGATTATTCACTTTAATTCATTTGTATTTTGTATGACACTTTTCAACAATGTGCACCGCGCTTATTGTTGTTTACATTTACATTTACAAGTGCACAATAAGCATAAACAGTTGATTTTTATTATTATTTTTTTTTAAATATGGATTCCTGGATTCCTGTTTAATTCTTTACACCGCGTAAAGCTGTTTTGAGAGAAAGAACTGCGAAAAGAAATAAATGACACTTGAAACATCGTCTCCGAGCAGCTTATAGCAGATATAAAGCAGTTACAGTATAATAATAATAATAATATATAAAAGAATGTAGACGCGTAGGGCCTATACGTTCGTTCTATATAATTAATTAATAAAGTCATTAATAATAATCCCTAATGAGCCACCAAGTGTTGACAGTGGCGAGGAAAAACTCCCTGAGATGGCATGAGGAAGAGGCAACTCGAAAGGGAACCCGTCCTCAATTCATCGTACGTTAATCGCAGCTCCATCGTTACTCTCGAGGCGCCTGCGGACAGAACGACTCGTCTCGGCTTTTGGCTTTCGGAGGAACGCAAACTTCTTGTGGTAATTTACTTTTCCGAACTTGTCGTTTGTACTTTGTCGACTTAGAGAGGCTGAAACGAAGCCTATTTCAACATGCCAAATGGGAATTTAATAAAGCTACCTACCATTGCATACATTATTAAGCAAGAAGAGGCGTAGGAGCATGCTTTGTGTGTTTTGTTAAAGCAATAGTCCTGGATGTTTAGAAAGTTTCTCGTAGCGGACGTGATGTGCACTCGAGTCCGTGGTATTTAAACAGGTTTAGTTTTGGGCGTATTAAATACAAAGGCATTATTGTGCACGTACAATGTCTTGTTTTTGCGCAGTCTTGCTTACACCTACTGCATCGCAAGACTTTTCCCCCTAAATGCACCATCCTGGCTGTTCATCAACTGGCTGTTCATGTTAAAACCCCTGCGCTCTTCCAACCCAAAACCCAGCAGCGCTGTAGAGATGGACTTCTCTTTTTTGTGAATGCAAAGTGGATCATTCACAGGTCCTAGACGTCATTTTGAGCTCATTTAAATATGAATGCCAATTTACTGTTCGATGGAGTTATGAAGCTTAACGAATGTTGAAGAAACGGAAAAAAAAAACGACTGAGCAGTGACCGAAGCTTTAGACGTACTTTTATCCGAGCATCAAATATGCAACAAAAAAAAATGTATGCCAAGAAACCTGGAACAAGACAGACAACCATGAAAGATTTGCTGATGGCTCCTTGGTTGGATGCCAAATACATATTTGCTAATATTTGCATATATGCATTTCTAAGAAAGACAAAACTTTCTTATTTTCAGGTTACATTTCTGACAAATTTGTTTGGGAAAATAAAACTTTTTTTCTTTTGGTTTTTGTTTGTGTTTTTTGTTTTGTTTTTATTTTTTTTCTCTATGAATGCATTATTTCCATCTTTGCGACCTTGGATTTGTCATTGCACCAATAGACGACCATCATCTACAGGCAAATACTTTAGCACTCATCTTCTATCAAACTGGATGTACTGGTTTATACAAGTTGTTGATTTTATAATGCTATTAGAAAAATCCTGGTACATTGAAACTCTCATCTCATTTTTTACTAGAAGTGGAGTAAAAAACAAAAAAACAAAATACAAATTCGATGTCTCGGCTAAGCGTTCTGGCGTTCGTGTTTGCCATCGCGCATGGAGGTGAGTTTATTTATCTTTTAAATTCCATTACAATTTGAACTTTATTACGATTTATTACTGCGATTAATATTTAGGATGCTTTTAAAAGGAGGCACGGTGGCTTAGTGGTTAGCACTTTCGCCTCACACCGCCAGGATGCGGGTTTGATTCCCTTCCTGCGATGGGTTGGCATTCCATCCAGGGTGTATCCTGCCTTAATGCCCATAGACGCCTGAGATAGACACAGACTCCCCGTGACCCGAGGGAAGATCGCATAAAGTGGTAGAAGATGAATGAATGAACGCTTTTAAAGAGACTCTAAAAAACTCTAAAGTTTTTGTCCGATCCTCACAAATCGTACCTCATATCGTGCGGCCCGATGGTGTGAGGTGTGCTGTTACTTTTATAAGGATTCGCCCGGCGGAATTCCGAACTCTGGGCCAAAGAGCGGGAATTTGCTCCCATAGAAAATGAATGGGGTTGAAATTTCGTGCCTCACAGTTCAGGCCTGTGAGCGTCCGACATGCACATATGGCAAATCCACTCGTAGGGGGTCCGGAGTGGATCACCATCGTATACCTCCCGAATCCCTCACCCGTTTGGAATTTCGGGAAATCCTTGACATTCCGGCCCATAGAGAATGAATGGGTAAATTTGTCTGGTTCCGTCAGACATGCAGATTTGACATATCCACTTGTAGGTTGCGATTATATGACTCTCGAACCCCAGACCAACTCGGAATTCTGCGTCGTTCCGGCCCATACAGATGAATGGGGAAAATTTTGACGCTCCACTGTTTAGCCGTATCGATGTATCCACTCGTCCGGGGCGGCAAGGACATCGCACTGATATGACACTCGGTCCGAAAAACCACAGGGCACTATGGGTAATCGGGACAAATGCGTGTTTTTGGCCCGGGACGATTTTTTACAATAGAAAATGAATATCAGCACTAAATATTAAAGGGACCAGGCTCTAAGGGGGGGCGCTCCCGGAACCGAGGTTTGCATCGGCAAAGAATCGCTCACATTTTCCTCAGGAAATATCTCATGTCTAGTTATTTTTACACATTTTTTTTTTTTATCTTTGTTATAATTTGAGGTCTCAATATCCAAGGATCACTCGTGGTTCAGCGTGGAGGCTCGGTCCTCTTGCCGTGCTACATTAAAAACCCACTGCTCCTGGAAGGTCTGCAGGTGAAATGGAGAAAGATGGACTCTGTAGTGAGCCTCCATCAGCAAGGAAAAAGCAGAGCGGATCTCCAGAGTCCCGAGTTTAGAGGCAGGGTCGACTTTTTCCCCGACGAGTTCGCCAAAGGGAATTTCTCCGTCTTAATGAAAAATGTAGATGAAAACGACGCTGGAGTTTACACGTGTATAATAGACACTACGGATCAGCAGATCTCCAGTGAAGCCTTGATTGAAATCCAAGATATCAGTGAGTATTTTATATTTTGAATACCTTTGATGGACATTTTATTGCATATATGGGACGATATCAAGTGATTTTATCTTTATTACTATTTTTTATATTTCTATTATATTATATTTACGACTTACTTTGTGTTGTCGTAGAGCATTTTGTGGTGACAGGAACAGACCGAGACATTTTTGCGTACAAGGGCGACGATGTCGTACTGAACTGCTCGGTGGATTCCCATTTATCGGCCTCTGACGTGGAGGAAGTGACCTGGAAAAAAACGGAGACAGACCAAGACGTCCTCGTCCTGTTTTATCGAGACACTGAGATTTTTCCCGACGCCTCGCACCAGCGGTACCGTGGAAGGGTGGATTTGTTTGCCTCGGAGATCCCCAAAGGAAACTTCTCGCTTAAACTGAAGGATGTAAAGATGGAAGATAAAGGGGAATTCGTGTGTGAGGTCCAGATTCGGAACACGTCCGGACGGACCACTGTGGTTGTGAAAGGTGTAGGTAATGTGAAGATTTTCTGCTAACAATAGTGATGGGGAAAATGAAATGCATGTTTTTGTATATGGTTTTTTTTTTTGCGGAGGAATTCTTGGGAAGGGTGGCACGGTGGCTTAGTGGTTATCACGTTCGCCTCACACCGCCAGGGTCCGGGTTCGATTCCCATCTCGGCCATGTGTGTGTGGAGTTTGTGCATGTTCTCCCCGTGCCTCAGGGTTTTTTTCTCCGGGTTCTCCGGTTTCCTCCCTCCAAATACATGCACGGTAGGTTGATTGGCACCTTGGAAAATTGTTCCTAGTGTGTGTGAGTGTGTGTGTCCTGTGATGGGTTGGCATTCCATCCAGTGTGTATACTGACTTAATGCCCATAGACACCTGAGATAGACACAAACTCCCCGTGACCCGAAGGAAGATCGGATAAAGCGGTAGAAGATGAATGAATGAATGAATTATTTAAGGAAATGGCTTTCAATACTTTTAGTCTTAGGAGCAGGACCAATGACAAAAGAATAAATAAATAAATAAATAAAAGTGTAATTTGGTTGGAATAAACTGTGGGGCACATAGCACTGTACTGAGGGGCACAGTGGCTTTGTAGTTCGCCTCACACATTCGATTCCCGCCTCCGCCATGTGTGTGTGGAGTTTGTGCATGTTCTCCCCGTGTCTCAGGGGGTTTTTCTCCGGGTTCTCCGGTTTCCTCCGTCCAAAAACATGCACTGTAGGTTGATTGGCACCTTGGGAAATTGTCCCCGGTGTATGAATGTGACTGTGTGTGTCCAAAGACGCATAGGTTCCCCGCGGTCCGAATGAATGAATGAATCTCCTGTACTATACTTTACTTCAAACATCATTTTGCTCTTCCTCTCACTACTGATCACACTGAAGTCCCAGGATTAGATGTCAGATTCGATGGCATCAGTGTTATTTGTGCTTTTCAAATCTATGCAGATTTAGACAACATACACGGGAATCAAAAGAGAAACGTAGAAACTAAGCTGATTAAAACCGCTTTGAAGTTTTTGTGGTTGTGTCTTTACGGCTTTGCATCTCGTTTCTCCAGGTTTCTCTGCACTCCATATATCATTACTGATGTTGTGTTTAGTAGCATTTCTGCTCAGTGTGGGATTCTGTGGTCCTGTTTATAACCTGCTGAAAAACAAAGGTATTCCAGCGTATATTTTTGTATATATTTGTTCTTTCATTAACAAATCGTAACATATTAAAGATTCTTCTTTTTCTCCTTCTCAGCTGCCCTCAATACACACCTGAGAATGCACTTCGTTTTGGTCCTCTGTCCCAACATCTGCATGTTTGTCGCTTTCTGCCTTTGGTCAACAGAAGGTCATTTCCCAGGTTCATTTTTCCGCGACTTATCTCGACCCAAAAATCCGTTAGGGATTATTAACGATTTGTTCCGGTCTTGTAGGGATTCTCCCTGAGGTTGTGACTTGTTCAGTTGTCAGTATCATACGACCAGTCATGCTGATGAAAACGTCTCCTTATCTCACCAGATATCCAAGTAGGTGTTTGCATTAATGTTTGTTTGCTTTTCGTTAAAATGCTTTTCGTTATCTAATGCAATTAATAAATATCGTCTTTTCTTTCAAAGAGCACCTACAAAATGCGGCTAAGGCTTTGGCTCTCCCGCTTTACAATTCAATTAAAACAATAAGTGCAATTTCCTGTAAGTAAAACAATTTGTATTATTATTATTATTATTATTATTATTATTATTATTATTATTATTATTATAATCTATTAATACATCTTCTACCTCTTATCCGGGACCGGGTCACGGGGGCACCAGTCTAAGCTGGATGGATTATTATTATTATTATTATTATTATTTTACACTACTTTTTATGTTTTAATGTTGTTTTTTAACAGTTACAGTCATTAAATACTGAAGTCCTCCTCGGACATGCATTGTATTTTTTTTTCATTGTATATTTGGAGCGTAACGAATTGCTCATCGTCACCATTTTCTCAAAGAACCGAAAGCTGTTTTCTGGTTATTACAAGTCCTCATAGTCGTCGGTGTGAAATCACGTCTTCTCGCGACGTTTCTCACGTAACTCATTTTGAATGCTATTGGTGTAGAGCAAACCTGACGGCCTCCTTCCAACGCGCTTGCGTTTCATTTATCACTCTGTGACAGGCACAGAGATATTTCAGTTTAAATCTCCGATCAAAGGAAAAATGCTGCATGCAATCAGCAAGTGATGATGCTGCCTGTAGAACATTCTTATGTTACAGAGAAGTAATTAAGTACTCATCACAAGGAGATGATGTTTGTCACGGTGATGTAAAAACATCCAGATCATAAGAGTATCATGTCATGATCGGGAGATAAACAAGGAAGTGAAAAAATATTATAATGCACGGCCTCTCAGGACTTGTGGGATTTCACTGTAATGTTATGGCTTTGCATTATGGGAGAAAATAAGATTTATACTTGAATATTTGAAATATCTTATATTAGTAACCCTGTAAAATTGTAGGGCTTTGGTCATATTAAGAATTGTAAGATTACTACAATCTGGTGATAAAATGAATGAATTACATGATTTATAAATGAATAGTTTACGCTTTCAAAAATGGAAGTGTTTATTATTTACTTTTATCAATGAAGGAAATGCAGTGAATGAAGAAAAGAGAAATCAATATTTGCTGTGAACACATTTTACCTTCATAACAGCCGTAACACTTCTAGGTACACTTACACACAGTGTTTATGAAGGAACTCGGCTGGTTGTTTGTTCCATCTTGGAGAAGTAAACACAGATCTTCTGTGGATGGAGACGTTCTCACATCCTTCTGTCTCTTCATGTAAATCCCACACACACTCCATGATGTAGAGATCAGGGCTCTGTGGTGGTCGTACCATCAAAATATATAACTCCTGTACAGTTACATTATACTTACATTATACATGCCACATGCACCCAAATACTTTCATATACTCCTCACACACTGAGCCTTATACATTTGCACTACTGTTTTCTTCTTTCTATTTTCACTATTTATATGTATATCTGTATATATGTTGCAACATATCGTTACATACTCCGTATAATACTTTGCACACTCTTTTTCTCTTACCTGATCTCTATATATATATATATATGTTATATATGTTATATATGTTATATATATATATATATATATATATATATATATATATATATATATATATATACAATGTACAAACATCACATATTTATATGTACTCACTGTACGTATATACTCATGTCTATTTGAACATTGCTACTATTTGCACTTATGGTAGATGCTAAAACTGCATTTCATTGCTGTGTGTACCTGTCTATCTATCTATCTATCTATATATATCTATCTAGTCTATATAGTATATATATATATATATATATATATATATATAAAACACAGAGTTCTAATTTCTCTTTGTATTCTTTTTAATTGCTTGTTTAGTTTTTTTTGCTAATATTGGTCAGATGCAGACGACGACAGGATGTGTTGTAATTATTCTGACCCTCATAGCATTGGTGAGTTTCATCACTGCTGCTCTGTTAGGTAAGGAAGAACACATGTTGTATCTTGTGTAATGTTTAATGTTCATTGTTTCCACTACATTTGACTTCTGACATGAATACTGACAATACAATACTGTCCTACTAGATTGATGTGATGTAATATATATATATATATATATATATATATATATATATATATATATATATATATATATATATATATATATATATATACTTTCATTGTATGTGCTTCATGTAACTCGACTCAAATATGATTAACCCCAAACGAAGCTTATAAACACAGAAATAAATAGTGGCCTATATAGGATTTTCTGCAAAACACTAAATTGTTGGACAAATTAACCAGTGGAGGACCAATTAAAATGACAAATTAAAATGTAGAGGACCGCAATGACAAAGAAAAATCTTAATTATGTAAAATATGGAACTATGTCTAAAATGAATGAAAATTCTGTGTTTTTTTTCCAGAAAGCCAATTAGAACGTGGCGTCCCTAATTTACTCCACTGTTTTGTATTTTGTTGAAAATTGCAAAAAAAAAGTTTTTGTACATTGTTATATTTCTGTATGTCAACTTTAGAGTTTATACACTGTACAGAGAAACATGTACATGTTTACCCTTTTTATTTTATTCTTTTTAACTTGAACTAAAATGTAAATATAATTGTAAATTTGAAATAGTTACTGAGAGGCACGGTGGCTTAGTGGTTAGCACGTTCGACGGGTCCGGGTTGGATTCCAGTCTCCGCCATGTGTGTGTGGAGTTTGCATGTTCTCCCCGTGCCTCGGGGGGTTTTTCTCAGGGTTCTCCGGTTTCCTCCCCCGGTCGAAACAAAAACATGCATGGTAGGTTGATTTGGCACCTTGGAAAATTGTCCCTAGTGTGTGTGTATGATTATGGATATTTCATTCATTCATTCATTTTCTACCGCTTTATCCGATCTTCCCTCGGGTCACGGGGAGCCTGTGCCTATCTCAGGCGTCTATGGGCATTAAGGCAGGATACACCCTGGATGGAATGCCAACCCATCGCAGGACACACACACACACACACACACTAGGGACAATTTTCCAAGGTGCCAATCAACCTACCGTGCATGTTTTTGGACCGGGGGAGGAAACCGGAGAACCCGGGGAAAAACCCCCTGAGGCACGGGGAGAACATGCACAAACTCCACACACACATGGCCGAGACGGGAATCGAACCCCCAACCCTGGCGGTGTGAGGCGAACGTGATAACCACTACGCCACCCTGCCCCCATTATGAATGTTTATTTAAATTAATTTTAAATGCCGAAAAAACATATAAATTGACTTGTTTTTCCATTTAAACAGCTCTAAACGGAATCTGGATTCGTTTGATTGTGTCTCTCGACTTGCTGAACACGGCTTTGTTTGGCCTCCTGCTCAGCAGCACCAAAGACTACTTTGAGTGTGAGTACTGTTAAAGGAAACCGCAGTCATAGCAGGACATATTCCAGCGAGGGCGCGGTGTCAATTTTTAATTACAAGCCGTATTCTGAAATGTAAGAAAACAGCAGGAGTCCAAATGTATCACAGTACCACTGACAGTTCTGACAGTTTAAAAACAATCCATGTCACAGACTTCATGTAATGCTGACGTTCAGGTTTTCGGGTTTCGCGTTACGCACACATCGCAGCGTTTTCGTGTAGCGTCAGTAAAATCAGAATAACGCATAACAATTCGAAATTGCTCAGCCTCGCCAACGCCTTCAGCAGCACCATGACATGTTCCTCAAGCCGTGTGGTTCCGACACATCAGTCGCGTACCTGACACATGTATTACATACCTGACGTGAAGTTTAGTAGCAAGTGTGTATTTGTGTATAAAGTCAATCATTTCCATGTCCCTTCAAATTAAAATAGCGTATTAAAAATGGGAGGGGGTAGCCCAGTGTTGATCCCAGGTTCAAACCCAGCTGCCACTAATGGGCCCTTGAGACCCTTAACCCTCAGTTGTACGTCGCTCTGGATAAAGGTGTCTGCCAAATGCAGAAAATGGAAACACACGTGTATCGCAAAAAAGTTTTTAAGCTCGCGTGAGATGTTTTTTTAGACCGGGAGGAAACCGGAGAACCCTGAGAAAAACCCGAAAAAGGAATAAATACAGCAAAATTGTAATGGAAACGTTGTTGTTTGAATGACCTATCGCGTGTTTTAGACCCATGACAGGGTGAATGGAAACACTGCTATTTCGCAGCAGTTTCTTTTTTTTAGCGACATTTAGAAAATATCGTAAAAGTTTTGCGGAAAAATGTGTAACGTAACGAGTGATTCTCTAATCGCAACTCACTGCTGTTTATTCAGAGTCGAGTGTCAGAAATGCAGGAAGCAGTTACTACCAAACAGACTCGTTTTTGATGTGCATATTTTGATCCCCCCCCCGCCCCTTTTTTTTGTGTTGGTGTGCACCGATCAGCATTTTACGAGACTGATTTACTTTCTTGTGGCTTCTGTAATTTATTTAAACAATTAAAATATTAGGATGCAATGAAATTAAGTGCTGAGTATTTAATAAGCAGCCAAACTAATAATTAAGTCAAGCCAAAAATAAATAAATAAAAAATACTGCAGTAGCAGAGCAATAAGGCGAAAAGATTTTGTCATCATTATTATTAAAAGGAGGGGGCACAGTGGTTTAGTGGTTAGCACGTTCGCCTCACACCTTCCAGGGTCCGGGTTCGATTCCCGTCTCGGCCATGTGTGTGTGGAGTTTGTGCATGTTCTCCCCGTGCCTCAGGGGGTTTTTCTCCGGGTTCTCGGGTTTCCTCCCCCGGTCCAAAAACATGCACGGTAGGTTGATTGGCACCTTGGAAAATTGTGCCTAGTGTATGAATGTGTGTGTGTGTGTCCTGCGATGGGTTGGCATTCCATCCAGGGTGTATCCTGCCTTAATGCCCATAGACGCCTGAGATAGACACAGACTCCCCGTGACTCTAGGGAAGATCGGATAAAGCGCTAGAAGATGAATGAATGAATGAATGAATGAATGAATTACTAAAAGTGATGTCACCTCTGGTTTGTTCATTATTCATCTTTGTATCAATTATTAAAAATGTATCCTTCCAGGCATGGGCTCCAAATAAAAACCTCCTGCATGGATTGGGCATGTTCGAACAGCACGGATGGTTGACCTGATTGAGATCTCAGGAATGCGGAGCCTGAATCAACATGCGTCTCGTGTTCCTCAGGCCATTCCTGGTTATTTGATTGTTTTTATTATGGTTGTGTGCTTTATCCGGCTAAACGAGTGCACTGCAATTCTGTTCCAATGAAAGCGGGAGGTGAGGTGTGCAGCAGTGCTGTGTCAAGTAACAAACACTTCCATTAACGGCGTTTAGCAGACGCCCTTATCCACGTACAAATAGTGCTTTAGGTCTAGAATAAATTCATTCAGGTATGATGGATTACAAACTTAATGTACAAAATAAACATAAACACAGTTCAGGGATTTGTTTATTTATTTTTGGTTTTCCTGGACAGAGAGAAGGAATAAGTGTTAGTATGGGGTGTAGTTGGAAGAGATCGGGGTCGTCAGTCGTGGTTTGAAGATGCAGTTGTTGTTGTTGTCGGGACGTCCAGGGGAAGTTCATTCCAACACCTCGGTGCCAGAACAGAGAAGAAGCCTTGCTCTGATGTTTACATTTACATTTACATTTGCAGCATTTGGCAGACGCCCTTATCCAGAGCGACTTACAACTGAGCACAATTGAGGGTTAAGGGCCTTGCTCAAGGGCCCACTAGTGATAGCTTGGTGGCTGTGGGGTTTGAACCTGTGATCTTCTGGTCCAGAGGCCAACACCTTACCACTAAGCTACCACCTCCCTAACCTACCACCCACCTCTTTAGCTCTTCCCCTGAGAGAAGGTGGAAGCAGGCGAGCAGTGCGAGACGCCCTCAGGCAGCGAGGTGCTCTACGGGAGGTGATGAGATTTCTGAGGTATGAAGGTGCAGATCCATTTTTGCCCTTTATAGGCGAGCGTCAGTGTTTTGAATGTGATGCCTGAGAACAGCAGATAAACGTCTCCATCCGAATAGAGTGAATGTGACTGTGTGATGTGATGAGATATAAACATATAACATTCCGACACACTGTTGGTTTGTACCTGATCCGTCGCATCTGCACACGACACACAAATCACATCCGGCGAGGACAAAACCAGTGCTGGGCGTTGTTAAAAACGTCCTAAAAGTGATTATCTCTCCACTCGTTTATGTTGTTTTCTCTTCATCCTCCTAAAATGAAGATACAGTAGGGAGTTCTGTAGTGAGACGTTTCAATAAATTAGCGATCCCGATAAGCTTTTGTCCTTAAAAGGCATTTTTCCTTGCACTAATTGTACTTTTATACGTTAAGTGGTTTTGAAACCAGTACTTTTACACTTTTACACGAGCAAACATCAACTTCGAACCCTAGTGTCTATACTATGAAAACATTTTGGACACCAGTGCATTTTAAAGTAACATTCAAATGAATGCTTGGTGCCGCTTTTGGCTTGCCTTCTACCCATAGCACATCCTGCCATCTCTTCTCCGTATACATTTACATTTACGGCATTTGGCAGACGCCCTTATCCAGAGCGACTTACAACTGAGAAACTGAGGGTTAAAGGGCCTTGCTCAAGGGCCCCACCAGTGTCAGCTTGGTGGTGGTGGGGTTTGAACCCGTGATCCAGAGTCCAACACCTTAACCACTGGGCTATACCACCTCCCATATAAGGTCACATTCTCTCCCGAGTGCCACTAAGAGAGGTTTTAATGTAGCGAACGGTTTCTACTTAATCCTTAGAGAAGGATTAAAGCACTTGACAAAATAAAGCACTTGGATATCTGTGTATACAGAATGACCCGCAAACTGCATCATTTAATCCGCAAAGTTCCTAAATTCCAGAGTATAATCGATATAATGTGTATATGATAAACATATGTGTTGTATCTCTTTTGACTTTTAGACATCTTGGAAATACCTTCAGTGGTGCCGCCTCTGATCATGGCCACGATGATGGTTTTTACTCTACAAAAGTACTTCTTTCAAGGAAAGCCCTTTGATTGTGAGTTAATATCCAAACTTAAACTGTATTTATATCAATGTACCATAAATGAATGCTTTTCATATTTCTAATACTGTAACAGATGTTGTAATTATAGACATTTCTCTCAATTTAATATAATTATGGATTATTTAATATTTATTTTACTCTGGAAATTTGTCTTTTAATAGTAATTTCTTGTTAATTACAATGTTATTTGTTTAATGGTGATTTGAAGTGTAAAATATGGGACGTGGCTCCTTTAAGAATTGTGTTCCGGTTGCTTTTCCATATAAACTGGTGATACGGTGTTTAGGTTATACGGAAGCGCTTTATTGCGTTCAGTAAAAATGCGCTTTATTGCAGTAATACGGATTTGGGAATGCGATGCGCTTGCGTAAGGTTCAGTACGGTAATATACGCTAATATAGTGAGGAGATCGTACCTGTTGTGAATGCGCCGCTAGTAGGCTTGTGTTTTTTGTTTTGTTTTTGTTTTTGTTTTTTTTTAAATAAAGCACATCTATCGCCTCTTTTATATTTCATCCTAACATTACAAGCTGTAAAGGTCGATGGGGAAATAATCTGGGAAATACACAGACTGAAGTTACGTTTACATTTACATTTGCGGTATTTACTAAACGCCCTTATCCAGGGCGACGTACAGGAAGTGCTTTAGGTCTCGCTCTAAGGATAAGATTTAGTCAAGAAAGGTAAATACAAACTTAAGTACACGAGGATAGACAGTTGCCTTTTTTTTTTTCTTTTTTTTTTAAATAACACATTTGTCGTTAAAATTAATTTAGTTAACGCATAAATAACGTATTAACTTTGACAGTATTTAATATTTAGTCAATCGTACCGTGTTTGCCGATGTTGGTAGTGCAAAAAAATTCCACTAATCACGTGAACAATATGTTTATTTTGCTTTTACAGGTTTTTATGCCACGTTGTCTTCGGTTATCGTTGCTATATTAAGCCTCAGTGAAATTTGCATTTATTTCATTTTCTTTATCATGTCCAAGGATTTTTCCAGAGGTAAGAAGTATAGAAAATTATTAAAATGTTTGTTTTGGAGTGTATTTAAATATATATAAATATATATATATATATATATATATATATATATATATATATTATATATATATATATATATATATATATATATTATATATATATATATATATATATATTAATCATTAATTGAACCATAGGCTTGTTCTGTAAATAAAAATAGCATCATTTCATTTGTGTTACATTCACTAACATTACGTTTATTTTTTTCTTTTCCTCGATTTCAGGATGGACGCTTATAATTGAGGCTGTAGTGTTTATCTGCGCATGGTTAGTTGTTTTCTATCTCTCGCGTTGTTACCGAGGCCGTAGCCGTGGATGTTACTCTCAGTGGAGAAAAATTGGATGTCAGTGTGATTATTTTTTTCCCCCCATTATTTTTTTATTCCATTCATTTTTCAAGCACTGTTTTATTGTATTTCTTGTTTAATTCTAATAATAAATATCATGACATAATGCTAAAGTAAAAGAGGCACGGTGGCTTAGTGGTTAGCACGTTCGCCTCACAACGGCCAGGGTCCGGGTTCGATTCCCGTCTCGGACATGTGTGTGTGGAGTTTGTGCATGTTCTCCCCGTGTCTCAGGGTTTTTTTCTCCGGGTTCTCCGGTTTCCTCCCCCGGTCTAAAAACATGCACGGTAGGTTGATTGGCACCTTGGAAAAATTGTCCCTAGTGTATGAATGTGTGTGTGTGTGTGTGTGTGTGTCCTGCGATGCGTTGGCATTCCATCCAGGGTGTATCCTGCCTTAATGCCCATAGACGCCTGAGATAGGCACAGACTCCCCGTGACCCGAGGGAAGATCGGATAAAGCGGTAGAAGATGAATGAATGAATGAATGAATGAAGTACTGTACATTTTCTTAACCAAAGAAATATGACAGGATCTTAGAAAATATATAATTTTAATATATATATATATAAATGTAATCTTTCTCCTTATAAAAGAAACATTATTTAATCTTAGCATTTAAGCATTATTAAGGAAAATAATTGGTGCATTTAAAATTTTCAGTTGTTTTTTCATCTCTTCATGCAATCGTAATTCATATAATGAGTTTTTGTCACTCCCACTAGACATAAGCTGTCTTGTCACTGCGGCGTTTCTTATCATTGCATATGGCGTGTATATGTGTGTCCGCTATAAGAACATCTTCAGAGAAGAAAAAGGTACTAAATCACACCGCTATGTTTCTTATGAATTACAAAAAACATGTAAAAAAAATCTCCCTTTCTGTATTTAGTCCTCCTTTGTTTGTGGAAATTTGCACTCTCTCAGCCAAGGATAAGCCTGTTCATAAAGTCAGTACTGTTATAGCGTGAGGAGGCCTAGGGTGCCTTCGCACATGCATTCCAAAGGTGTCGAGGTCAGGAGCTTTCTGTATATCCAAAGGCATCGTCATGCTGGTATAGGATCGAGTTTGCTAGTTCAAGTGAAATGTGCGCTAATAGTTTTGGCACATATTGCTGGAACAATCAAGTCCCAATAAATCGCATATATTCTGAAAATATTCTAAATAACGTTGGACAATGTAAATGTGCGATTGTGTTTGCGTTCAGTGCCACAGCAAGAAGCATTTAATGGCAATAATTAATAAGGTGGTCACGGTACGATACGATACGGTAATATGGGCACGGTGGTTTAGTGGTTAGCAGGTTCGCCTCACACCTCCAGGGTCCGAATTCCATTCCCGTCTCGGCCATGTGTGTGTGGAGTTTGTGCATGTTCTCCCCGTGTCTCAGGGGGTTTTTCTCCGGGTTCTCCGGTTTCCTCCCCCGGTCCAAAAACATGCACGGTAGGTTGATTGGCACCTTGGAAAATTGTCCCTAGTGTATGAATGTGTGTGTGTGTGTGTGTGTGTGTGTGTGTGTCCTGTAATGGGTTGGCATTCCATCCAGGGTGTATCCTGCTTTAATGCCCATAGACGCCTGAGATAGGCACAGGCTCCACAGCGCTAGAAGATGAATGAATGAATGAACTATGATGAACATTGTTCTTCGCCTTACCATATTGGATAATTAATATACTATATTATATTGTTTTATTCAACACATAAAATAATCCTCTCTATTGGAAACATTCAAAATCTATATATATTATTTAATAAATATATTTCAAATAACACTTGCTATAAGCTACATAAACTAAGAATCCATTAGGCACTAGATGTTTCCACATATTGACACTCACAGTATTTGAATTAATGCATTGGATTGGATTAAATGCTAAACGTCTGGTTGTGTTTCTTTTTTTTACGCAAGTATTATATTTTCCTATCATTATAATGTAGATGCTGCAGGATATGTGACTCTACTGGTATTTATCCATATTTTGGCAGCGACGTGTCTGAATAAACATCCAAAATATTTACCCTGTAAGTCAAACTGTTATCTCTAACATTCTGAAACATTACTTCCTGTAAAGTTGTAAAGTCATCAATTATAAATGTATATTCTGCATTATAGATTTCCTTCACATTATGATCTACATGTTTGGCGCTGTAGGTCTCAGTTCTGTAAATGCCCTCGCTCTCGCCTCAGAACTGATCCTGAAATCAGGTATTAACACTCAAAATCTAAAATAATAGATATATAGATAGATAGACAGACAGACAGACAGACTGACAGACAGACAGATAGATAGATAGACAGGTAGGTAGGTGATAGACAGAGATGGATGGATGGATGGATGGATGGATAGATAGATAGACAGACAGGCAAACAGACAGACAGACAGACAGATAGACAGACAGACAGATAGATAGATAGATAGATAGATAGATAGATAGATAGATAGATAGATAGATAGATAGAGATAGATAGATAGATAGATAGATAGATAGATAGATAGACAGGTAGGTAGGTGATAGACAGAGATGGATGGATAGATATATAGATAGATAGATAGATAGATAGATAGATAGATAGATAGATAGATAGATAGATAGATAGATAGATAGATAGATAGATAGATAGATAGATAGATAGATAGATAGATAGATAGATAGATAGATAAGTGATAGACAGAGATGGATGGATGGATAGATAGATAGATAGACAGACAGACAGACAGACAGATAGATAGATAGATAGATAGATAGATAGATAGATAGATAGATAGATAGATAGATAGATAGATAGATAGATAGATAGATAGATAGATAGATAGATAGATAGATACAGGTAGGTAGGTAGGTGATAGACAGAGATGGATGGATAGATGGATGGATCAATAGATAGATGGATGGATCAATAGATAGATAGATAGATAGATAGATAGATAGATAGATAGATAGATAGATAGATAGATAGATAGATAGATAGATAGATAGATAGATAGATAGACAGGTAGGTAGGTAGGTGATAGATAGAGAGAGATGGATGGATGGATGGATGGATGGATAGATAGATAGATAGATAGATAGATAGATAGATAGATAGATAGATAGATAGATAGATAGATAGATAGATAGATAGATAGACAGATAGATAGATAGATAGATGGACAGATGGACAGATGGATGGACGGATGATGTATTAGTGTCACAGAAAAATGGTTTGAATACTGTATGTTCTGCAAACTGAAACTGTAAGAAAGGCTCTCTCCAGCTTGACGAGTGCATCGTCTCATGTGACACTTCATTCAAATGCTTTTGCATTTCTGCATGGATTTCTATTTGAGACGAGATTGTGTTTTTACGTTGGGTTTATAAGAGAACGGAGGACGGACGATCGGAGACCTGCGTGTGGTTGTTTTTTCACTGGAAACGCTGTTTCTTTCCGCCTGGCTCGCTTTGCAGATCTACAGCTCCTGTGAGTACTGACACGTGATCTAATCCTACACCTCTGTGCTTATTGTAAAAAAAATATCAGGAATGATAATAATAATAATAATAATAATAAGACTAATTCACCTGAATAAAGAAATGAGGTTTATAAGGATTATAAGCATGAATTGTTCCAAATTCCTACACAATATGACTGAAACATGTTTTCCTTATATGACTCAGGGATGTCCTTTAAAGACAGGTACGCTCATTTCGCTTGTATCTAAATATTTATTTCAAAGAAAAAAAATCAGTCAATCGGGATAAAATATTGCTTTTTTTTTTCTTTTTACAGAACGAAACATCATTTTGTAGATGAGAAAGAAAGAGGACATGAGGTATGATTCATAAAAAAATGCATTCTGTTGACCAGCATTATAACTTTAAAATGTCAGTAGGCAAGAAATGGCCAGACGTCTTAACGAACGAAGATCAATGTGTGGCGTGATTTGTTAATGATTACACAATTATTACATCATGTGGCAAAAAAATGACCCGTTTACTGCACCGTAATGTATAAATATTAGTATATTTATACATGAATCATTGTATATAAATCATTGTATGATAATCATTGTCTAATCGTTGTACCAGCGGTTATACCAGTGGGTGAATCCTTTTGGGGCCTCTAAAAGAAAACTCATGATATAAAACATCTTCAAACTTTACTTTATAACTTTTAAATTGTCGTAATTGATTTTTAAATTGTCACTTTTAAGACTCTTAGCATTTATTAATGTGTTCATTGCTAATTAATGTGTGCACTTGTGTATCAATGTGGGTTTTAGTGATGTTTCAGTGTGTTGTGTAAAATGCATATAATTGTATTATTTTTTAATATTTATGGGTTTTTTTTTTTGTTTTTTTTTTTAATAATATACTATAGTTTACATGGCTTATCAATCCTGGCATACAGGCAAAATCTATTTTTGTAAATAACCTTTTACTGCGGCTCTCCTAGCGCCATCTGTTGGCCGTCATTGGTATATACTGTATTTTACTTCATTTAACATTTCAAAATGGTATGTTGTTGTAAAATGTTGAACTCACGATGAAAAAAACATTATCAAACTTTCGGTTTTAAATCAGTAACAATGATAATTATCCTCCGCGTTTGTCCCTGTAGGTTTTACCAGAAATGGCGGTTCTCTCGAAACCCTGACGCTCGACCAATCCGAGATGTTGAATATTGTATCAACAACAAACATCATCTCCTACTTTTGTTTGTGAGAGATTCATCCTGCGGTCATGTTTAGACAGTAATCAAGTGAAACTTGTGCCGACACAATTAAGATTAATTAATTAATTAATTAATTAATTTCGCTTGTCGTTTCGGCTTCGCCTGTTTACACCGCCATGTGTCGTGTTGTGTATTGTGCGGTGAAGTGTACACCATTCCTGTAGTGTTGTGTAAACAATGTTGCCTTGTAACTCCAACAATAAAGAGGCTTCGTTTTAAGCCTGTAGATTAGACGCTTGCTTTTATTTCCCTATGCCTTTTTTCATACAGTGTATTTTTTTACCATGGAATAAACAAGTTCCAGGCCAAACACACGGCGCTCTAACTCTGTCTGTTTGTATTTACATTATTTACATTTACAGCATTTAGTAAACTCCTTTATCCACAGCGACGTACAAACAGTGCTTTAAGTCTCCACCTTAGAACAACTTAACTCTGTTATTAGTGAGTGCAAACTACAACCATAAACTCAGCTGAAAGTATTTTGTTTGTTTGTTTGTTTTGTGTTGTCAAGTCAGTGAAAAGTAAGAAGTGTAGATAGATAGATAGATAGATAGATAGATAGATAGATAGATAGATAGATAGATAGATAGATAGATAGATAGATAGATAGATAGATAGATAGATAGATAGATAGATAGATAGATAGATAGATAGATCGATAGATAGAGACTAGATATAGATAGATAGATAGATAGATAGATAGATAGATAGATAGATAGATAGATAGATAGATAGATAGATAGATAGATAGCTTGAGTCAATCGATAGATAGATAGATAGATAGATAGATAGATAGATAGATAGATAGATAGATAGAGATAGCTAGATAGATAGATGATAGATCTAGATGATTCAATCGATAGATAGATAGATAAGTCGATAGATAGATAGATAGATAGATAGATAGATAGATAGATAGATGATAGATAGATAGATAGATAGATAGATAGATAGATAGACATAGATAGATAGATAGATAGATAGATAGATAGATAGATAGATAGATAGATAGATAGATAGATAGATAGATAGATAGATAGATAGATAGATAGATAGATAGATAGATAGATAGATAGATAGATAAATAGATAGATAGATAGATAGATAGATAGATAGATAGATAGATAGATAGATAGATAGATAGATAGATAGATAGATAGAGCTTGAGTCAATAGATAGATAGATAGATAGATAGATAGATAGATAGATAGATAGATAGATAGATAGATAGATAGATAGATAGATAGATAGATAGATAGATAGATAGATAGATAGATAGATAGATAGATAGATAGATAGATAGATAGATAGATAGATAGATAGATAGATAGATAGATAGATAGATAGAGCTTGAGTCAATAGATAGATAGATAGATAGATAGATAGATAGATAGATAGATAGATAGATAGATAGATAGATAGATAGATAGATAGATAGATAGATAGATAGATAGATAGATAGATAGATAGCTAGTGATAGATAGATTGGATAGATAGATAGATAGATAATAGATCAATAGATAGATAGATAGATAGATAGATAGATAGATAGATAGATAGATAGATAGATAGAGCTTGAGTCAATAGATAGATAGATAGATAGATAGATAGATAGATAGAGCGATAGATAGATATAGATAGATAGATAGATAGATAGATAGATAGATAGATAGATAGATTAGATAGATAGATAGATAGATAGATAGATAGATAGATAGATAGAAGAGCTAGATAGATAGATAGATAGATAGATAGATAGATAGATAGATAGATAGATAGATAGAGTTTGAGTCAATAGATAGATAGATAGATAGATAGATAGATAGATAGATAGATAGATAGATAGATAGATAGATAGATAGATAGATAGATAGAGCTTGAGTCAATAGATAGATAGATAGATAGATAGATAGATAGAGCTAGAGTCAATAGATAGATAGATAGATAGATAGATAGATAGATAGATAGATAGATAGATAGGCAGTTAAGTGTTGTTTGAGGATTTATTTATTTATTTATTTATTTATTTATTTATTTATTTATGAAGATTTGTGTATTTATTTCATCACTAATTAAACATTCCCTTCATTTTTTTCTAAACCTGCACCATTTCTATGCTTAAAATGAAGCATTAGGCGGATATTAGATTCATTTTGGACGTAGTTACATGAATTCCCGGGAGTTTAGCGACACTCTTTCTGTATATATAACATAATGACACCTTATTGTGTAAGAGTTGTGGCCACGCCTGACAAGCGCCGTCCCATAACAGTGTTCTGTAAACTTGGTCCATTGTGCAAAACAGGTTAGGAACAATTGCCTCGGGGTATATTTATACCCAAGTCCTGAAACAATCAGAGATATCATGTTGAACTTCTCTGCAAAATCTTTTTACATTCCTTGCAGCTTTATTTATTACTAATTACCACTCTTTAAAAGGTCGTAAACTGCCAGACAATGCGACATGACAGAAACTGCAGTCATTACATTTCCCTTTTAATGCCCATGTTATTAAGTGTACTTAAGCATGCTGCATTTTAAATAATTAACAACAGTGAAACGAAACTGTACCAAACTCGTTTTATTCGTTTGTTCAATGTGTGTGTGTGGAAAAAAAAAAACAAACACCAATAAAAAAAGGCTAGTTTGTAAAAAGAATATTTAAATATGCATATTTAATAAATTAAAAAATGCATATTTAAATGTAAACCCAACAACCTTTTAATTTATTTATTTGTTAAAGATTTCACATGTTTTGGATTTTTTTCCATGAAATAATAATAATAAAAAAAAAAATTCTAAATAAATAATTACCCCTTATGAGAAATAATTTAGCATTGACTTTACATAATGAGTGCACACTGGATATAAATTAGAATTGTAATGGTTATTAGCACACAATGTGGCATTTTTACCAATAAGATGATCTATTATGACGTAGATGATGTTATAACAGCTTTGGTTCAGGAAGCATTGCCAGTAATGGAAAAGAAAAATGTATTTTCATCAGTCCATATTTTATCGTCTCTTTTTCTAGTTTTGTCTCCGCAGGATTGCGGGAGGGGAAAAAAAAACAATTCTGTGTGTTTAATTAAATACTTAAATTGCATAGTCACAAAAGTCTATCAAACGTCGCTGTGCGTATCTAAAAGCAGGTGTGATACCCGAGAGAGGACGAGACACTGACGGGTATCGACGAAGTTCCCATAATGTTCTCACGGATCCGTATTTTTACTCCAAATCCGTTCGAAAGGTGCCGCTTTGTGCAAGTACAATTCTGAAATGCGTTTCCTTAAATTCAAGCATGATGTCCTTCATAAACCTCTTTCAAAAATATCTACAGTGCTCGCAGTCCTGAACGTCTACTTTATGAAAACCACCACTTGTAGATGTCATGAGCAGCTTTGTACTCTTTGTGCCTACTGATGTATTCGCAAGCATGGCATATATATATAATAAACTCTTGGTTTAAATAAAATAAATGCGGCGTCGCGGTTAAATGCTTCCTCCAGTCGAAGTAGCGCATGTACGCCGCGTCGTCTTTGTCCAGCTGATGCAGGTAATTCGCCAGAGCTTCAGCATTGGGGAAGTCTTCAACGTGAATGAAGGAATTTCCCGGAGCAAAGTCTTCGTAGTTTTGTCTCGGGGGTCCCAGGACGACAGGGACGGTCCCGGCTGCAAGGGGACCGTTTAATTTCTCCGTAATGTAGTCCTTGTGGATGGAGTTCTCGAAAGCAAGGTAGAATTTACACGTTGCCATGGTGGGGAAATAGTCGTCGTCTCGCATGCGTGCCCCGACCATGTTTCCAAAAATGTGCACGTCGATGTGCTTCTTTAACTCGTTGTAGTAAGCCAACCTGGTCCCTACTCCAGTATGGGCGGCCATGTTGGACACGAACCAGCAGAGAAGTTTGTCCTTCTTTGGGATCACGACGTTCTCGTTTGGCTTTTTGCTGACCGTCAGTTTGTATCTGACAGAAATGTCCGCATCCCGTCTGTAGCTCAGCGTGAGGTTGAAGAGGTTCTCCAGGCCGGGGATCTTCGGCGTGTTGGTCGGCGATTCCACGTGGAACCAGATCCACTTCTGAAACGGAGGGCGGGGAGATGGAGGCATGTTGGACAGATCCCATCTGATAGCTTTGTGGAAAACAAGAACGGCGTCCGATTGGCTGTAAAGGTTTCTGTCTAAAGTCAACTGGCAGCCGTCGATGTTGTATATGGTTTTACAGTCGTTAAAGTCCCACTGGTAGTTTTCAGGCAGGAACCACACCAGGAGGATGGGTTTTTCCACCTGCGGCTGAGGCGCTATAGACACTGTGGTGGTTGTTGGGGTTGTAGTGGTAATGGGGTCGGAGATGTTTGCGCTCTTGGAAACACTGCGCTGATAAGGAGGAATTGTCTGAGGCGTACATTTTGGCATTGAATACTGGAAAAACAGCAGGCAAGAGAAGACTCCACCGAGCCAACACGTGGCTAAAAAGCAAAACTGGTGTAGTTTGGATGTTGAACCCATCTTCCCTAAACCCTGACCAAAACACACAAGGAAATAAACAAACAGGTTGTTAGGAAACGGGACAAAATCAACTAAATGACATAGTGAAAAAATGAAGAAACCAATGAACTTAATAACTGGTACTTATGTCATTTATAGTCAGGATAGGTTTACAGCTGAGAATTTACATTTGTCTGGAAAGAGATGCAAAAAGATCTCACTGAGACTCCCAACAACTTTATTCATCATTGTAAGGATCCCTCGATTCAATCTGTATCGCAGTGTAGATCGCTCGATTCCCTTGATGTCAAGAGGACCTCACAATAAAAACCAATAAGTCCAAAGCATTATTCATCGAGCAGGGTTTTTATAGTACAGTACGATGGGTGTGATTCTATGTGTGTTTGTGTGTGTGTGTGTGTGTGTTTTGTGTGTGTGTGTGTGAAATGTGGGAGTTTGTTTGTTCACTCACACAAGGCTTTGACGCCGGTCGTTATCTTGAAAAGATGCACCAATTTGCAAATCCACCACACACACATACACACACACACACATGCGGGAAAAAAAACTGAATGTTCTTAAAGTATAAGTATTATTCCCACAATCATATATATAGATATATATATATATATATATATATATATTATATATATATATATATATATATTATATATTATATATATATATATATATATAGATATATATATATATATATATATATATATAATATATAGTACATATATAGTATAGTATAGTAGTAGTACAGCAAGGGAAATATATATATATATATATAGATCTATATATATATATATATATATATATATATATCTATATATTATATATATTTTTTTTTCCCCTTACTATATACTAATACTATATATATATATATATATATATATATATATATATATATATATATATATATATATCTATATATATTATATATTATTACTTCCACCCTTCATAAACACTTGCACACAGTGTTTATGAAGGAACTCGGCTGGTTGTTTGTTCCATCATGGAGAAGTAAACACAGATCTTCTGTGGATGTAGACGTTCTCACATCCTTCTGTCTCTTCATGTAAATCCCACACACACTCCATGATGTAGAGATCAGGGGACTCTGTGGCGGTCGTGCCATCACTTCCACTACTTCTACTTCTACTTCTTCTAAACGTTACTCACTCACAACAAGTACTGATTTCATTTCCATTTTTCTTATCTTATATATATATATATATATATATATATATATATATAGTGGAGTTTAAGAAAAATTGGGATTTCCACCGAACAAACAAAAACTGCATACTGTCTCCTTTGATCTCTTATATTATTTAATATACATTTTTTTATTTGTATTACATTTCTTTAAAAAAAATGCTGTATATATTTCTGGAATACTACTAAAAACTAGGATGCAGAAAATGTATGAAATATAGACATTATGCACAAAAACTAAATGAACGCCATGTAGCACGTGGCTCTGATGCACATGTGATCTGTTTTTTTTTTACTTTCGGTTTGATTTGTTTCAAGGTGAACCGGATGCCGTCATGGTGCAACTTAACCACAGAAACCAAGACGCTGAACACCCATCAACACACACCCATCAAATGTTAAAACAAGTTAGAAAACACTTAAACATCCTACAAGAATGTCGAAGTTTGGTTATATAAGCACAACAGGAATTAAATTACATGAATTCATTTTTCATTAAAAAAATAATGATTGTCAAGTTTACTTCAAAATCAAGCCACGTGCTAAAAATAAGGCATTAAGTCGTTTATGTAGATCAAACTATGATCTATTGTGATCTATCCATCCCCATACTTTCCCTAATGGTTTTGGGAGCCAGTTACAACAATTTAATGCAAAGCATTATCACCACAGGCCAGCATCAACATTGACCCCCCTATCCACCCCACCACACCCCACCCCTGTATACGTCATCCAGCTAAACCTGAATTTCCAATCCACTTTTATAGGCGATCAGAGTGAAATCCCCACCCAAACAGTGATCATTAACTAAACTGATCCCTCTATTGGCGCTTTTGAAATGTTGCCTATTAACTACATCATAAAATGAGGCATTTACCCCTTTCTACAGTGGCAGGATACACCCTGGATGGAATGCCAACTCATCGCAGGGCAGGTCACACACACACACACACACACACACACACACACACACACACGCACACACACAGAGAACCCGGAGAAAAACCCACTGAGGCACGGGAAGAACATGCAAACTCCACACACACAGATCGAACCCAGACCCTGGAGATGTGAGGCGAACGTGCTAACCACTAAGCCACCCTTCCGCATTTTTATTATTATTATTATTATTCACGACTTAATAAACAACACAAGCGACTTGCTGTTAACAAGTTATCAATTTAGTTATTTATACATAAAAAAAAGAACTAACGCTGCAGTTATTTATGTTTCTAGGTTTCAACATCTGTGACATTTCTGCTGACTTCCTGTAACAGAAAAAACTCCTTTCTTTCTATCTTTCTTTCGTTCTTTGCAAAAACATAACGCCTCCAACCAAAGCGGAACAATAGACGTCTGTTTTTTTTTTTTTTTTTTTTTTTAAAGTATTTAAGTAAACACTAATCTAATTCATGTTGTCCTTAATGTGTTATAAATTGATGTTTGAAGATGTTTCGGCTCCATTTCTGTTTGTTAAACGATAGCTAATTCAATTTTTGTTTTTATTACTCATTAAACATATTAGACGATTAAAATGAAACGCGGAATCGTTTTGATCTGGAAAGGCAATTCAATAAATAAATAAATGAATAAATAAATAGATAGATAGATAAATAAATAACAAACACACTGTTTCCTTACGACTCTGTTCCTCTCATCAGTCCTCAGCGGGTTATTATTAATGTTGCGCACGTAAAAAACGAAACATCCGCGCAGCTCTTATCTCTGCTTCCTGTGGATTTACCTGATCCTAAGCACCCCCATGTGTAGTTAAAAGAAAACAACAAGCCCAGTCCTCTAGGTGATATGTAGTACACATGTTATAATCTAATTTTAACTGTAAACCACGAGTCTGAACGCATGACACTGAGACTGTGAGCCTTCGGAATCTTAGTGAAACATTATTGAAGGTGATTGAAAAAGGCGAGCTTACCTGAGAGCGTTTACTGATCGACAAGTGAGAATGAGAACGAGGAAACGGGAAGGTGTCATCTGGGACTCCACCCCTTCAGCAGTTCGTATTACATTACACACACATAGACACACACACACACACACCTACACACGCATAGACACACACACACACACACACACACACCTACACACATGCGCTGACTCCGCCTGAAAGCTTAGACACCTCTAGTGTTGAGCTGTTTTATCGTATTGTAATGCACAAGAAGGGTTTTTGTTGTCGTTTGTGGTTTTGTTTGTTTGTTTGTTTGTTTTTGAAAGATTGTCTGACTTAGATTATCGTAATCTCTTTACTTCTATCCTACATATTAGATTAATATATATATATATATATATATAATATATATATATATATATATATATATATATAATGTTGTAGAAATTATTAAACATAAACTGAGATTTATATTATGTAATATCATTAATTCCTTTCCTATCTGCTTCTACAAAGGTCAAAGTCCAGCTTGTGTTGTAAAAGACACTAAACACACCTTGGTTGGTGTTTAAATATATTATATCCGTCATGAATGCTTGTCTGGTGCTTGATCTTCTGTTTGGCCGTGCCGTGTTTGCATTAGGTGACACTTAATGGAACGGCTGTCTCTTTTAAAGAGACGCTCCTTAAAACGTCACCAAAACTTCTCAAAAGATTTTTTTTTTAACTCGCCACTTGATTTAAATCCGACCTGGTTAATCATTCTCGATGAATACTCAGAATTCTGCATTCCAGTGAGAACATACTCTTTATTACAATGAGTATAACTGTTTGTTTGGGTTTTTTTTTAGTTTGTTTTTTGTTGTTTTGTTTTATATCCTGTCTTGCGTCAGTGCTAGTTTTCAACTCAAAGTCCTATCAGCCTCGCAGACTCAAATTTTCATATGACCTCCAGTTATGACCTCCACACCTAAGTACGTCAAATTCAACGGCGAAATATCCGGCGTTAGCTGAAGGCGACGTACACCGAGTAATTACCACTGTGATTGAAAAGTTACGGCATTTACATTACATTTTGAATTTGGTCATGTGTAATCTGTAATTTATTGCATTTCCAAAGTAACCTTCCCAACACACACACACAGACACACACACATGTGTATATATATATATAAATTTACATTTACATTTGCGGCATTTGGCAGACGCCCTTATCCAGAGCTACTTACAACTCAGCAATTGAGGGTTAAGGGCCTTGCTCAAGGGCCCACTAGTGGCAGCTTGGTGGTGGTGGGGTTTGAACCCGTGATCACCTGGTCCGGAGTTCAACACCTTAACCACTGGGCTACCATCTCCCTTTTATATATACACACACACACACACACCACACACACACACACACACACACACACACACACACACACACACACACACACACACACACACACACACACACACACACACACACACACACACACACACCACCAAGTGCATTCAGCGCTTTCGGTGTTCAGTGCATTAATTCATTTATATGTATATAGACACACACACACACACACACACGCACACACACAGTGTTTGGGGAGTAAAGTGCATTCAGCACCACCTAGTGGACAAATGAAAGTAATCAAAAAAGTATTCAATTCAATTCAATTCGATTCAATTCAATTTTATTTATAAAGCGCTTTTAACAATTTGTCATCGTCTCAAAGCAGCTTTATATAATAAAACATAAAGTATTCGATTGTAATCAGTTACTTTTCTTTTATAAAGTAATATATATATATATATATATATATATATATATATATATATATATATATATATATATATATATATATAATGGGCGAGCACATTTTACTCCACATGGATCTTCCTTGGTGACCCTCTGCTTCTGTTCGCCGTTAAAAGCGTAGCCTCTGAGTGGTGTGTGTTACAATCGTAGGCCGTCATCTGCATAGTCAAAAAAAAAAATGACTCGGCCAGGAGCTGAGGCAAATTCTCACCTTGGAGTCTGAGCACCAGGCAAATCTTTTATTTTAGCTTTCAAGAATGGTGCATAATCACGGAAATACTAGAATTATTCAATAGGTTTTATTTTTGGGTGGGACCGTTCTGGAATTTCTGGTTCAACCTGCAGGCAGAAGAACTTGCAAAACGGCTAGTTCACGAAAAGCATGTGGGGTCTGAGAGATATGGGTTTTCAATATGACGGCAATATAAAAGCCCATATGTTGTATTTTTGCACCTTAAAACACCCAAGTAGGATTTTTCTACATTAAAACATGTTTATATGTTGTATTTTTAATTTTACATAGCATCAGTGCATTGTACAATGGGCTTTTACTAATTTATTTATTTATTTTTATTTTACAAGCATATTCAAAAGATGTATTTTGAAATCAGCGCATTGCTCAAGTTTCTGCATTCAACATTCCAGTTCGTAGTTGTATTTTGAAACTGCATAAACAACAACAACACGTGTATTGTAGATGCACAAGTACATGGGGTTTTTTTTTTCATCAGTCTGTCAGTTATTGTGTCTCACCAGAGAGGGCGCCACTTGCTTAACCTCATGTGACACGTGCAAAAAAGGTAACGCGGCATTCGGGTGCAGGATTTTTTCGGCAAACCAAGACTGCTCGACATGAAGGAACTTGACTTTGTGTGCACACACACCCACACACACCCACACACCCATACACACACACACCCATCCACACACACACACACACACATCAACTATCTGTTTCCTTGTTTTATCTTGTCCCTTTCCCTTTTCTTGTCGTTTCCTCTTTGTTTTGTGTTCCATTTTTGTTCAATTTATGTCGTCTAGTCCTGGTACAACGTCGTTTCATATCACTGCACTCTAAATGGGTGGAATAACAATAAAAGTCTGCTTGAACGGACTTGACGGTGTTTGAAAGGAACTATATATCCATGTGGGAGGTGTTATATCTGAACCGGAAGGTTCTCACTACCACCAATCTGCCACTAGAGGGTCCTTGACGCACAAGACCTTACCTCACTGGAAAGCCTTTTCTAAAAAAGTACTTCTAATCCCAATTCCCATATATTCTATATCTGTCCCAAATACGTCATCTACAAATGTTTCATTGCTGATGCCAATGCAAATTCTATGACTGTTTCTTCAGTAGCGTCGACTTGAGTTACAGAAACATGGCAGATTTGGATTCCTGTCATGCTGTAATTTCCTGCCTGGTGCTTCAGTAAAACCCATCTGCAGTCTGTTTTGATATCCGACGCTCATCTTTTGATGTCATCTTATTTCTGAACATCTCGACTTGCTAGCAGCTGATGGAAATGCACTTCATTCACCTAATCCTTCCCTACAGCACTCACATGGAGGCGTCAAGAGACCAATTCAAATCAAATAAGAGCAGCTTCAGCAGATACAAACCCTCACACATAAGAGATAGATAGATGGATGGATGGATGGATGGATGGATGGATGGATGGATGGATGGAGGATATGGATGGATGGATGGATGGATGGATGGATGGATGGATGGATGGATGGATGGATGGATGGATGGGATGGAGATGGGGATGGGTTGGGATGGATGGGATGGATGGATGGATAGATGATAGATAGATAGATATATAGATTTTTTATATATATATATATATATATATATATATATATATATATATATATATGTATGTATGTGTGTGTGTGTGTGTGTGTGTGTATGTATGTATGTATGTATGTATGTATGTCAGGAATCCATCCAGGGTGTGTCCTGCCTTAATGCCCATAGACGCCTGAGATAGGCACAGGTTCTCCTCACCCCGGAGGGAAGATAGGGATATAGTGGTAAAAGATAAATAAATATATATTATATATATATATATAGATATATATATATATATATATATATATTATATATATATTAGGGCTGTCAAAGTTAACGTGTGATTAAATCAGTGTGTGTTACTATGTGAATGATCTGCTCTTTCGCTCTGCGTTGTGTTGGAGAATGAACGAACCCCGAACAACAAAGAACAAAAAAGAAATCCTACATTTCCCCGAAATACTGCTACTAGCTGCACATTCATAACAGATACGAGCTCCTCACTATATTAGCGTATATTACCGTATATTACAGTTATACCAGGTGTTAATGATCATCAATCTGCAGGTTCGAACACATTGACTGAATAAGAAACAGCTGTGTTAGTCTGGATGAGGAACAGCCCAATCCTGCTGCTAAGGTGAAAGAGTTTCCCGTCACAGCACCAGGGCAAGACGCAAGATAGCAACAGGGCATCATCAAGGTCTCGCAAAAAATAGAAATAAAGGTCTACCAATATGAAGTACATTAATAAAGGATGAAGCAGGTCATACTTACTTTTGTCCAGCAGAAGATGTCCAGCAGCGCATCAACAAAGAGCTGATGTAAACCACTTGCACGCAGGTTCACCCGTTTACAACCTAAAGAAGCGTTGGTCTTTGCGGAAGAAATGCAGCCAAAAAGCCATATAGTATCTCCAACATGGAAACCAGCGTGGTTCAACTAGGCACAAAAATAGGACTCCGTTGGACTGCTAAAATCAAAATCGGAAAGTTATTGTCCGCAAATGGGCTTGGAGATTTGGTCAGGATGAATGGTGTCCTCAGCGATAAGAAATACAGAACCATATTCTCATCAACCATGCAACAGAATCAGGAAGGTGTCTGATCAGGAACCTGTACTGCACTCTATCTGTACCATTGACCTGTACTGTAAACAGGTCAATGCCCCCAAACATACATCTTTAAGGACTCTCTTCAGCATAGAGAGCACTGGATTATCGTTTACTATCCATTTTGTTCATTGATTAAAAAAAGGAACATTTCTATTTTTTTAAACCATTCATATACTATTCATTTAAACTATTAAAGAGGGCGGAGCTCAGTGGTTTAAGGCGCTGGGGTGCTGATCGGAAGATCCGGGTTAGAGTCCCGGTATCGCCAAGCCGCCGCCCTTGGGTCCTTGAACAAGACCCTTAACCCTCTGTTCTACAGGGAGGGGGGCGTATCATTACTGACCCCAGCTACCGACAACAAGCAGGGATATGCGAAGAAAGAATTTCACTGTGCCGTAATGTACATGTGAGAAATAAAGACTATTCTATTCTATTCTTAATTACAAAAATACATTACATGAAATGAAACGTATTTATTAAAACTAAGTACGTTTCAAAATTGCTTTCATAATGAAAACAAAATGACTTGAATGAAAAAATCTAAATTGTTATAGGTCGTGTTAAAATGGTATTAATTTATTGAAGTATTTGATGTATATATTACTTGCTCATTTACACCATACCAACTTATAATTATGTCCTAAAATGATGTCTGAATGAATAAAAATGTGTGTCGAATAAGTTCTACTTTATGAAAACCACCACTTGTAGATGTCATGAGCAGCTTTGTACTCTTTGTGCCTACCGATGTATTCGCAAGCCTGGCATATATATATAATAAACTCTTGGTTTAAATATAATAAATGCGGAGTCGCGGTCACGTGCTTCCTCCAGTCGAAGTAGCGCATGTACGCCGCGTCGTCTTTGTCCAGCTGATGCAGGTAATTCGCCAGAGCTTCAGCATTGGGGAAGTCTTCAACGTGAATGAAGGAATTTCCCGGAGCAAAGTCTTCGTAGTTTTGTCTCGGGGGTCCCAGGACGACAGGGACGGTCCCGGCTGCAAGGGGACCGTTTAATTTCTCCGTAATGTAGTCCTTGTGGATGGAGTTCTCGAAGGAAAGGTAGAATTTACACGTTGCCATGGTGGGATAATACTCTTCGTATGGCAAGCGTGCCCCGACCATGTTTCCAAAAATGTGCACGTCGATGTACTTCTTTAACTCGTTGTAGTAAGCCAACCTGGTCCCTACTCCAGTATGGGCGGCCATGTTGGACACGAACCAGCAGAGAAGTTTGTCCTTCTTTGGGATCACGACGTTCTCGTTTGGCTTTTTGCTGACCGTCAGTTTGTATCTGACAGAAATGTCTGCATCCCGTCTGTAGCTCAGAGTCAGGTTGAAGAGGTTCTCCAGGCCGGGGATCATCAGCGTGTTGGTCGGCGATTCCACGTGGAACCAGATCCACTTTTGAAACGGAGGGCGGGGAGATGGAGGCATGTTGGACAGATCCCCGCTGATAGCTCTGTGGTAAACAAGAACGGCATCCGATTGGCTGTAAAGGTTTCTGTCTAAAGTCAACTGGCAGCCATCGATGTTGTATATGGTTTTACAGTCGTTAAAGTCCCACTGGTAGTTTTCAGGCAGGAACCACAAAAGCAGGATGGGTTTTTCCACCTGCGGCTGAGGCGCTGTGGACACTGTGGTGGTTGTAGTGGTTGTGGTGGTTGTAGGCGTTGTGGTGGTTGTTGGGGTTGTAGTGGTTGTTGGGGTTGTAGTGGTAATGGGGTCTGAGACATTTGCACTCTTGGAAACACCGCGCTGATAAGGAGGAATTGTTTGAGGCGTACATTTGGGTAAGGCATACTGAAAAAATGCAAGGCAGGAGAAGACTCCACCGAGCCAAAACAAGGCAAACAGGCAATACAGGTATAGTTTAGATGCTGAAACCAGCTTCCCTAATCCCTGACAAAAATACACAGAAAAAGATGATGTTAGAAATCATTTATATCACATCGTTTCAAGTCAAATGGTCAAACATATTGATTATTTTTTGACTATGCTGACATTCATTCATTCATTCATTCATCGTCTACCGTTTTATCCGATCTTCCGTCGGGTCACGGGGAGTCCTGTGTCTATCTCAGGCGTCTATGGGCATTAAGGCAAGGATACACCCTGGATGGAATGCCAACCCATCGCAGGACACACACACACACACACACATTCACACACATACATGGGACTTTTTAGGGACAATTTTTTTTTGGACCAAAACCAGGTGGAGAAAAACCCCCTGAGGGAGAACCAATCAACCTACCGTGCATGTTTTTGGACCAGGAGGAAACCGGAACCAGAACCAGTGGCAGTGTGAGGCTAATGTGCAACAACACACTAAACCACCGTACACCACTACTATGCTGACATCTGGAATGCTATTGAGCAGGCGGGTTAATTATGTGCAAATCTTAAAATAAACCCCAAGAAAGTTCTGATAATTAATGGTTTCTGTTGCTCTTGAATGTTCGGTATCTGGTCTTATTTATTTACAGTTTTCAATATGGTGATAAGATCGCCAAAGTGCAAGAACCTAAAATAAAGGATAAGTGAGTGAAGCACGCAGTCACGCTTTGATTCGCAAAACAAGAATGTTCACTTAAACCAGTTCTCGTCAACAATGGCATGTCTCCTTTTGTTTTTCTGTCATCTATATAAGTTTTCAAACAAAAACACTATAAAAGATAGCGTTAATTTGAATCTAAATTGTTTATATCTGATTATGATTATAGCTGTGATGCAAACGTGTAATTCTTACGTCTTATTTAGACCATCGTGGACTTTAATATATATTTATTAGAGTACGGTACATTATTTCTGAGTGTTGCAGTCTTGCAACTGTATTGAAAATTGTCAGATTAGTGAAGTTTTGTAAGATGTTTAATAAGGAATCTTACCTGAGATCGTTCGTTGATCATTTTAAACGCTGAATGAGGAAATGTGATGCCTCGAACTTAAAACTCCCCCCCCCGACCACGCCCCCTTTTATTACAAAACATGAATAAGAAAGAGACTCCACCTATATCTTAGCTGCCTCTTGTGTTTGCTTTCTTTGACATAAAATGCAAAGCATTAAATTTTTTTTTTTTAATAAATATAATCTGGAGAAATCTGGAATAATCTGATTAAAATTATTTATTTTCCTATTGTTGTTCGGTCTGTCTATGGGAGGTTTCCATAAAACGTTTCTAAAATCGGTTTAAGTATTTTTTCACTGCGCGTCACTGAAAATACTCCATTTAATGATTTAGTCAATGATTTATTGGCAAAAAAATCATCTTAGGAAAATCAGTTCCATCTACAAAGGTTTCCACTGAAGAAAAAAAAGAAGAATGCCTCTTAATCATTTAACTAGATTCGTCTTTATTTTATTAGACAAATATATATTATTTTAAAGACAAACAAATACACAATGCAGGTTCAAAAAAAAAAAAAAAAAAAAAAATTTTTAAAAAAAAAAAATAAAGTATATATATATATATATATATATATATATATATATATATATATATATATATATAATATTTGAATTCCAAATAAACTAGAGATCACTAGAGATCATACTTGTACCATCAGGGGGAAAAAACAAAGCATGTGGTTCTTGTTTGTTTGTTTGTTTGTTTGTTTGTTTGTATGCCACACATGGGTGTAGGTTTCAAAACTCTCAGCACGTGATTTTCAATTCAAATCACGTCTCTAATTACAGTCCGCAAGTCGGACAAAACGCACATCATCACCACTCCAGGGTACAATTTAAGACCCCCAGCATTTGGGACGAAATCATTCTGTACAGCATGTGATCCTCTGTCATGTCCCTCTCCGTCCATTCGCCTCGGAGTGGTTTCAGTAAGTTGCATTTGTCTAATGAATAAAATATTTCACCACAAGCCATTTCTCACCCGTGAACCCGTTTTGAGCTTTTGAGCGCCATGCAAATTGTATTTCCCTTTTCTGCTTTACTTAAAAATAAATAAATAAACAAAAATAAATAAGTGGCACACAATCAATAGCCGATAGCGTCATCGTTCTTTTCCTTTTTTTGGAACTTATACGTATTTAAATCCCTGCATAGGAGGCTCTATTTATTTTCTTTATGCAAATGATTTTTTTCTTCTAACCTTCCCACGGTGACCTGAAGATTGTGTTTGTTACCTAAAGAAGCCTCTAGATGGCACTGTGTAACGTCTTATTATTAAATCCAGCTTCGATGTTTAATACCTGCTCTATTTGATGATAAATGTTAAGATATGACTTACAGCAACGATTGTCTTAGTATTAATCTGTCCGTGTTTATATGTTATATACAGAAAAATGAAGAAGTCATTTTGAAAAATACAAGCAAAATTAAATAGAGTTATATAGAAAAATCTAAAATAATATTTCAGTTACAAATAAACGTAAGAAAGATTTAAGTCCATTAGAGATCATACTTGTCATAGCAGGGGGAAAAAACAAAGCATGTGGTTCTTGTTTGTTTGTTTGTTTGTTTGTATGACACACATGGGTATAGGTTTCAAGGTTGGAAACACATGGTCTCTCACCTGGTGTCTACGCATCAAGACGCACACGAAAGATTCATAGACAGGTGAGTCCAAATGAGACATTTTTGCTGCCAACAGACGAATTTATGTAAGACAGGGAACAGGAGGTAATGTTAGCAGACCTCCTCCCCCATACCGCCATGAACTCTTACCCACACCCACGGGCTTAACTTGCTCTTTTCCTCGCATGCAAAAATATGACTCTTACACCTCCAGCCTGTGTGTGAATCCTGGCTTGGAACAAAGTCAGCCAGATTTATTCACTACGATTTAAAAAAAAAAAAAAAAGCCATAAAAACTTGTGCCCCAAAATAGGGGGGGGGGTATGATCCCTGGTGAAAAAGTCTGAATGGATCGAGTCCTCCAGGGATTATTTCTGGGTATCTCATTGACCAATGAAAAGACAAATTTGTGCTTAAAGACAAGTCAAATTCCCATTATTTGGTTGTCTAAGGCACCTAAGTCTTCTCTGTCCATAATTATGCATATAAAATTGCAGAAGGGAAAAAAACATTTCTAGAGAGTATTTCTGTTTTTCTTTTATCACACTATAGTCACAGTGTTTCCACCAATGGGAAACTGGGTCATAATTATTAACAAAAAACAAAAACGTGTTAAACTTGTTTCGGTAGCAGGTTTTTCCGGTTATCCTCCCCCGGTCCATCAAAACATGCACGGTAGGTTGATTGGCACCTTGGAAAATACCGCTTTTTCCCTCCCGCGGTCCAAAAACATGCATGGTAGGTTGATTGGCACCTTGGAAAATTGTCCCTAGTGTAGCAGACCTGAAGAATGAATGTGTGTGTGTGTGTGTGTGTGTGTATGTGTGATGGGTTGGCATTCCATCCAGGGTGTATTCTGCCTTAATGCCCATAGACGCCTAGATCAGGCAGTCAGACTCCCCGTTTCCTCCCCCGACCCGGAGGGAAGAAAGTTTTCAGACTTTCTCTAGCGGTTAGCAGATGAATGAATGAATGAATGAATGAATGAATGAATGAATGAAATAGCGTTTAGAATATTTTCTTCAGTTTCTTCAGTTCCATTTGGTACGTGCACTCTGTGTATTGTGTGTTGTTTTATTATTATGCCCATCGGGCTCGTTAGTATTATGTATATGTGGTTCTTGAATTCTACTTTTGATTCGTTATTTTGTATTGAACTATTTTTGCCTGTGATTTGATTGGTTTATTATTTTTTTGGGTGTCGTTTTACGGTGCAAACAGTACAGCACAGTGTAAGACGACAAACGTTGACCGGCGCTGTTAAAAAGTAAAAAGAAAGAAAGAAGCACCCGTTGAAACTCTCTGTGTCTCATTTATGAATGCCAAAGGGCAGCTACACCTTTATTAGTTAATTCCTTCTGAATGAATATTTGTTACATACAATTACTATGGGCAGTCCAAGCCTCACAATAACAAGCTAAATATTGCCTGATTAATGTAATAAACCAGGGGGAACGGTGGTTTAGTGGTTATCACGTTTGCCTCACATTGCCAGGATCTGGGTTTGATTCCAGTCTCGGCCATGTGTGTGTGGAGTTTGCATGTTCTCCCCGTGCCTCAGGGGTTTTTTCTCCGGGTTCTCCGGTTTCCTCCCGCTCCAAAAACATGCACGGTAGGTTGATTGGCACCTTGGAAAATACCGCTTTATCCAATCTTCCCTCGGGTCACGGGGAGTCTGTGCCTATCTTAAACCTCTATGGGCATTAAGACAGGATACACCCTGGATGGAATGGCAACCCATCGCAGGGCACACATTCATACACAAGGGACAATTTTCCAAGGTGCCAATCAACCTATCGTGCATGTTTTTGGACCGGGGGAAACCAGAGAACCCGGAGAAAAACCCCTGAGGTACGGGGAGAACATGCACAAACTCCACACACATGGCCATTCCTTTTATTAACACCGGTATTATAAAATGAGGTCTGTAGTTTCGTGTGTTGGACTATAGGTGGCAGCGTATTGATATTTGTTTTCCTCTCTGATCCACTCCGAATTTCATGCTGATGAAACTTACAGTTTATATTGTATTTTTTTTTGTATGCATTTTATCTTTAGTTTAAACAGCTCTACATAGTTTCAGCTTCGTTTCGTTGTTTGTAAATAAACAAAAGCAAAGTTCCATTATGAACTATAATTCATCTTGGACATATTGGTATTTGATTTGCATTTTATTTTAGAATGTTGGCCAAATATATTATAAATTCCTTGCTGTATGTCTTACTAAAATGTCTCACACCGTCAATGCATGCGCGCGCACACATCTCACACGACACACACACACACACACACACACACACACACACACACACACACACACACACACACACACACACACACACACACACACACACACACACACCAGGCACTTTTCACCCTAACTTTATTTCCTCATACTTTTAAAGGACCAAAATAATTCACACAAATGAATAACTTACATATAATACATAAATATATATATATATATATATATATATATATATATATATATATATATATATATATATATATATATATATCACTGCAGCAACAAACAATTAGTTCAATTCACAAGCACATTTCGTTTCGTAATATAAAAAAAATAAATCCCACAAACAAGTTGGGATTGTACACTTTTGTGAGGAATCACAAAAATCTTCAAGGATCTCCCACAATATTCCTTCATATAATATATATATATATATATATATATATATATATATATATATATATATATATATATATATATACATTATATATTATAATAATATGTCATCGCTGAGTTAAACCAAAAATGTAAGTATTTATTTAGAAGTTTTAAGTGTTTCATGTTCTAATTATTGCTTATCTTTTTTTTTTTTAAATAACTCTTAATATATTTTTGCAATTTAATTTTGAAAGAAAATTGCAAATAATTTCAACTGTAAACTAAAAACTGTAACAAACGCAAAACAAAATCAAGTGCATCAATAAAAATTCTATGTAAAAGCACAACTTTAAAAACATTTTAAATACACTTTTTTTTTCAGAGATTATTACCAAAAGGAAATCCGCTCCCTGTTTAGATGATCTATAATGGTGTAAAACTGTCAAACGATTGTTCTTGTTTATGAAAACCACCACTTGTAGATGTCATGAGCAGCTTTGTACTCTTTGTGCCTACCGACGTATTCGCAGGCCTGACAGATATACATGGTGAACTCTTGATTCCAGTGTACGAGATGCGGCATCGCTGTCAAATGCTTCCTCCATTTGAAGTAGCGCAAATAGGCTTTGTCGTCTTTGTCCAGCTGATGCAGGTAATTCGCCAGAGCTTCAGCATTGGGGAAGTCTTCAACGTGAATGAAGGAATTTCCTGGAACAAAGTCTTCGTAGTTTTGTCTTGGGGGTCCCAGGACGACAGGGACGGTCCCGGCTGCAAGGGGACCGTTTAATTTCTCCGTAATGTAGTCCTTGTGAATAGAGTTCTCGAAAGCAAGGTAGAATTTACACGTCTCTATGGTGGGGAAATAGTCTTCGTCTCGCAAGCGTTTTCCAGTTGCACGTCCAAATATGTGCACTTTGATGTGCTTCCTTAACTCGTTGTAGTAAGCCAACCTGGTCCCTACTCCAGTACTGGGGTCCATGTTGGACACGAACCAGCAGAGAAGTTTGTCCTTCCTTGGGATCAAGATGTGCTTCTTTATTTTTTTGTTGATGATCAGTCGATGCCTCACAGAAATGTCCGCATCCCTCCTGTAGGACATGGTGAGGTTGAAAAGGTTCTCCAGGCCGGGGATCTTCGGCGTGTTGGTCGGCGATTCCACGTGGAACCAGATCCACTTTTGAAACGGAGGGCGGGGAGATGGAGGCAGGTTGGACAGATCCCAGCTGATAGCTTTGTGGAAAACAAGAACCGCGTCGGCTTTATTGTACAATCTCCGATCTAATGTCAACTGGCAGCCGTCGATGTTGTATAAGGTTTTACAGTCGTTGAAGTCCCACTGGTAGTTTTCGGGCAGGAACCACACCAGCAGGATGGGTTTTTCCTCCTCAGCATTGTTTGCCATGTAAACATTGTGCTGATACTGAGAAATGTGGTGAAGGTTTTTACATGTCTGCGAGTTAAAATCAAAGAACAACAGGCAAGAGAAGAGTCCTACAAGCCAACAAGTGGCAATGAGGCCAACGTGTTGTATTTTAGATGTGATGTAAACCATCTCTGGTTCCTGGTGGAAGGGAGAAAGAAAGAGAAAAAAAAAAACAACAATGAAGAAAAGCATTATTATCATTTGTTACCAATCTGATTGGCCAAAAAGCACTGATTGTTTTCTTTTCTAAATAATACAATGCTGTACAAAAAAAGTGCCTGTCTGTGATAACCCAAAAATGTATATATAGCCGATCATTTGTTTTGAAAAATGACTACTAAACCTTCCGGCACAAAAGGGTGAGTACCTTTGCAATTGCCAAAGGTCAAAGAGGTCAAACATCCATTTAGCTCAAGGATCCGGTTTATAAGCACTAATGTCGGCTAATTATTAAGCATATAAGCAGGGCAGAAGGAACCAGCAAATATCACTTGTGAGAGTATCTCTCGAAGTGGGAGCTCATGAGTCCTTCAAGGCCCTTAATAAGCCCTTGTTGACAAGATCCTCTGCCAAATACATGACATCTGTTCGTTGCAAACCCTCGTGTGTAATACCATTTCAAATTAATGTGGATAAAGAAAAACAGGTTTTAGGGCGTTATTGTGTTGGAATTTCCAGTCACATCGGATTATGGTTTTGTAATATGGGCTTGCTTTAGGAAACAAAATGTTCTAACGTAACATCCCCGCCGGGTTACACCCCGTGTGTTGGTCCAACAAAAGTGCCTACTGTTACTAAACATGTCCATTTGCATTTTACATTTACATTTAGCAGATGACCTAATCATTTGTTTCTTAGGGGCACGGTGGTTTAGTCGTTAGCGCGTTCGCCTCACAAGGTAGCCAGGGAGAGGGGTTCGATTCCCGCCCCGGCCATGTGTGTGTGGAGTTTGCATGTTCTCCCTGTGGGTTAGGAGGTTTTTCTCCGGGTTCTCCGGTTTCCCCCCGGTCCAAAAACATGCACGGTAGCTTGATTGGAACCTTGGAAAATTGTCCCTAGTGTGTAAATGTGTGAGTGTGTGTGTCCTGTGATGGGTTGGCATTCCATCCAGGGTGTATCCTGCCTTAATGCACGCTAAACTGAAAAAAAGGCAGTGCTAATTTGTTCTTTTACAGGAAAGCACCTGCAAAAATAATGAAGCCACACTGATCCTTTTCTGTATCCGTTCTTTTCTTGCCATTGTGTGTGCAAGTGCCTGAATAGTGAATACATTCATCTATTCATATAGTGGGCGGGGTTTGAGGCGCAGGGCTATTATTCGGAAGGTCGGGGGGTTCGAGTCCCGGTGTCCGCCCTTGGGTCCTTGAGCAAGGCCTTTAACTATCTGTGCTCCAGGGGGCGCTGTTTCATGGCTGACCCTGCGCTCTGACCCCAGCTTCCAATACAAGTAGAGGTATATGAAGAAAGAATTTCACAAATAAATCCTATTCTATTCTATTTTAAATACATTATTATTAGTATTATTATCATTATTACACTTACTTTAACATTTCACATTTGAGGGAAGGCTGATAAGATCTACCAGCATACAACATTACTAATAAAATGGATATTTATTAGATATATTATAAGTTTATTATAAGGACACTTCATGTACAGTTGGATTATGAAAGCGTGCTCTATTTGGGAATTTAAACGTAACATTTCAATGCAAAGGACTCGTAATCAGGGGCTTTTCAGTGATGACATGCTTTAGATGTTTTGTTTATCCTGTTCATCTGTCAAATGTATGTAAACTCGCACATTTTAAATACTCAGCACCTGATTTGCGTATCAATGTGCCGACTATGATGATGTTATTGATTTGACTGGATACACTACACTGTCGTTTTTGCTGAATACCAAAGCACCGACTTCATGACTTAAAGCATAAATTCAGCGTTAACTCGGCCTGTGTGCACGTGATATATTGCCTTATTAGTACACAAGCAAGCAAGACAAATGAACTATTTTGGCTAATTAGATTTAAATTCCAGGCAACATGGTAGCTTGTTGTTTTGCTTATAACGACTCACCTCCACACGACCAGAAAGGGAAAGAGAGGATGGACTTCCCTCCTGCTGCAGTCTGCCTGTGACGCACTGATGCTACACTACACTGCGGTGTGGAGACACGTTGCTGAACTTATCTACATTTTTATACACATATATATATATATATATATATATATATATATATATATATATATATATACAGACGTGGACAAAATTGTTGGTACCCTTTGGTCAATGAAAGAAAAAGTCACAATGGTCACAGAAATAACTTTAATCTGACAAAAGTAATAATAAATAAAAATTCTATAAATGTTAACCAATGAAAGTCAGACATTGTTTTTCAACCATGCTTCAACAGAATTATGTAAAAAAATAAACTCATGAAACAGGCATGGACAAAAATGATGGTACCCCTAGAAAACACAGAAAATAATGTGACCAAAGGGACATGTTAATTGAAGGTGTGTCCACTAATTAGCATCACAGGTGTCTACAACCTTGTAATCAGCCATTGGGCCTATATATATGGCTCCAGGTAATCACTGTGTTGTTTGGTGATATGGTGTGTACCACACTCGACATGGACCAGAGGAAGCAAAGGAAAGAGCTGTCTCAAGAGATCAGAAAGAAAATTATAGACAAGCATGTTAAAGGTAAAGGCTATAAGACCATCTCCAAGCAACTAGATGTTCCTGTGAGTACAGTTGCACATATTATTCAGAAGTTTAAGATCCATGGGACTGTAGCCAACCTCCCTGGACGTGGCCGCAGGAGGAAAATTGATGACAAATCTAAGAGACGGATAATCCGAATGGTAACAAAAGAGCCTAGAAAGACTTCTAAAGAGATTCAAAGGTGAACTTCATGCTCAAGGAACATCAGTGTCAGATCGCACCATCCGTCGTTGTTTGAGCCAAAGTGGACTACATGGGAGACGACCAAGGAGGACACCATTGTTGAAAACGAATCATAAAAAAGCAAGACTGGAATATGCCAAACTATACATGTTGACAAGCCACAAAGCTTCTGGGAGAATGTCCTGTGGACAGATGAGACAAAAATCGAAGTTTTTGCCAAGGCACATCAGCTGTATGTTCACAGACGAAAAAATGAAGCATATCAAGAAAAGAACACTGTCCCTACTGTGAAACATGGAGGAGGCTCTGTTATGTTCTGGGGCTGCTTTGCTGCGTCTGGCACAGGGTGTCTTGAATCTGTGCAGGGTACAATGAAATCTCAAGACTATCAAGGAATTCTAGAGAGAAATGTACTAGCCAGTGTCAGAAAGCTTGGTCTCAGTCGCAGGTCATGGGTCTTGCAACAGGACAATGACCCAAAACACACAGCTAAAAACACCCAAGAATGGCTAAGAGGAAAAAATTGGACTATTCTAAAGTGGCCGTCTATGAGCCCTGACCTCAATCCTATTGAGCATCTTTGGAAGGAGCTGAAACATGCAGTCTGGAAAAGGCACCCTTCAAACCGGACACAACTGGAGCAGTTTGCTCATGAGGAGTGGGCCAAAATACCTGCTGAGAGGTGCAGATGTCTCATTGACAGTTACAGGAAGCGTTTGATTGCAGTGATTGCCTCAAAAGGTTGCGCAACAAAATATTAAGTTAGGGGTACCATCATTTTTGTCCATGCCTGTTTCATGAGTTTATTTTTTTACATAATTCTGTTGAAGCATGGTTGAAAAACAATGTCTGACTTTCATTGGTTAACATTTATAGAATTTTTATTTATTATTACTTTTGTCAGATTAAAGTTATTTCTGTGACCATTGTGACTTTTTCTTTCATTGACCAAAGGGTACCAACAATTTTGTCCACGTCTGTATATATATAAAATTGTTGTTGTTTTTTTTGTTTTTTTTAAAAATTATAAATAATTAAATAAAAAACTCCCCTCAAAAAAAAGGCACTATATATATAGGGGGCACGGTGGTTTAGTGGTTAGCACGTTCGCCCTCACACCGCCAGGGTCTGGGTTTGATTCCCGTCTCGGCCATGTGTGTGTGTGGAGTTTGCATGTTCTCCCCTGTGCCTCAGGGTTTTTTTTTTCCGGGTTCTCTGGTTTCCCCCGGTCCCAAAAACATGCACGGTAGGTTGATTGCCACCTTGGAAAAAATTGTCCCTAGTGTGTGAATGTGTGTGTGTGTGTGTGTGTGTGCCCTGCGATGGGTTGGCATTCCATCCAGGGTGTATCCTGCCTTAATACCCATAGACGCCTGAGATAGACACAGACTCCCCGTGACCCAAGGGAAGATCGGATATAGCGGTAGAAGATGACATGAATGTATATATATATTATATATATATATATATATATATATATATATATATATATATATATATATATATATATATATATAATATATATATATATATATATACACATCTCTCTATCTCTCTCCTATATATATATATATCTATATATATATATATATATATATACCCCATTCCCTTTATCTCCTTTTATCTCATATTCAAAAATTTATCATTATTAATATCATATTTATAACTGAGAAGTTGACGGTTAAGGCAAAGGATTAAATCTGATATACTGATATACCTTTTGTGACGTACCACCATTCGATCCCGGATGACTTCACTATTGCTGCATGTGCTCCTCTAAAAGCAAGAGACATACCCAGACTGCAAAACAAACACAAACAACAAACAAGTATATTAAAGAGCACTTCATCTCAGAAATAAGGACGTCCTAATAGGTCTAATTATACCTGGTTCTTTCAGGTTTTTCCAGTGATCGTGTCTACAGTTTCCTTGTCATATGAACTTTCTTCTCTTCAGTACTTAATTAAATTAGAATTCATTCTACTAAATTAATCAAAATAGCATTTTAGAGGAAGCATTTTGGTTGCATTCGCTTTTGCTTTGATCATGCGTAAATATAAATAACTATGTTTTGGATTCTATAAATGGAAATTGTGGTAATGATGATCAAATGTATTTTAAAAACAAAAGAAAATAATATACATGTGTTCAGTAACGTGTACGTTCAGCATCTGTAACCCACTCTGACTGTAACTCCAGGTTACATCCCTGTCACCTGCTCCGTAACACAGAGGCGGCTTCCTGGAAATGCCTGTCAGCCAAACTAACATGTGTTACCTGATCCATGTGTCTCGCAGGCACTTACCTATTAATAGTGAATTCCCACCGCTGCTCCTGCTGTCAGACTCCAGAGAGACTTCTGAGTGCGATCGCAGGTAAAGAACAGAGATTAACCACCAGGAAGTAGACAGGTAACACGAAGCTCCGCCCTCTTCTCTCTACGAGCCTGTATCACGTTACACACACACACACACACACACACACAGAACACCGCGCCTTACGCCTCTCTATCTAGTCTATCTATCTATCTATCTATCAATCTATCTATCTATATCTCATCTCTCTCTCTCTGTCAATCTCTCCTCACTCTCTCTCTCAATCTATCAATCAATCCCCCCCCCTCTCTCTATCTATCAATCCCCCCCTCTCTCTCTCTCTCTCTCTCTCTATCATCTCTCCCCCCTCTCTATTTGACTAAAGTCAATCTGATGTAATAAAATGGATTTAACATGACTAATGTCAAATAAAGGAAAGGATAAAGTCTCCCCCCTGCTTCTCTCTATCTCTCTCTCTCTCTCTCTCTGTCTATCTATCAATCTCTCCCCCTATCTCTCTCCCCGCGCATTCTCTCGCTCTCTATCTATCTCTCTCTATATTCAATCTCTCCCCCTCTCTCTCCCCCGCGACTGTCTCTCCCTCTCTCTCTCTATCTATCTATCTATCTATCTATCTATCTATCTATCTATCTATTCGCGCTCTCTATCTATCATCTCTCCCCCTGCTCCTCTCTCTCTCTCTTTTCTTCTCCTCCTCTATATATATATATATATATATATATATATATATACAACCCTCTATCTCTCTCTATCTCTTCCATCTATCAACCCACCCCCCTCCCTCTCTCTCTCTAGTCTCTCTCTCTCTCTCTCTTTGTTTTTGATCAAGGGAAATGGCAAACAAAGTGGCTCAAAACACTGACCACGATGCAGTAAGAATTTTCTCCAGGCTTTTAAAATCCAGGATTAGTATTGATTTTAATGTTTATAAGAGTTTGAGGGACATTAAGGGATGTTGACGAGACGCTTTATGTTCTGTTATAGATGAAGAACTGATTTTTACACCAGATCTAAACTGAACAAACACACACACACACACACACACACACACACACACACACACACTTTTACTGTCGTTGCTTTTATTGATGTCCATCTATTGTCCCGAACTGATATTTATTTTATTTATCTTTTTATTTATTTATCTATTTATTTGACTAAATAAGTCAATCTGATGTAATAACATGGATTTAACATGACTAATGTCAAATAAAGGATAAGCCCCCCCCTCTCTCTCTCTCTCTCTCTCTCTCTCACTCTCTCTATCTATCTATCTATCTATCTAGATCTATCTATCGATCTCTGTCTCTCTCTATCAATCTCTCTCTCTATATCAGTCTCTCTATCACTCTCTCTATCTATCTATCTATCTATCTCTCTCTATCAATCTCGCTCCCTCTCTCTCTCTATCAATCTTTCTCTCTCTATCAATCTCTATCTCTATCAATCTATTTCCCCTCTCTCTCTCTCTCTATTTCTCTCTCTCTCTCTCTATCTCTCTCATCAATCTCCCTCTCTCTCTCTCTCTCTCTCCCTCTCTCTCTATCAATCTTTCTCTTTATCAATCTATCTCTCTCATTCTGAGGTTTCCAATGTATTTCAGGTTTTGAACTGGTTTCCTGGTTTGTTTTCTTGTGGTTCCTGCTTTTATTTGAAGTTAGAAGTTACATGTTGTTCAATCAGAATGTTCAAAAGAAAGTGTTTCTGCTACTCAACATGTTCACATTCCATTTCCATTCAGCAGATGCCCTTATCAATCTCTCTTATCCCTTTATCTCGCTCATATTTGATCAAGTATACAATGAGACAATAAATGATTCCAGTAAACAGTAGAGATTAACAAAAGACATGTATGAATCAAAACAGTAAGCAAACACTTCCTTTTTATATTGTATGTTCCCTTTTTTCTTTTTCTGATTCAACAAAATAAAACCGATAGTGTGAGGCCGGGTGTTGACAAAGGGTGTATAAAGGCAGATAATAAAAGATTCGGCTTGTGCATTAGCCAATAATTCTCTCAAACTACATTCCTGCATCTGTTTACTGCATAAACACGAGCGAACAAGAATGTAAACAGGTTATTGTGCCTTTTTTTCCCGCCCTGAAATAGTTTTCATTCGTGTGTTCATGATTTCTCAGCTCTGCTAAAGCTACCGATGTTACTGACAAACTATACAATAAATAGTCATTTACACTACAAAACTGGGGTCAACAAATAGCACAGCTGTATACAATATAAACTGTCGTTACATTACACATTCCTTTAACTAGAACTGAGAGGTTTTATATATGTCTAATGTTATATATGATATTAGATAATAATATTAGATTCATTCATTCATCTTCTACCGCTATATCCGATCTTCCCTCGGGTCACGGAAAGTCTGTGCCTATCTCAGGCGTCTATGGGCATTAAGGCAGGATACACCCTGGATGGAATGCTAACCCATCACAGGGCACACACACACACACACATACACACACACACACACACACACATTCATACACTAGGGACAATTAGGGACAACCATTCATACACTAGGGACAACACTAGGGACAACCTACCGTGCATGTTTTTGGACCGGGGGAGGAAACCGGAGAACCCGGAGAAAAACCCCCTGAGGCACGGGGAGAACATGCACAAACTCCACACACACATGGCCGAGACGGGAATCGAACCCGGATCCTGGTGGTGTGAGGCGAACGTGCTAACCACTAAGCCACCGTGCCCCCATAATATTAGATATTAATGTCTAATATTATATATAATATTAGATAATAATATTAGATATTAATGTCAGGTTTCCCTAACGCAGCTTCAGTTTTGACCACACACACACAAAAACAAAAAAAAAAAATATATATATATATATATATATATATATATATATATATATATATATATATATATATATATATATATATATATATATATATATATATATATATATATATATATATATATATACTGTTTAATGTTGCTAACAGCATCCAAATCAGTTCCAACCCTTAAACCAGTTAAACCAATTCAGCTTTACTCCAGGGGACGAACAGCATCGCAGCATTCGGGACAAACGCATTGTGCTTAGCCTGGATACAGGATGTTTACTGTAAGCATCGCCGCGGTGATGTAAGTTATAATTGCAGTCACGATCTGTCGAGTCAACAAAAGGTTCTACAATGACCGACGGCCCCGATGTTGGCGCAATGCATATTTTAATTGATATTTGATCTTTGCACAATGTTTTTGCTTGCTATTATGTTTTGAGACTATCTAATTTTGAGATGATCCAATTGGGCATGGATGATAACATCTTGCTATATGCTAACCGAGCGGGTCACGTGTTTCCCAGGTGAGGGGAAATTTTTATGTGTTGGCTAAGCAAAAGGGTTGCGGTTGCTCAACAAGTAAGGCTGCCATTCTGCCTAAAGTGGATAATTATGTATTATAATTATGTGTTATTATTATGTGTTTATCTCTCTATCTATCTATCTATCTATCTATCTATCTTTCTATCCATCCATCACCAAGACCCTCAACCCTCGGCTTCACGTGCACCACAACATGGCCGACTCGGACTGAGACACCAACTGAGAGTGAAAATGTACAAAAGTGAAATATTTCCGTTTGATTGACAGAGAGAGTTGTCAGAGCCGTCTCGAAGCTCCACCTCCTGAAGATCAGTCATTTTTTTTTACTTTCCATCTGCTTTTGTCACCACTGGATTTTCCTGTTTAGCATTTATTAAGGACACGACCGAACAACTTTCAATAGTGAATTTAAAAAAATAATAAAAAAAAGCCAAAAGAGCAGAACCTTGATTGGTTTCAGAGCTAAATGAAAAGCGAAAGACAAAAGTAGAATATCTAATTAAACATGTCATTTATGATTAAAAGTGTCCTTTGCATTTTTAATGCATGTTAACATGTATCGCATATCAATATCTGACAAACTTGAGATATAATGATGTATCGGTCCCTTCAACATATTTAAGAAATCTATTAAAGACTAAAAATGTTTTTTCAGTATTTCCAAGAATACACGATAGAATAAAGGTGTTATTTTCATTAATTAGTCTAATTCCTTCGTCTAATCATTAGATGAATCAGTGTGAAGCACTTGACTAAACTGGAATGATGTATTTCAAATAATTTATATATTTTTTGATGAAATATTTTCGCAGTATTGTAAGTCTGGAGGGCACGGTGGCTTAGTGGTTAGCACATTCTCCTCACACCTCCAGGGTCCGGGTTCGATTCCCGTCTCGGCCATGTGTGTGTGGAGTTTGCATGTTCTCCCAGTGCCTCAGGGTTTTTTCTCCGGGTTCTCCGGTTTCCTCCCGGTCCAAAAAAAAAATGCATGGTAGGTTGATTGGCACCTTGGAAAATTGTCCCTAGTGTATAAATGTGTGTGTGAGTGTGTGTGTCCTGTGATGGGTTGGCATTCCATCCAGGGTGTATCCTGCCTTAATGCCCATAGACGCCTGAGATAGACACAGACTCCCCGTGACCCGAGAGAAGATCGGATAAAGCGGTAGAAGATGAATGAATGAATGTAAGTATGGATTTTCCTCCTATGTCTTTTCTCGTTTTTGCTTGCTCATAATGGACGAAGTTCCACTTAGAGAATTATTTCAAACAGATATGTATTTATTCTATTATTTCTTATTATAAAGTGCATTATTTTACTCTCTTACTTCAGTAACTTTGTAAAGCTTAGTTGAGACGATGGCCAAATAAAGAGTTTCTGGGTTTGTTTATGGATTGTTTGTATTGTCAAATTTACCACAAACATGTTCAAATGGGGGTGCACGGTGGCTTAGTGGTTAGCACGTTCGCCTCACACCGCCAGGGTCCGGGTTCGATTCCCGTCTCGGCCATGTGTGTGTGGAGTTTACATGCATGTTCTCCCCGTGCCTTAGGGGGTTTTTCTCCGGGTTTCTCCGGTTTCCTCCAGGTCCAAAAACAGGCACGGTTGGTTGATTGGCACCTTGGAAAATTGTCCCTAGTGTATGAATGTGTGTGTGTGAATGTGAGTGTACTGTGATGGGTTGGCATTCCATTCAGGGTGTATCCTGCCTTAATGCCCATAGACGCCTGAGATAGGCACAGACTCCCCGTGACCCGAGGGAAGATCGGATAAAGCGGTAGAAGATGAATGAATGAATGTTCTGTAGAGATATTGCCATGTGTTTTTTTTTTTACTACTTGGCAACAAATTTTGCAGTCTGGTAATATTACCAACAGGTGACGACGTTCTACAGAAGCTTTTTTTTTCATTCGTGTTGGTTTAAATGCTGGATTTCCACCTCTTTAAGGATGGATTAAACCTCGCCCACTCTGAACCATGTCCCTCATGATAAAAGAATGATTTTTATTGTTGATAACATTCATTCATTCATTCATCTTCTACCACTTTATCCGATGTTCACTTGGGTCACGGGGAGCCTGTGCCTATCTCAGGCATCTATGGGCATTAAGGCAGGATACACCCTGGATGGAATGCCAACCCATCACAGGGCACACACACACACATTCACACACACATACACTAGGGACAATTTTCCAAGGTGCCAATCAACCTACTGTGCATGTTTTTGGACCGGGAGGAAACCGGAGAACCCGGAGAAAAACCTCCTTGAGGCACGGGGAGAACATGCAAACTCCACACACACATGACCGAGACGGGAATCGAACCCGGATCCTGGCGGTGTGAGGCGAATGTGCTAACCACTACGCCACCGTGCCTCCGTGTTGATAACATATCATTCCGATTTCTCTCCGGGGAATGTCTGTTACTGTCAAGCCATGAGACGACCAAATAAACGGTCCACAGACCGAAAAAGCCAAAATCAATATTATTCCATTTCCTCCAAGCTTTAACTTTTTATAAGATGCTCAACATTTTGTTTTGTTTTGTTTTTTTTTAAGAGAGATCTTGCCATGAATCTCAAAATGCATTGATTAAACACTGTGGTACATGTGACCAATTTAGTTTGTTATATTATTTATTTTGTCCCTCCTAAACCCATCTGTGCATTACAAATACATTTCCTACATATTACCGTGTATTAAATAATATTACACCATGAGAAAAATGAATGCAAATACACACACTGTAGAACATTTCCAAGAACCCATGTCTCTATGATTGAACCTCACAGTATTATATTATTTGTGTGAGAATTTTTCATTATTTTTATTTTTAATACAATCCCAATTTCTACATGTTCAACATTTCTTAATGTTTTATAGTTAATATGGATTTGCGAGATTTGCATATCAGTGACAATTTACATTGTCCCAATATTTTTGGAATTGCATCGATTATCTGGATTGAAATTCATTTCATTCGGCAAAAAATAAATAAACAAACAAAAAAATAAACAAATAAATCAGACAATGTTCAATCGGAACGTTCTCTCATGGTGTATGTACACTGCCCCCTATCTGTCAGACTGCACACGTTCACTGAGCTGTACTATTTTTTTTTTTCCGTTACGGGAGAATTTCTCAACTGTTTATAAAATACGGTATCGGCTGTAAATATTATTATAATAAGATTGCTTTGATTGCATTACCCATTTTTTATCAATTTTATTATTATTATTAAAATATTACTGAAGTATATAGAGAAAAATATTGTTTCTATTTTATACCAATATAGCTATCCAATATTTTTTCTCAGATTGACATTGCAATTACATTTTATTTTATTATTATTTTTCATTTTAATACATAGAACATTGACTTTACCAAGCACCAAGTTCTTCATGTCATTCACACACACACACACACACACTGATCAAGTTACACTGGGTTCACTGGTGTGTGTCGACAGGATCCTCCGAGCATCGTCATTTTGCCTGTTACCTTCACCTTTCCTTCCATCTGGAAAATTCTCTTCGCTTTCATCCTAAAAAATATAGATATTAAAATCTTATCATGGGGTTGCTGCATTGTGGATGCGGGACATCAGTTATACTAAGCTACACCTGGACCCTCTCCAATCCTCATTGACAGAGCGAGACGAGAAGGAACAGCGGGATTCCACACCTGCAACATCACATCTATGGAGATGGAGTGACTCCGACAAGGTCTCTTATTAAAATATGATTATTATTTATATAGTCGAAAATAACATAATGTTTGGATGGAGAGAATTTTATGCCTCTTAGAGATCAAGATATTTCCTCCATTCTCGTTCTATAAGGAAACCAGATGGTGGTCTGTAACAACTAAACATTAAAATATACGTTTTTGAACTATTTAGCTATTAGATAATCTGTGGTATGGGCACGGTGGTTTAGTGGTTAGCCCGTTCGCCTCATACCGCCAGGGTCCGGGTTCGATTTCCGTCTCGGCCGTGTCTGTGTGGAGTTTGCATGTTCTCCTCAGGGGTTTTTTCTCCGGGTTCTCCGGTTTCCTCACTGGTGCAAAAACATGCATGGTAGGTTGATTGTCACCTTGGAAAATTGTCCCTAGTGTATGAATGTGTGTGTGTGTGTGTGTGTGTGTCCTGCGATGGGTTGGCATTCCATCCAGGGTGTATCCTACCTTAATGCCCATAGACGCCTAAGATAGACACAGACTCCCCGTGACCCGAGGGAAGATCGGATAAAGCGGTAGAAGATAAATGAATGAATGAATGAATAATCTGTGGTATCTAGAATTATTTTTCACGGCAAAGCTAGTGTGGATCGGTGTTTGTGGAGGTTAATCATGTATTGTTGACTTATTCTGTGCCACTGCATCATTATTTCACCAGGAATACCTCATTCAGTGTGTAACAGGGAGGGAGTGGATGTTTATTTATTTATTTGTTTGTTTCTTTATTTATTTAATATATCAAGCCCTGGGTGGACGCAAAATGGCTAACCTCTATGGAGATGGAGTGACTCTGACAAGTTCTCTTATTTTAAGGTGGTGGCTTAGTGGTAAGGTGTTGGCCTCTAGACCAGAAGATCACAGATTCAAACCCCACAACCACCAAGCTACCACTAATGGGCCCTTGAGCAAGGCCCTTAACCCTCAATTGCACATATGATTATTATTTAGACTTGGAAATATCATATGGAGAGATTTTTTTATACAGGGAACTTTTTTGTTGTTTCTTACGAAGGCTGACTTAGCTTAGCTTTGAGGTCTCTTAGAGGCCCAGGGTCTTTTAACCTGTAATGCTTTACTGGACACCAGTTCTGTCCCAAACTTGAAATGGGAAAAAATGGGATATGGGGACGTGGGGAATGATCAATGACTAGAGTGAAGGCCATTGGCGATACCGGGGTACTACACATAGCACATAGGATAAAATACAGGAAGATGTTACACCACCAGTTCCTGAGCAATGTTCTGAAATGTGTCCATCTGCATTGGTAGATACCAGGATGCCATGGGTTTTCCAGTATAGTTATTCTTGGTTGTATTGTTGGTTTTAATAGACCCTCTTCATCAACTCCTGCTGAGAAATCCCAGACGTCCATGATCAAGATGATGCAAAGGATTCTCCACGAAATGTACGTCGAGCCAGAACTGCTGTCTGAGCTGAATGAGGAACAAAAGCAGATCCTCTTCTACAAGATCCGCCAGGAGCAGGTCCGACGCTGGAAGGAACACGAGGCACAGGAAGAAAGCTCACAGCAGGGCTTTGCTCTATCGAAAGGTGAGACGATTGTAAACAGCAGGAAGAGCATGAGGTCAAGTAGGCTTTGTGAGGTCGTCATACATGGAAGATATTTTTTGTCTACAGGAGAGCGAAAGCACATTCAGTGGCTCCGTGGCACTGACGGTGAGGTGTGGGTTTGGGTCATGGGTGAAGCTTCTGGAGATAGGCCCTATGAGCAAATCATCAAAGAGTTGATGGAGGAGAAAGCTCAGAGGCAGGCTCAATTAGAGGCTCAAGAGCTGTGGTGAGTATTTACTGTATGGAGAAGGAAAAGCTGCATACCAAGAGTTGCCCAACAATATATAATGTGTATATATATATATATATATATATATATATATATATATATATATATATATATATATATATATATATATATGATATATATAATGTTTATTTATTTTGTTCTTTGCCTTAAGGCGGAAAAAAGAAGCAGAGATCAAGCAAAAGTTCAGGGACGCCATTGCTAAAGAGAAGGCGCGCCTGGTAGCTGGGAAATGGAAAGAGGAAGCAGAGGACAGAAAAGCAGCCAAACAGGAAGAAGAGCGCATTCAGGAGGAGCTAAAGGCGAAGATTTATTTTATAAAGTTATGCTTTATACAAGGGCGCACGGTGGTCTAGTGGTTAGCACGGTCGCCTCACACCGCCAGGGTCGAGGGTTCGATTCCCGTCTCGGCCATGTGTGTGTGGAGTTTCTGCATGTTCTCTCCCGTGCTTCAGGGGGTTTTTCTCCGGGTTCTCCGGTTTCCTCCCCCGGTCCAAAAACATGCACGGTCGGTTGATTGGCACCTTGGAAAATTGTCCCTAGTGTATGAATGTGTGTGTGTGTGTGTGTGTGTGTCCTGTGATGGGTTGGCATTCCATCCAGGGTGTATCCTGCCTTAACGCCTGAGATAGACACAGGCTCCCCGTGACCCGAGGGAAGATCGGATAAAGTGCTCTAAAGTGAAAGGAAAAGGCACTTATATATATATATATAATTTTTTTTTTTTTTTTTGGGACGAAGGACAGGAAAGTTAATAATTTTTCACTCTCACCTGCTTTATTGATCTCCAATGAGGTCTTGATGTCCATCAATGATTCAGCGGCCGGTAATAAGATCATCTTGAGGGAATAATAAAGGGCTTGTTTGTCTGACAGGTTCGGCCCAGTGTGTTTGTGTGTGTGTGTGTGTGGAGGAGGGATATATGAGGAAGAAATTCCATACAGAGCTGCCTTTACTTATCACTTAATTACTACCTAGCTCATCCATCTAACCTTTTCCCAAACCATGAACCATGAGTGTTGTCTTGCCTACAGAGACGTGAGGAGGAAGAGAGGCGTAAGGGAGAGGAAGAGGTTCGGTGTGCGAAGGAGAAACGAGTCAAAGAGCTGTACATCTCCTTACAGCAGGAGCAAAAGCAGCGAGAACATGACGACAAAGAGTGGGAAGAACAACGTCAGTAGCGCTTTCATCCGTGTTCCTTTCCTTTATCCTTTCATTTGTCTCCTATCTTTTCATGCTGTCCAATTCTGTCCCAGTGCAACGCTCCAAGGCAGCAGACGAGGAAATGATGAGGAAAGCACGCCAAGCCAGAGATGAATATAAGCGCCAGTCCGTCCGAGCCTTGGAGAAAGGTCATTTCAAGCAGCAGATACCTGTAAGCAGGAGACACAGTGCGATGGGAATAGAGCCAGCCGCCAAATCGCAGGATAACGTCCTGCCCTGTGACAAAGAGCGTCCTCGAGGCGGCCTCCAGCCTGCAGATCCTCCACTTTATCGCCGGAGACAGATCCGCAAACAAAGCAGCACTGCAGCAGAGCCACTCATGGATAGGTGACTTTACCTTTAACTGTATACTCGATATAATCTATAAATAATATATCGTATATAGAATGAAATTCGCTAACCCTACCGTTAATGGTAAGGACATGAATGGGCAAAGACATGAAATTTGTAAGCAGCATTATAGAACCAAAACAAAACAAAACAACGCCACTGTTTGAGCGAAGTCTAATAGACCCCGGTCTCATTCACAACGTCACTTCTGATTGGATAATTAGTCCATTAATGTTCAATAAACGTCTCCTTACTTCTTACACCGTTACCAGTGATGGGAAGCTTACTTTAGAAACATAATAGATTACAAATGACCCTAATCAAAATGTAAGGAGTAGTGTAACTTGTTTACACACACAAGTGTTTACTTTTTGACTACTTTCATTTGTCCACTAGGTGGCAACTACTGAAATTAACATTTTAAGGAAAAAGAAAATTTCAAACCCTCGTAAAGAATAGGTTATATTTTTCAAACGCATCAGTAGCGTATTGTTGACGGCGGGGGTGGGGGGGTGGGGGGGTAGTCTGAGGTGCGGCGAAATTTTTGTCGAGAAGTGGGGGGGGTGGTGTCTTTGGGATTTATAATCTTTGGCATTTTCAAAATTCATTAATTAATTGATTTATTAAATGGTTGATTGATTGATTAATTCATTCATTGGTTGGTTAATTACTTTATTAATTAATTGATTATTTAATTAATTATTATATTATATTAATTGATTATATTAATTAATTGATTGTTTGCACATTTTTTTTCTCAGTAACTGTAACGGATTACTGTTACTTTTATTTCGCAATGCAATTACGTAACGCCGTTACTCCCCGACACTGTATGATCAGTGTAGTTACTCCTACACTGACCATATAGGAGACGCGCTGTGTCTCCTATATATAACCCATTGGTGGGCTGTGCATGTTACACCCAGGCTTTTAGCGACTTCCTGTCTGAACCAATCAACCTTTAAAAACAAATTTAGAAAGTCCAACGAACATAATTTAACACGTGTCCTTTCACTGGAGCCACACCTGCACCGCCAGCATACTGTATGCCATCTCCAGCATCGATATTTAACTCGTAAAATGACCCTGGAGTTTTTTTAATGCATTTTTTTTCTTCATTTTATGGCTTTCTAGGTGGTTTGAAATGAATGCAAATTGCATGTTTCCGTGCAGGTTTTTGGGAAAGAAACTCTTTGGCCGACGTTTCCTCTTTCCACTGAATGTACGAGGGTTAAAGTTTCTGGCGTGCACCGCTGATTTGCATCATTTTCACCCACACATTTCCATAAAAGCTCCACAAAATTCCCCAAAAGCTCGAGTGCACAGACGCCTGCAAACATTACATGAAGAATGAAGCCGGTAAAGCCTGTCGGACAGCTGCAAGATGCATCGTCTGAGCATTATCATGTCATTCTTTTCCACTCTCCTGTAAAGGCGCGCCACTGGGTTTTGGAGTGCGTTTGTGGTGATGTAGAATCTGGAGGTGTTCACGTTCGTCCCAAAGTTGTTTAATGGGGTTGAGGCCAGAGATCTATAGCAGGAGATACTTCCGCTCACCATGTAAACTTCATGGCGATGGCTTTGTGCGCCGGGGCGTCTACAATTGTACTGCTCCATACAATAATCTTCCCCTCTTTCCTTCCATTGTAGCCCTGGGTGGGTTCGAGCTCCTCGTCCCAGCTCTAGAGAGTCGATCATACTCTGGTTCTGTGAGGATCAGAAGGCCAAGAGGGCTGGATATGATCGGACCAGCGACACCATCGCCACATGGTTTCATGGTAAACTAGCTCACAGATGTACACTATATGGACAAATAGCTTTTCCATCCATGTGTGTTTTTTTTCCCCAAAGGCACATGATTGTATAGGATGCGGTAGCGCTCTATGTCCTGAAACCTTCCTGAAACCTATGTCCTGGAAGGCAGATGCATGAAGAAATACTTTGCATGTGTGACCTGCTTAAGAGTAATGCGTTCAATCCCATTAAATTGGATGCAAATTAGAATAGAAACTCCTCCCAGAAGAGTGGAGCTTGTTCTCCAGGAACAGGAAATGGGGATTTAATGTGGCATGGTCAGTGCTATATGCTAAATATACACAAACCTTTTAACCTTCTGTTCGTACTGTCGCTCCTGATCCGCCAGGACCTGTTTTGTAAACTGAGACCTAACAAAAGACAGTTGGAGAGTGTGTGTGTGTGTGTGTGTGTGTGTGTGTGTGTGTGTGTGTGTGTGTGTGTGTGTGTGTGTGTGTGTGTTTGAGAAATGACAGGGGTCCTTAAATAATTTAGCTCTTTCACTAGGCTAATTACTGGCTAAGCCCTGCAATTTTGTGTAGTACAGATGGATCGAAGAGTGCCGCTCTTGTTCAGGGGTGGGAAAATTATCATCCGGCCCCTTGGTCCTTTTAATCCGGGCCCACCGAAGTTCGGTACAGAACTGTCCAAATAAAATAAGATCATAATTATTGCTATATTCATTGGCCTGTAATTGCCTGACCTTCCACCAGATGGCGCATTAGGCTCAGTGAGTGTTAACTTTAATGCCTTTATGCCTATATGTATGCATCTGGTGCTGGCCCCGCCCCGTCTGTAACATTTTAAAACACAATGTGGGCCCCTGAGCCAAAAGGTTTGCCCCCCCCTCCCCCTTTCCTCCGCTCTTGTTTAATTGACAATAAAGCTGACGAGTGTGTGGGTGTGTGTGTGTGTGTACGTGTGTGTGTGTGTGTGTGTGTGTGTGTGTGTGTGTGTGTGTGTGTGAAATTCCACCGGGACTTGAAGCACTCCTTTCATGCCTTAACGAAGAGCTCTCGAGGTAAGGATACGTACACAACGAGATACACCAATCACCGTCGAGTCAGGGGTTAGGGTTACACAGACACACCTGGTTCATGCGCCCTACATAGGAAACAAGGTAACTAGAGGACTCGCACTCGGCTCTCATGCTGGGAAAGAGACGACAGGATTACAGCGTGTTTACTTATATTATAGCTTTACGTTGTTTTTATCCCGATTTGTTTGGTTGGTTTTAAGGAAACGTTAAGACATCTTTATTGAAATTAATTAATTAAGAACTGTATTTCCTTATTCTTATTCTTATTATTATTATTATCAGAAATAGGAATAGTTGTTTTGTTTGTTTTTTTTAATTATAATAATATTTACAACATATTTATTTCTGATTTGGGATCCTGTTAATCTTTTCATATAAGAACGTGTGTAGATATACAAAGAAAAATACAAATAAATAAAAAAATAAATAAATCAGTGTAATGATAAACAAACAAACGAATGAATGAATGAACGAATAAATAAATAAATAAATAAATAAATACATAAATATGCTTGATAATAATTAAACTAAATTTCCAGTATATTAAATTTAAATATGTAAATAATCGATATATTATATTAGATTAGATTACATTACATTACATTACATTACATTATATTATATTATATTATATTATATAATTTGCCTCTATGTATTTAATTTGTTTATTTATAATTAGTGCTATTATATATTGATATGAATCTAAAAAGTTGCTTTTGGAGTATGATTTTAATCAAATTTCTTGACCAATACTGAAACAGCCTGGCATTTTTACTTCATGCAACTAAATTTAAACCAGAATGCAGGTCCTTATTGCTTTGCAGCCACCTGTAGCTCTTTTTCCTTTTCCAGGAATAATAACACGCGAGGAATCGGAGAAGTTACTGCTAAGCGAACCTGAAGGCTCTTTCCTGGTGCGGGTCAGCGAGAGAATCTGGGGTTACATTCTGTCCTACCGCACAGCCACCGCCTTCAAACACTTCCTGATTGACGCCTCGGGGGATTATTACAGTTTTCTTGGGGTGGACCAAAACCGCCACGCCACTCTCGCCGACCTCATCGACTTTCACAAGGTGGGTTAGCAGGAGTGATTCTCTTCATTCATCTTCTACCACTTTATCCAACTTCCCTCGGGTCACGGGGAGTCTGTGTCTATCTCAGGCGTCTATGGGCATTAAGGCAGGATACACCCTGGATGGAATGCCAACCCATCACAGGACACACACACTCACACACATTCACACACCCACACACACACACACACACATTCATACTCTAGGGACATTTTTCCCAGGTGCCAATCAACCTACCGTGCATGTTTTTGGACCGGGGGAGGAAACCGGAGAACCCGGAGAAAAACCCCCTGAGGCACGGGGAGAACATGCACAAACTCCACACACACATGGCCGAGACGGGAATCGAACCCGGACCCTGGAGGTGTCTTTATTTTTATTTCTTTAATAAGTGTTCTATCGATATTAAGATCTTCCTAATGAGTCATAGCAGCACAGTGACTCTCAGTTTCACTAAGGAAAAAACCCAGTAGTACAATATGAATGAATGCTTGAATCTGATTGGCCAGATGTGAACAAAGTGTAGTGATACTTGGCTGCTTCTATGGCAACAATGCAGACAATGATGAGCCATGTAGTCTCTGAGACTAATAACTAGTGCTGTTTAACAAAGAAAAACTTTGTGTTAGAAGAGTGTTGGGCGGGAAAGCGGGAAAGATGGTATATAAAGGCTTGGGAATAGACAGAAACAAAAAGAAGGGAGAGTGAACTTCAAAGTGTGTTGAATGAATGAATGAATGTCCTTTTAAACCGTCACTGGGAGTGAGTGTGTACGTGGAAAGTAATAAATATGTGACTGTGAATGTGTTATGCAGTCTAAAAGTGACATAGTGAAGGAATTGTGTTTATATATATATATATATATATATATATATATATATATATATATATATATATATATATATATATATATATATATATATATATCATATACTACATATCTCAAACTGTTTTTTATCAGTTTTATAGTAAACTCGGGATTTAATAGGGATCCTCTTTGCTTCCAGGAGGAAGTCATAACCACCACTGGAAACGAGCGGCTGAAAGAGGCATGCAGGCACACTGCGCCCCCTGGTGACTACGGAGGAATTTTACCATAATCAAACTTATTTATTATTTTTTTTTTACATTCCTTCTGAATTCATGATAACGATGATAAATACCAGTCTCTATAAGATAAGACTCGAGAGGAGGAAGGGGGTGGGCTTTGTAATCTTTAACATTTTCAAAACTAAGTCAATTAATTTACACCTTTTTTTCTCAGTATCTGTAGCGATTTACTGTTACTTTTATTTTTGTAATTAAATTACGTAACGCCGTTACACGTAACACTGCATTTAACGCTGCATTGGACTCCTTTTTTTCACTATCATTGACTAGAACAAACTCTTATTTAGATTTTTTTTTAATGTAATGTCAAATCAGCACTAAATAAATAGTGTTGTGTAAATATATTCGTTATCTCTTCGTGCACTGATGCATGCAGATGCAACCACATGCAAATCAGAACTCACGGAAAAAGAAATTAAGCCGAAAATGAAACTTGTGCGTGCGTGTATATATGTGTGTATACATGCATTTATATTTATATGTACATAGTTTAATCCGTCTCAAGGGGAAGGTGAAACGGGAACAAAAACTGCAAAAGACTATTTTCAGATGAACATTTTAAAAGCTTTATTGGCATTTTTTAGTAACTAAAGCGTTTATTTCAATGCACAATTCACGTTTTATTAAATGCAATTTCTACACTGGGGTGCGTGTGATGAATCTCTCTTTGGGCATCTCTTTGGGTAGCAAGTGGCACAGCACTGGGTGATCTCTCTCTACACGCACTGCTCCGGGGTGTTGCTGTGGCTCAGCGGCGTGGAAAGCGCCACGTGACTCAGGCGGCACGTGTAGGTTCTCCCGGAGCTCCAGCGCTTTCTGCTGAGCGTCAGGACGCTGGTCTGGGAGAACGTGCCGTCGGGCTGGCGCTGGTAAGGACCCGTCTGCACCTCGTTACCCGTCACACTGCTGCTGTCCTCAGACCAGGACATGGTCACACCTTCAGGGTAAAAACCCCGAGCAACACACATCACACTCACATCCGCTTCCGAGAGAGAAGGAGCCAGAGAAGGAGCCAGCAGGAGGATGGAGGGAGGAGACTGCGCATGCGCTGCAAAGGATATCGCGATTATTCTTTCAAATTTATAGAAAAACAAGTTTCCGTGGAAAATTGTGAAATAAATATACAAACAAATGTCAATTATTATTTTTTTATAAAATTGAATACAGATAGTGGGCCACGGTGGTTTAGTGGTTAGTACAAGTTTGCGCCTCACACCGCCAGGGTCTGGGTTCGATTCCCGTCTCGGCCATGTGTGGGTGGAGTTTGTGCATGTTCTCCCCGTGTCTCAGGGGGTTTTTTCTCCGGGTTCTCCAGTTTCCTCCCCGGTCCAAAAACATGCACGGTAGGTTGATTGGCACCTTGGAAAATTGTCCCTAGTGTGTGTGTATGTGTGTGTATGTGTGTGTGTGTGTGTGTGTGTGTGTGTGTGTGTGTGTGTGTGCCCTGCGATGGGTTGGCATTCCATCCAGGGTGTATCCTGCCTTAATGCCTGAGATAGACACAGGCTCCCCGTGACCCGAGGGAAGATCGGATAAAGCGGTAGAAAATGAATGAATGAATACAGAAATATAAACAGTGAAAATTGTGCTTTTTACTATTAAATGCGTGCTTATTGAATATTTCGAGATGAATAAATAAATAATAAATATGTAAAAAGTAAAATTAGCATGAACTTAAAAATCTATTTTTCGGAAATCGTAAGCGAAATGTAGAAATTGAAACAGGGATGTAAACAGTGTAAAAAGTGCGTTTTATTATTCGATACCTGCTTATACATTCATTCATTCATTCATCTTCTACCGCTATATCCGATCTTCCCTCGGGTCACAGGGAGCCTGTGCCTATCTCAGGCGTCGATCTCTAGGGGGGCATTAAGGCAGGATACCCATGGATACACCCTGGATGGAATCCTGGATGGAATGCCAACCCATCGCAGGGCACACACACACACACTCACATACACACACACACACATTCATACACTAGGGACAATTTTCCAATGTTTCGGGGGGAGGGGGGGATTTATTTAAAAAATAAATAACAATTAGATAATATTAAACAAAACGAAAATAAATACATTATTATTATTATTATTATTATTATTATTATTATTATTATTATTATACACTATTTGACTCTAATGGCAATAAAAAATATACCGTCCAATATACCATCTGAAACAGGGTTTCACATTTTTCAATAAGTTAAATAAAAGGACTTACCGATCCTTAACTCCGTCCCTCCGCCGAAGCTGCCGTGGCACCGTGTTACAGCGTCATACAAAAACCTCATCCCAGCACGCTGCTCCTGCTCAGACTCAACACCTCAAACTTCATAATACTGAAGCTTCTGAAGGAATTCCAAAGACATGTGATGTGAGAATCCCAAAGAATTTGAATTCTAATTATTCCTGACCAGGTTGAAGCTTCTGGATCTCTTGAGATGGACCTTCAGAACGCTCAGGAGGTTTTTGTACAGTGGACTCACTGAACTGCAGCACTGTGATGGTCTTCGCAAATGATGCAGCCGCAATAATACATCGCTTCGTCCTCGGCTTCCACTCGGGCAATGTTCAGGTACTCGTCCAGATGGTTGTCTGTGTATGTGAATCGACTGGACAGACCGCTGGCTCTGTCGCTATCAGCTAGCACAAACTTCGGAGTATCTCCAGCTTTCTGTTGGTACCATGAAATGGTCCAGCTCCCACTATTCCTCCTGCACAGAATCTTTACATCCTGGCCTATATTGACGTTCATGACCTTCTCCTGGGTCAGATGCACTATGGCCTCAAACCCTGTGGGGAACAAAACAAACAAGAATCCCGTTATGTGATCTTACGCTCTTTGAGAATGACTTTTATAACTTGAGGCTGAACATGATTGATGGGATCACGTAGATTGAATCAGCACTGAAGGATCCTGCGGTCTTTTTTTTATGCCTTCTTTTCAAACGTGATGCCAATAATAAATCTCAAATAAAGAAAGAAACGTTACCTGAGAGGGAGAGCAGGAGTCCGGCGAGAGCAGCGGTGCTCAGGAACATGGTGATCACAGAGAGAAGACGCTGATGATGATGATTTCGGGTGATGGTGGAGGTTTATAAAGAGAGGCAGCGCGCTGTCTCACACAGTCACTGCAAAAACCAAATTTGCATACATTTGCATGTACATTTTTTTTATCAAATTTAAAAAATGGGGGGGGGGGTGTTTGAAAGGGTGAAGTAATGTTTATACTTCAAACATTTATTACTGAAGAAATTGAGAGTGGAATTGTTCAGTTGTGCATGGTTTATATTAATGTGTGTTTCCATAGCATTTTATTAATAGTCATAATTGGCGAGAAATGCCACGATCTTTATAAATAAATAAATAAATTGATTGATCGATTGCTTGATTGTAGAGCATGGTGATTTAGTGGTTAGCACGTTCGCCTCACACCGCATGTAGGTTGATTGGCACCTTGGAAACTTGTCCCTAGTGTATGAATGTGAGTGTGTGTGTGCGTGTGTGTGTGTGTGCCCTGCAATGGGTTGGCATTCCATCCAGGGTGCATCCTGCCTTAATGCCTATAGACACCTGAGATAGACACAGACTCCCCGTGACCCGAGGGAAGATCGGATAAAGCGGTAGAAGATGAATGAAGGAATGAATGATAAATTGATTGTTGGAGATCTGTTATGGACCTCCAATGAAATGAAACAATTCAGAACACGCAGTTATAGAAAAATAAAAAATAGAATAGTCTCGCTAAATTATTTATTTATTTATTTATTACGTACAGTATACTGACAAAATGAATCAAAATGAATCATTAATACACACATATATTAGTACATTTCTTTTTATATGTACACTTACATGTACGCTTACATAAATAAATAGATGGCAGACGCCCTTATCCAGAGCGACTTACAACTGAGATTTAAGGGCCTTACTCGAAGGCCCACTAGTGGTGGGATTTGAACCTGCAATCTTCTGGTTCCAGAGGAAAATGCCTTAACCACTGAGCTCCCACCTCCCATTTCAGGAGTGGACAGTGCTGTGGGTTAGTGAAAGTTTCATCTGGAGGCGGTGAATTTGTTTACGCTTTGTATTTTCGCACTATTTTCGACTATTTCCGCTTCACTGCATTGAACATTACGGTGTGATTCATTTATATCCACGGCTTTTTAACTAACTCACACTAACAACACCGGTATGATGTCGGAAATGAATGACTTTTGCGGACGCATTCGGGAGACAAACATTTAAATGTGTAGGTTAATGGTTCAACTTCTGATCACAAGGTTGTGAGTTCAAATCCCAAGCACAACCAAACTGCCAATGCTGGGTCTTTAGAGCAAGTCCCAACTGCCTTTCCTGGATAAAGTTGTCTGACAAATTATATAAATGTAGTTTATCGAGTAAATTAGAGCATGAATGGTTTGATGACCAAAAACACATCAAGGCACCAAGACATCTTCATTCACCTTCATTCCCAGCAACGGAAACAGTCTGTGGCTGAAACTGAGTGGTATTATGTGAATTGATTGGTGTTCATGCCTTGTCATGTTCAGACATTTTATAGTCAAAATAAGAATAGTTTAATGAGATACCAGGAGCGCAATGAATAATGAAATGATCTTACTCTGTAATAAAAGGTCAAACCCAAAACCTGTACATCTATATAAGGCAAAGTCCGTCATATTTTTATTGTGCCTTATAATACCTGGCTTATGGATTAGTGGTTAGCACGTTCGCCTCACACCACCAGGGTCTGGGTTCGATTCCCGTCTCGGTCATGTGTGTGTGTGGCGTTTGCATGTTTTCCCCATGCCTCAGGGGTTTTTTCTCCGGGTTCTCCGGTTTCCTCCCCTGGTCCAAAAACATGTACGGTAAGTTGATTGGCAAATTGGAAAATTGTCCCTAGTGTATGAATGTGTGTGTGTGTGTGTGTGTGTGTGTGTGTGTGTGTGTGTGTGTGTGTGTGAGTGTGTGAGTGTGTGTGTGTGTGCCCTGTGATGGGTTGGCATTCCATCCAGGGTGTATCCTGCCTTAATGCCCATAGACGCCTGAGATAGACACAGACTCCCCGTGACCCGAGGGAAGATCGGATATAGCAGATGAATGAATAGAAGATGAAGATGAATGAATGAATGAATGAATGAATGAATACCTGGTTTAATAAATGCCAGATGATTTTTTTAAGTTCACGTCGACCCTGGACTGGATTAGTTTCCTATAACAGCACATCCTGAAATTGTTATGAGGTTGTTTCATGTCGTTGCGTAGCAAGAACTAAGGAGGACCTCCAGCATTTTGTTGCTACCATTAAATGTACTTTTCGTCATTTTTTTACAGTGCATAGTATTGACACCTTGGAGTTTCGGCTTCTTGGATTTCTCCCGAGTCATCAAATTATCCAAATAAGACCTGACGAGAATAACATAAATGTTTAAATTGGGTTTTGTTTGTTGATGAGCAGGAGTTTGCAAAATATCATGTTATAATGCAAAAATACCTTCCCAAAAGAAAAATGAAAAAGGGTTTTGATCATCTAACCATCATGTGTTTGATCACGTCCCTATAATGACCGACCCATTTTTGCAGCTCATATTAAAGTGTTATGAGCCACACACACACACGCAAACACATGCACACACACACACGCAAACACACACACACACACAAACAGAGTTTCAGTTCCTCAAGCTTTCTGAATCTCGGTACCATTTCTGAATATAGCTAAAAGGGAGTTCCCATATATCTGCACACCTGCACACCACCATGTAGCCATGCATGATCGCTTTGCATAAGTGTTTTGCATAATTATCTATTCGAATAAAATATTTACATAACATATTATTGGAAAACAATGCGGTGGCCATTAGAGGGACGTGCACGATACATTAAAGATATATATTAAGCAGATGTATGTGTGTGTGTGTGTGTGTGTGTGTGTGTGTGTGTGTGGAGTTTGCATGTTCTCCCCGTGCCTCAAGGGTTTTTCTCCGGGTTCTCCGGTTTCCTCACCACCCGGTCCAAAAACATGCACTATAGGTTGATTGGCACCTTGGAAAATTGTCCTTAGTGTGTGTGTGTGTGTGTGTGTGTGTGTGTGTGTGTGTCTGTGTGTGTGTGTGACCCTATAAACCCCAAAACTGAACCAGAAATTACCCTTAAAGATATATATTGCAAAATGTGAAATGATACAAATGCAATGTTTAGTGTTTTATTGAAGCAAAGGTTAAAAATAAAGTCAAAGTCAAACCTAAAGCAACAGTGTTACAATACACATGTAATAATAATAATGTAAATACAATCAAAGCAACAAATCAAATTATTGCAAAGATTAAAAAAAATAAATAAAATAAAAAAGTATATTTCATGGGATACAGGCGGCCGAAATGAGCTTCCTTCGCAGGGTGGCTGGGCGCTCCCTTAGAGATAGGGTGAGAAGTTCAGTCACTCGGGAGGAGCTCAGAGTAGATCCGCTGCTCCTCCACATCGAGAGGGGCCAGCTGGCGTGGCTCGGGCATCTATTTCGGATGCCTCTTGGGCGCCTTCCACGGGAGGTGTTTCGGGCATGTCCCTCCGGGAAAAGGCCTCGGGGAAGACCCAGAACACGTTGAAGGGACTATGTCTCTCGACTGTCCTGGGAACGCCTCGGTGTCCCCCCGGGGGAGCTAGAGGAAGTGGCTGGAGAGAGGGAAGTCTGGGCATCTCTGCTTAGACTGCTGCCCCCGCGACCCGGTCCCGGATAAGCGGAGGAAGATGGATGGATGGATGGATTTCATGGGCTTATATATTACTTATCATACTTGCATATGCACTAGGTTTCCTATCTTTAAAAAAAAGACATTTACATTAAAATCTAATAATAGGTGATTGTAAATCTTATAATACATAGATTCAGGTAGTAGCAGTGCTGCTGATCTACATGATAAATTCATTCATTCATCTTCTACCACTTTATCTGATCTTTCCTCGCGTCACGGGGAGTCTGTGTCTATCTCAGGCGTCTATGGGCATTAAGGCAGGATACACCCTGGATGGAATGCCAACCCATAGCAGGGCACACACACACACACACACACACACACACACACACACATTCATACACTAGACAATTTTCCAACGTGTCAATCAAACTAGCGTGCATGTTTTTGGACTCGGAGGAAACCGGAGAACCCGGAGAAAAACCCCCTGAGACACGGGGAGAACATGCACAAACTCCACACACACATGGCCGAGAACCCCGACCCTGGCGGTGTGAGGCATGCTAACCACTAAACCACCGTGCCCCTACATGATAAATATTGGTGGGAAATATCGTTTTTTTACTGATGCACATTTGCAATAAATACAAATGCAATGTTGTATTTGTTGCACACATTTTTTAATTCAGTGTTAACTTATATATTATACACCATCCGACTTGCTAAATCTTACCATCCTGAATATGTAAAGAGAGAACGTGAGAATGCAAAGTATAAAATGTTGATTATTTAATAGAATAAATTACTATTTACAGACACAGATTTTATCATTGAAATACAGACAGACAGACAGACAAGATCTCCACACGTGCGTCCTAACGCCTAAAAACAGACCGCTAAAACATGCATAATCTTAACCCGCCACCAGAGGGCAGACTTGTGTCATATTTCATGTACTTACTGACCAACAGGTGGCAGTGTTGATTAAATAATCCGTTTGTTACATTATAACAAACACTTGTTAGATTAGATTATATACATTTAATGTAACATTCTGCAAATAGTGGCGTATTATTGAGGTATATAAATTCATCATGTGTGGATTATGAAATAAAGTGTACACCCTTCCTAAGGCATGTTGACCAATAGATTAATTTTCCCATTTTTAGGGGTATTTTTTGTTTGTTTCTGGGCAAATTTATAATCTTTATTGCTTCATCCTCAACCTTACTGAACACTGGAATGCTGTCGCTCACAAATTGTCAATTTTGCAAACAAAACAATATCGTATGATAGATAGGGATTTAGCGGGGGAACGGTGGTTTAGTGGTTAGCACGTTCACCTCACACCGCCAGGGTCTGGGTTCGATTCTTGTCTCAGCCATGTGTGTGTGGAGTTTGCATGTTCTCCCCGTGCCTCAGGGGTTTTTTCTCCGGGTTCTCCGGTTTCCTCCCGGTCAAAAAAAAAAAAACGTGCACGGCAGGTTGATTGGCACCTTGGAAAATTGTCCCTAGTGTATGAATGTGTGTGTGTGTGTGTGTGTGTGTCCTGTGATGGGTTGGCATTCCATCCAGGGTGTATCCTGCCTTAATGCCCATAGACGCCTGAGATAGGCACAGACTCCCTGTGACCCGAGTCGGATAAAGCGGTAGAAGATAAATGAATGAATGAATGAAATAGGGATTAAAAAAATATATTATGATAAAAAAAAATGCAGTGAACATTTTCCTCATATACTCTGTAAACGTCAGTGATTCACAGGATGGGCCTCGTTATTAGGCTACACAGTTATGTCTTATAATAGCAAAGTGCTTACGAGAACGCTATACAATTCCTGTGTGTATTGTGTAAAAGGGGAGGGGGGGGGGGGCGGCGTTGCTCACCCACTTTATTACTTGCCTGCTCCTTGTCCAACTGTTCACTGCGAGACTAAAGCTCATGTGTACAGAGATAAGAAGAAATCCATGGAGGAAATCTATAATATAAGCTCTGCTGAAATGCAGTAATAGAATAGTGTGAAGGATCATTCACAGGGAAAAAAAACTCTAAACTAAAAAAAGATTAGATGAGATTTAAAACAAATGTGCTTCAGTGTATGTGTGCGAATGGAAAGTCAGGAGCAAAGTTCAGGCCACATATTTTGCATGATTGTGAATGAATACCCAATCGGAATTTTTTTTCCACCCCATAGTCAGAAAGCAGCACATTTTTCTGTATGTTGGACATTTTAGACTGATTCTATCCATTTTTGTTGGTAAATATCCATTATATCGAGGTCTTTATTTCTATACATCATACCATACTACTGTATATCCACTTAAAATATAGAAAGCACCAATCCAAGCGTGTGATGATAACCCCTCCTGTGGAAATCTTTAATGATAGGATGAATATCAAGACAAATCAGTAACAAACTTTATTCCGTGCTTTATCTTTTAATTATTATAGCTGGGGAAGTGGTTGTGTCGTAGTTAAGATTTTTATTTGGTACGTTGAGGGATAAAGCCCCTGCTTTGCCAAGTTGCCACTGTTGGGCCCTTAAGCAAGACCCTTTAGGATCTGTATAATGGTTGACCACTGAATATGTCTGGGAGATGCGAAGAAAGACTTTCACTGTAATGTAATGCAAGTAAAAAGCCTTTAGATTATTATTAAATTAGGCTATATATGTGTGTGTGTGTGTGTGTGTGTGTGTGTGTGTGTGTGTGTGTGTGTTTTCTTAAAGTACTGGCATATTTGACCTTGTGATGACATTACACGGTCATATTTATAATATAGATTTATAACAAAGGATTTTTTTTAAAAAAAGCGGAATTATTAGTTTATAGTAGAGAGACTGGGATTATGTTTAGACAGCATCATTTAGCTTGTATATATATATATAGTGTGTGTGTGTGTGTGTGTGTGTGTGTGTGTGTGTGTGTGTGTGTGTGTGTGTGTGTGCATAAGCCTTGAGACTTGAAGCAGCTCGTTCTACCGTCGTCATCAAAACACGGCTGCTGATTGGTTGTCCTGTCATTCGCGTCATCACCCTTATTCCCACACTGCCATTCATGAATATTCTGCACAGTTAGGGGCGGGACATGGGCGGGTGTTCACGCCTCCTGTATAAAAAGGCGAGGTCGGGTTAGTGGCTGTGATTATGTCAGTGCTGTAGGGTGCTTTGTGAGTGTCTCTGAGTGGCTCCTTCTTCTCCTCCTCCTCCTTCTTCTCCTCCGCCTGCTGCGTTTCCACACCTGAGTCCGTCATTTCATTTCATCTGCGACTGCACAGTTCATGTCGTGAAGCTCTACATGACTGCCTGCTGTCCACAGGTGTACCAGTAAGTCTTTTTCCCCTTTATTTATTATTTTTCCCCTAAAATATAAAAAATATAAAACCCATGTATGATTTGCTTTAAAAAAAAACATTGAATTTCCTGTTTTGCCTAGTAAGAAATATGTTTGTTTATTAGTTTTGCTTTCACTAACAAAACCCCAGTTAAATTCCAGTATGTAAATTGCTTTACAAATGCGTAATCCTAAATCTTTTGAGAATCAAGTGCACTAGATGCTTGATGCCTAATGAAATGTAGGGAGCATGGGGTAAGTTTGTCTACACCCTCTTTTTTAGGTTTCTTGTTTGTGTCCTTTTTTTTTTGAGAAACATGTATGTTAAATAAACATATTGCAATTTTGACATGCATTCAAACGTGTATTCTGCCTTTTCTTTTCTTTTTTTTTTTATTTAGATTAACACTTTTTTTCTTCTTCCAAAATTGAGTTTTTTTTTTCTTTTTATGTATTTATTATTATTATTTTTTTAAAACACCACCACCGACAACGCGCTCCAATAGTGGTTTAGTTTCAAAATGCCGCATCTTGGATCTGGGGTGTGCAAACTTTTGCGTGCTTTCCACCATCAATTCCACAGGTCCCGTATCTGCTCTAAACGCACTTGTATCCGCTTTGTGCGCGTGCGGGGAACGCATAACGGTGCAGAACCGATTTATATCTAGAGGGAAGAAATGAGCGCAATCCATCTGCTGGTAATGTTTGCTGGGAGAGAATTTATAGGAAAACATATATGCGGATTTTTTCCTTGTAAATTGAGATCAGGCGCAATCCAGCAATCACTCTGCAACGCAGACCAACATTGAAACTTGTTTGTGCATGTCATGTTTGTTTTTGTTTGTTTTTTTAACCTTATTATAGAACTTTTTGCAATAGAGCACAAGCTGATATTATCCCCGATCATAGATTTAAGTCTAGATTTCTTTGACACCATGATGGTACCGGGTTTAACTTTCACAACATGCATGCCATTAAAAACCTTAAATAATTGAAGCTACATAATGGGACCTTGAAGATCACCGGTGTAGGTTTAAAGCTTTACTTTAAAAGTTAATCAATGGTCCACCGAGTTCACCTTCCATCTAGAAACGGATAAACGATGTTTCCTCTTCGATTTGCGTTCGGAATGTCAGACACTGTACTGGGTGCAGATATGTCCCCTTCATCTCATTCATTCATTCATTCATTCATCTTCTAGCGCTATATCCGATCTTCCCTCGGGTCACGGTGAGTCTGTGCCTATCTCAGGCGTCTATGGGCATTAAGGCAGGATACACCCTGGATGGAATGCCAACCCATCATGGGGCACACACACTCACACATTCATACACTAGGGACAATTTTCCAAGGTGCCAATCAACTTACCGTGCATGTTTTTGGACCGGGGGGGGGAACCGGAGAACCGGAGAACCCGGAGAAAAAAAAACCCTCTGAGGCACGGGGGAGGGGAAGGCGGCTGGAGAGAGTGAGGAAGAAACATGCAAACTCCACACACACACATGGCCGAGACGGGAATCGAACCCGGATCCTGGTGGTGTGAGGCGAACGTGCTAACCACTAAGCCACCGTGCCTCTCCTCTTCATCTCATGCTGTTAAAAATAAGTCTGTTCTCGCCCGGAACGAGAATCCACTATTTTGGCTGCGTGTGATTCCCAATAGTTTAGAAAATGCTCTTCCGACTCTAGAAGGAAGCCGTGATCAATAGGCTGCATTATAGTCTGAGACTGACTTTGCCCTGGAAGTTTCGCAGTGGTGTTTCCACCCAGATCCTGCACTGCGGTCAATGTGACTCATTCAGGTTCCTCGTCCCTGTGAAAGGTCACGTTCCATTGTGTGGAATCGATCTGTTTTTTAGTTTGTTTTTAAATATATAATACGAGGGGGAAAATAGAAATACCATTCACTTCCAAAGTACATGAATTACAGCATTACGCATATTCCCTTCTCGAGACGTAAGATGTATTCTGCAGTCACCTCCCCTGATCTTTCACCTGATGAGTTTGCTGGAAGAGGAAGGTGTGTGTGTGTGTGTGTGTGTTTGTGGTGGGGGGGGGGGGGGGTGCGGTTAATGGTGCACCAGTAATATTAATGCCAAACCATGTTGCTGTAGCTTCGTTGAACGCTTTGCAGCGTGAACAGGATGCACCGACTTGACCTCCTTAACAGAACTTAAGCGCTCTCGTTCTCTGTGTGCACTCGGTGTTTTCCTGCAATAGCTTGCAATGGCTGGTGGGTTTGTTTCTTTCTGCAAAACAGCCCTTGATCTCATGTGTTACAAAGGCCTCGTGTTTCCTCTTTAAACACGACTCTTGTTTGAGGAAGCCGCGGTGATTCCGAGCCCAAGTTCGGCGCTGCGTTCGATGTCGTTTAACTATTGGCGAATAGATTTTCACAGGGTCTCTATTGATGTTTAGCAATAAACTCGTCTGGTCTTGCTCGAACCGTGTTTTCGTCACTGGGAACGCTTTTGCGGGGGGGAAATAATGGGGCTTATTGTGAAGAGCTTTTGCCAGGATAAACTGGAATTAATGAAATAGGATTGTCTTTTTCCAGCATTGTGTTCAGGCTCGAATATCCAAAGGTTGATTTGAGTTAATCTGAGTAAAAGGGATAATGGGCCTTTCTGTAAAGGGCTTTGAAGAGAATCAGCAATGCTTTTGAGATTGAACACCAGGTTTCGGGGCTGATTATAAACCATTGATCATTTGTCCTTTGTTTGGTACCTCCAGTCTTTTTGTCAAGCATCAGAATATTTTTATTTATTTATTTATTTTGCATCCCGATTCGACGGTGAACAAATTGTGCTCATGTTCCAAGTGAATCTAATTTAAGAGCTCATTATACAGCATTATTTTGTGTATATGTATGTGTATATGTATATATGTATGTATACATATACCCTCACAAGGTTTATCTTGGATCAGATTTCTTGAGCTCAATTTCTACATCTGGATTACTAAAGAGGATTTTTTTCCATCATTCTTTCTTGTCCTTTAGTTTTACTAATAATACCAGCTTTTATTTCTTTATTTTTATTGTCTATGAGGAGATTCCTAGAGCATCACATTCAGGGTCCCGTTATTCTTGGCCTTTGTTCCAGCATTGTGGCTAAATCTGGTTAATCTAAGCCTATTTTCAAAGCAAATCTTTCAAAAAACTTAAAAAAAAAAAAAAAAAAAAATATATATATATATATATATATATATATATATATATCTATATAATATATATATATATCTATCATAATCTATTGGGTCAGCCTTTATCTTCTCTCTCTGAAAACGTTTAGTTTTCTCCTCCCGTTACCCTTTGTTACGATCATGGTCAATATTTTGTTGAGCACCAGCGTCCATTCCTACAGCCTTCTAACTCCTTATCTATTGTCTCAAGAAAATATTAGAGACCCAAGAAAATCCAGTCCAGCATCCGAATTCTGTTTAAAGTGAATCATCTTGCGATTAAAGGTTATCTTGGGTCACTTTGTTGCTGGAGCCCTCTCTTGGCCCGTGTCTCTTACTTTGGCACTCTCCATCAATCCTTCCTCACATTCTTTCCTGAACCTTTTTGTGCTTGCGTCTCTCACTCCGTTCCTGCTTGGCAAGCGCCACTGACCGTCCCGTCCCATCGCGGTGGCTACCATGCTGACTGCTAAGATATACAGCCGGGACAGATGGGAAACAATGCGAGGAATGCGCAGCCAGAGAGTCCTGCGAGTTTTTTGTGTGCGTGTGTCGGCGTCGCGTGACGGAGCTAATGCATTATGGGCCTTTTTAATTATTATTATTATTATTTCTCTGTCAATATCCTGGTCATTAGATCTTCCCGTTCAACACCGTGCTTCTGTTTGAAATAAATGACTCGTCCTTCTTCTTTTATAAACGTTACAGCGGGGTTTTGGATTGCCCCCTCTTGGAAACGAGCTCTTCGGATTCGTCAGAGCGCCACAATGTTGTATTTGTTGCAAGTGTAATGTAGAGGCGGAGAACTACGGAAGCTCGCTTTGTTCAAACTGATGTTTTCTCCAACATCGACATAAAGCATAAAATCTAATTAATTGATGATGATGATGATAATGATGATTATTAACAGCCCAGCTCTATTATTAGTGTACCGTCTGGGCAATAAACATTTTATAAGGGATATTTTCGCCAAAACCATCAAAACTTTAAAAAATGTAAAAAATTTTAAAAAGCGTGCAGGAAAATCTCCAGTGATTTTATAGGGTTTTTTTTTCCATCTTTTCTCTAAATCCCACAAACATCCTGAGCCGCTGGGGTTCTCCTAAATCCCCCAGGTCACGTTCTGCCGTGTTTCCTATTAAAGCGGATGAAGAGATTTAGATGGCAGGAAGGTCCAGGGTTCAGATCTGCAAAACGGTAGCACTGCATGTCCCACACGGAGATTATCGAGATCTCCGCTAAAGCGTCCGCAGCTGGAGGATTGCGCGTGACGAGGATCACGTTGGGAGACTGTTGCTCGGCGTTCAGCGACATGGTTGGATTTTGTTTTGAGCGTGTGTGTGTGTGTGTGTGTGTCTCTCTGAGCCTTTTTATGCTTCCGTCTGCCACCCAGATTTCCTGTCTCAGTGTTGGTAAGGTGGTTGACATTTCTACAGCGCATTGCATGTTGTTCTATGTACATCACCATCATTTCCCACCTGTTGCTTTTATACAATTCTTGGTGAAACACATGAACATTTAAAGTCTGTTGGGGGGGGGGATCTCACTTTTATCTCAGCCGACTTTGATGCTAAGAATAGCTCTCCTCTATGCTAATGGGACGCATCCATCCTTTTGACTTCTTGTTTGCTTTACGAAGAGCACTTCACTCCAGACCCAGATATTTCCAATTCCATGGACGACGAAGGGTTTTGTATCACGAAGACCTAACCAACCCCACACACACACACACACACACCCCACCTTTTAAATAACACTCGTGTATGCCCGGGTGTTGTAGAGTTTAAATTGCCGCACACTCTCCCGCTTCCTCTATTTCTCTCCCGTCTGCTTTTCGTATTTTATTAGACCCGATGTTCTGTTATTCTTAGTCGAGCAGGATGTTTACGTGGCCTCGGAGCTAAAATATCGCTGGCAACGCCGAGTGTTTAGATTTCAGGCACACGTCTGTGCAATCAGTGAACATTCATTATGTCTGCTCCCTCTCTCTCTCTTTCTTTCCTTTAGACCTTTAGCAACCTTTTTTTTTCTTCCCCTCCACAGTGACCATAACAGCTGAAAACATATAACATTTGCATTTCATAGTAAATACCACCAATTATCGCAGGGAACATTAGCATTGCATTCCTTTTTTTCTTGTAAGAAAAGCAAAGGAATGTTTATTTTGCGTTAAGGCTTCTTAAAATTGTAAAGCGCGTGTGTGTGTGTGTGTGTGTGTGTGTGTGGTATCCAGATTTCTAGCAGGCCATAGATGAGTAAAGGAAGTCTTAAAACACAGCCTTCCGAAGATGTTTGATAGCACCTTAAAGTCAATTGTGCATTATTCATATATTGTAGATGAGAGTAGTTGTTGTTGTTATTTATTTTATTATATAACAGCAGCTCAGACAACTGGATTTATAATAATCTTTTTTTTTTTTTTTTTTTTTTCCCCCCTCTCTATAGTAGTGGTTTATATACAGGGTCCGGTGCAGTGAACAGGCGATGAACAATGTGTGTAATTGTGTATGGTGAAATATTTAACGAAGTAATTGCTTTAACGTTTAAGGATGGAGTCTCCAGTGTCCAGCTATGTCTCACATCATTTTTCCTGACCTAAAAAAGGGGTCCTTTTTCCGCTTCACAAGGTTCTTTTCTCGTTTTATGTTGATTTAAAAAAATTTTTAAATATAATTATTTACAGCGAAGCCCCATCACGGATCGATCCATATATAATATGGAAACCAGACTGATCAGCGGATTTATCTGCAATGTTATGGATTCTGCGAAGAGACCACGTGTTCGGGATAACGCTATAAACTAGGACTTGAAAAGTAAAAGCGTCTAGATATATTCACTACGGTACAGCCCCAGTATCACTTGGTTTCTTGGAATGGAAACTCTGCGATGTACTCCAGAAATTCCATTTTACAAGCATTTTTTTTTTTGCTTATTCAGTTTCCCTAAAGGTACAGTATGTAAAAATTCCTATTTAAAATAAAAAATAAATAAAATGAAGCAAAATTGGTTTCAAGCCAAACAAAATAAGTTAGGATGGATTTCACTTTTTGGATTTTTCTCTATGGATCAAATATGCTAATTGGGACACGCCCCCAATTCGACGAGCCCTTCCCACTTCCCCCGTATTGTTTGTATTCGTATTGTATTGTTGATCCGTATTGTTGATCTACAACACTACATAGTTATAACCATTCAGCTCACGCAAGGTTCCGTAGCCAGCGGCTCCAGATTTAATTTCTTTGTAACCCATTTGCATTGCTAAATGTGCAGGTTTGGCTTATAAAGGAGGAGATTGACTTCGGTAATCCCGGGATTTATGTGCCATCTGATGGCTTTTGTCTGGTTTTGGACATGACTGAAGGTGATGCTTGAGCGTGTGTAGAGGTGAACGATGATCACTGGCGGACGTAGTAACAGCTGTTTGGAATCCAGCAACATGAACTCGGATTCAGATTTGGTGGGGAAGCTTCAGGAGCCAACGGGATGTTTGGACCAATCACACGAGGGGTCGACGGGGATCTTTGGTTTAGTCTTCTCATTTTATTTACTTGCATCTAGCTAACATGAGGAAACGGTTACATTATATATAATAAAGTAAAAAAAAAAGAAAAGAAAACGTAGCACTCCGATGTTTTTCAATAATAGAGATACAGGGAAGTCCCATGAAGTTGTCTGGGACAAATTTATTTATTTATTTTCCCCTCCTCCCTTTTTTATGCTCATCTCACCCCAAGATTACATAAATGCCCTTGTTGGAGTTTATTTAGGTGTGTGTGTGTGTGTGTTCGCATGCGAGCCTGCCCACATTGACCACTACACCGGCAGACTTAAAATAACTTGTATGAGAAAGCATCTTCATTGCACTCTCAGCTCATACGGGAATAGATGTCCTTTCTTGACAGTGGAGTAATATTCGCCCTTTGACCATAAAACGCCATTATTAACTAGGATGTGTGAAGAGCGCCTGCGTTTTTTTTTTTTTTTTTTTTTTTTTTTTTTTTTTTTTTTTTTTTTTTCCTTCCCCATCAGCAGATTCGGGCAAAAAAAAAACAAAAAAAAACGTGACCCTTACGGGTTTGTTTCCTCCAGAGAAACGTAATGACGCACAAGTTCTGTAATGGCTGCTTAATTCATGTAGCAAATTCAGCAAGTAGAAAGCAAGTTGACTTTTTATATGGCACGTTTGTAGTGCAGAGTTTGGGCCCGTCGACCTCGTTGCGGTAGGGCATTTCGAGTGCTGTGGGACGTCGATTTCCAACCCGACCTTTAGCACGACGAGGTCGTGGTGGAATTCGAAAGCAGAAAGCATCGGATTCTTAGAAACCCCACGTTGGTTGGGGAGCTCGAGAGTTGCCACATGAGGTAGGAGGTCGAGAGGTTCCAGCAGGAGTCGCCTACACGGACCACACGAGTAGTAACATTGTTCGTCAGTGTGATGGGGCAAAAATTTTGTTGGTACTGATTGAATTTCTCACAATAATTATTTTCACATGGGTAAACATGGAGCATCATTAATAGTAATAAATAACTAAAGGCAAATTTGTTATTTCAGAGACAGTGTCACACTGGTAGCCTTTTCTATGGCTCGGTATCCATGAAGTAGCTCTCGGCTTCAACACATTTTGGGACCCATGATGTAGAGCAGGGGTGGGCAATTATATTTTCCAAAGGGCCACATGAACATATGTTCAATATAAAATTTTTGCAATTGTAAAGAGCGGTAAATGATATCATGTTATATTATGCTACCAAAAGAATAAGGATATTCTATTTAAGGAAAAGAAACAAAAAAAAAGTCAGCGCTGCTGTGCGGTTCAGCGGGCCGGATTAAAAGGACCAAGGGGCCGGATGTGGCCCCCGGGCCGTAGTTTGCCCACCCCTGATGTAGAGTATGAGTTTGCTTGTTCCAGGGCTTCTTCAGAGGGACAAATGTGTTTTGGCTTTTGTTAAGGTTTCCGCAGTATGGCTTTGAGCGGTGCAAGAGAGCTCTTCTAATACTGACTCGTTTTCACTTGGATTCTCAAGATGCTTCGTATATTGTTCCTATAAGGGTTCCCTATTAGAGGGACAGATAAAATAACCCAGGATGCAACACTGTGTAAGATCTTGCTTCATTTCTCAAGTGATATTGTTTCCTTCCATAGGTGCTGATTGGAAGCTTTTAGACTACGTACTTCTCTTGAATCGTGTCCCTGAAAGACACAAAATGTTCACTGGGAAACATTCTGGGAAAATGTTGGTGTGATGCGAGATAGAAACATAATATTGACCCTTTTATGGTCACCTCCACGATGATCACGTCACAGCGCGGTCGAATAATTACGCCCTTCCCGTCCGCAGCCCCGTGTTCGTGCCGTGCCGTGAGATGACCGAAGTGATGATCAGCAGCACTCCGATGGAGGACATACGGCTCAGCCCAAGCAAAGATCGCCTCACGTTTCAGGTACGCCGAGCTTTTTGAGGTCCTTCACGTCGTCTTTAAAGCAGTACAGCGTCAAAAAACAACAACTTTAAAGCAAAAGAAATGTTTTACATTTTGGCTCATTACTTTCACACCTGAGACGGGCTTTCCACCGTGGGCTTCATTTCAGAAGTGAAAGTTTCTGCTTTCCAAAATAAGACCAACTACAAAGAAGAGAATCATTTTTTTCTTTTCCGTCTCTCAAAATGAAAGCATATATTTTGGAAATCGGGTGTTTTCCATTGTGTATTACAGGATGACGCAGAAATGCCGCTCACTTGTTGGAACACACATTAGTGTTCGGTGTGAAGGCAGATTTGATCGTATTTTAGCTGTAGGATTGAAAAATGTTGGGAATGTTAATAAGGTGTGATGCGGGACTTTGTATTTATTTATTTATTTATTTGCATAAGTGCGGAACAAAGGTGAAGTGGCTTTTAAAGTGTTGTAAAGCTTCATTTTCTCCATTTTATTTTGGTGGCATTTGTAAGACTTGTGAGGCAATAGGAAATGAGAAGGCGGGAATATGATCCCAAATTTCACGGCTCCTTATCGTCACTTTTATTGTTTAAAAATGTAATAAATGAATAAGCTGTTGGGTGTGTAAAATACAGTGGTACCTCGGTGTGCGTCGAATTTGCCTTCGGTTAACATAGTTTCCGTCGCGTTCGCCTGGAGCGCCATCTAGAGGAACGCTCTAATTGCTTCCCCGTTCGCGATCTTCGACAAATGGGATAACTAACGTCTGATTCAGTCAAAGTCGCTTTCTGAGGAATGAATTAACGACGTACACCGAGGTACCATTGTATCAGCGGTTAATAACATGACTTTTTTTTTATACACACCCACTAATTGATTCTTATCGACAATTATGCACTTGTTACCTAATTTATCTTCATTTATACAGTAATATCAAATTGATTGTGATGTTACAAGTCTAATAATGCAGTAAGTAAACTAATTACCCAGAATGCCCTTTCTTGGGGTGGTTGTTGTTGTTTTGTTTTGTTTTTTTCTCCTTGGAGGAAGGGGAGGGAAACAATGGATCTTCTCATCTCTTTAAATCTTTACAAGTCCGTGAATTGCTTTCTCTCTCTCGTTGTTGCCTTCCTGTCAATAGATGCTTCACCCCCCCCCCCCCCCCCCTTCAACTTTCTTGATGCCATGATACACAGCCTTGAGGTCTTCCTGTGTGTGTGTGTGTGTGTGTGTGTGTGTGTGTGTGTGTGTGTGTGTGTGTGTGTGTGTGTGTGTGTGTGTGTGTGTGTGTCGTGTGTGCGCAAGAAAGAGAAGATTGAGGTGTCTGCGTCAAAAAACCGTAGAAAATCTGACCATCACACCGATTCTTGATGTTTGTTTGAGACGGACGAGTCCCGAAGGAACGCAGTAGTCCTTTGATGCCCTCTGAAAAATTTCAGATTATATTCAGCATGTTTGCATCGTGTCATGTTTCATACAGACGTCTCGTCCTCTAGTTTCGCCGACCTGAGACAAACGGAGACAAAGAAATATATATATATATATATATATATATATATATATATATATATATATATATATATATATATATATATCTGTGTATATATATATATATATACTGTGTATATATATATATATATATACAGACGTGGAGAAAATTGTTGGTACCCTTTGGTCAATGAAAGAAAAAGTCACAATGGTCACAGAAATAACTTTAATCTGACAAAAGTAATAATAAATAAAAATTCTATAAATGTTAACCAATGAAAGTCAGACATTGTTTTTCAACCATGCTTCAACAGAATTATGTAAAAAAATAAACTCATGAAACAGGCATGGACAAAAATGATGGTACCCCTAGAAAACACAGAAAATAATGTGACCAAAGGGACATGTTAATTGAAGGTGTGTCCACTAATTAGCATCACAGGTGTCTACAACCTTGTAATCAGCCATTGGGCCTATATATATGGCTCCAGGTAATCACTGTGTTGTTTGGTGATATGGTGTGTACCACACTCGACATGGACCAGAGGAAGCAAAGGAAAGAGCTGTCTCAAGAGATCAGAAAGAAAATTATAAGACAAGCATGTTAAAGGTAAAGGCTATAAGACCATCTCCAAGCAACTAGATGTTCCTGTGAGTACAGTTGCACATATTATTCAGAAGTTTAAGATCCATGGGACTGTAGCCAACCTCCCTGGACGTGGCCGCAGGAGGAAAATTGATGACAAATCTAAGAGACGGATAATCCGAATGGTAACAAAAGAGCCTAGAAAGACTTCTAAAGAGATTCAAGGTGAACTTCATGCTCAAGGAACATCAGTGTCAGATCGCACCATCCGTCGTTGTTTGAGCCAAAGTGGACTACATGGGAGACGACCAAGGAGGACACCATTGTTGAAAACGAATCATAAAAAAGCAAGACTGGAATATGCCAAACTACATGTTGACAAGCCACAAAGCTTCTGGGAGAATGTCCTGTGGACAGATGAGACAAAAATCGAAGTTTTTGCCAAGGCACATCAGCTGTATGTTCACAGACGAAAAAATGAAGCATATCAAGAAAAGAACACTGTCCCTACTGTGAAACATGGAGGAGGCTCTGTTATGTTCTGGGGCTGCTTTGCTGCGTCTGGCACAGGGTGTCTTGAATCTGTGCAGGGTACAATGAAATCTCAAGACTATCAAGGAATTCTAGAGAGAAATGTACTAGCCAGTGTCAGAAAGCTTGGTCTCAGTCGCAGGTCATGGGTCTTGCAACAGGACAATGACCCAAAACACACAGCTAAAAACACCCAAGAATGGCTAAGAGGAAAAAATTGGACTATTCTAAAGTGGCCGTCTATGAGCCCTGACCTCAATCCTATTGAGCATCTTTGGAAGGAGCTGAAACATGCAGTCTGGAAAAGGCACCCTTCAAACCGGACACAACTGGAGCAGTTTGCTCATGAGGAGTGGGCCAAAATACCTGCTGAGAGGTGCAGATGTCTCATTGACAGTTACAGGAAGCGTTTGATTGCAGTGATTGCCTCAAAAGGTTGCGCAACAAAATATTAAGTTAGGGGTACCATCATTTTTGTCCATGCCTGTTTCATGAGTTTATTTTTTTACATAATTCTGTTGAAGCATGGTTGAAAAACAATGTCTGACTTTCATTGGTTAACATTTATAGAATTTTTATTTATTATTACTTTTGTCAGATTAAAGTTATTTCTGTGACCATTGTGACTTTTTCTTTCATTGACCAAAGGGTACCAACAATTTTGTCCACGTCTGTATATACTGTATATATGAGATGTATTGATGCCCACAGATTCCATAGATTCCTGAGATAGGTACAGGTTCCCCACGACCTGAGGGAAGTTCAGATATAGCAGTAGAAGATTAATTAAATAAATAAATAAATATGTATATGTTTGTGTGCATATATGTCTGTTTGTTTATTTTCCCTTCCTGTCTCTCCCTTGTTCTGTTCACACATATTGAGACTGCCTTGCTTTATCACTTATTTCCTACTTTTTCCATCACAGCCTGTATTTCAGCTCTTTTTTTGTTACCCCTCCCACCCCCCGTCTTTTTTATTTACCTCCTAAATGAGCTTGGCTTATCTATTACATTCTATTCCACATCCCTCTCTTCTGCTGAGCCCCTGTTCCAGATGGTGACATCTCTATCCCTGAACCAGACAGAGCTAAAAATACCACTCGGGTTCTCAGTCCGTCCAGTTCTCAGGCAAATCTGAAGCTTTTGGGCTCGTTCCTCTTGTCGAGGCCAAGACCGAAGGATATAAATACGAACGCCAAGCATGCGTGAGAACCTGCGGGGAGACGCTCGCTAGTCGTGTATGTCCTTTCCCGAGTGATGTTTCAGCTGCAGGCCGGGTTCTCAGGCAATTTTATCTCTGAGTGACGCACACATGGAGCTCGCACATGCTCGTGAGCACGGACATCGAATTTCATCCGCTTCCTGACGCATCACACTTTTCCCCTTCTGCTGCTGATGGTGTCCTTGATAGATTTCCGCACTACTTCTGTAGATTGTTGAGATTGTTCCACCCTGGGAACCGTTATCAGAGAGTTGGCAGCCCAGTGGTTAAGGTGTTGGCCTCTGGACCGGAAGATCACGGGTTCAAACCCCACCACCACCACCAAGCTGCCACTAGTGGGCCCTTGAGCAAGGCCCTTAACTCTCTATTGCTCAGTTGTAAGTCACTCTGGATAAGGGCGTTTGCCAAATGCTGTCAATGTTGTATGGAGTCCACAAGTATTTCTAGTGTAAATATGTCTGTGTTGACCCAGTAATTTGAAGTAAGAAAAGATTTTAGCAGTCGTAGCTGAAGGAAACAAAGCGAGCAATTCCGAACGAAGAATTTTTAGTGGGGAATAAATAAGCCGACAAGAAAACTGTGTGCGATATTGCGCCGGCGTTGACGCGCCATCGATCCATCATCTGCTATAATGTGGAAACTTTTTGTGTTATTAATTGTCTGGTTCTGGAAACGTTTAAAATGTGACACTTTAATATACGCAAGCGACCCAAAAAAAAAAAAAGCATCGTTTTTCTCCTTGCAGATCTTTCCGGACCCGTCGGACTTCGAGCGCTGCTGCAAGCTGAAGGACCGCCTCCCGTCCATCGTGGTGGAGGCGACCGAGGGCGAGGTGGAGAGCGGAGAGCTGCGCTGGCCTCCCGAGGAGATCCTGAACAACGACGGCGAGAGAGACGAAGAGGAAGACGAAGACGACGAGGAGGAAGAGGCGATCGTCGGGAACGCACAACAGGGACAGCAAATGCAGAGAAAGGACTGACGCGTGCACGCGAGGGCACGTCCACATAAGCCGGAGTCCATCAAGGGACGAGGGGACGAGGAGGAAAGTGACGAGACGCCGAAGCTGAGCTCACACCTGGTGCTAAATTAAAGCTTTACGAATACGGCCCGCCGATTCTCTCAATGCCCTCACGTCACCCGCTCTTACACTCGGTTTAATAATCTCACTTCGAGCTCGTTTGAAGCCAGCGTCGTCACCCAGCATAGCGCATTCTCGTCTCTCGCCCGAACTCTCGCACTCCTCCTTCTCACGCACGCACACGTTTTTTTTTTTTATTATTTACGTCACACATAACTATCCGTATATAATTATGCATATGTTCATCTGTGGCTGAGGAAGACTTTGGTTCCTGGACTTTTTCTTTCCTTCGACAAGAACGAGATCCCTCAAGATGATGATCATAAATTGTTTGCTCTTTTTTTCCGTAAAAAAATAATCACTTGTTTTTTTTTGTTGTTTTTTTTGGAGGTTAACGATGTTAGGTGACTGTACAGGGTTAAACGACACCATCATTCGGACTGTTTCACTGCTTGAAGAGTTCATTTTTCCCCCAAATGCCGCGAAACTAACACGGCGAAAATGGAGCCACGAGAATTATTTAGCACTGAAGCTATAAACTGTGTAGAATGTTATTGCTAATTCTGTTAGCCTAGTCACTTTTTTTGTTGTTGTTGTTTTTGGTTTGTTTTTCCCCTTAGGAACAATTTTCCATTTAATACTGTATGTAAATATTTGTTTTTGTACGCCGACGTAGTCATTTTCACTGTGAATATTTGCATGTCATTGTACATAGATCGCTTCTTTTTCTCGCCTAGCTAACGATCGGCGATCGATGGAAGGGGGGGGGGGGACTAAAACAACGATTTCATGCTAATCACGTTCTTTTCTCTTCTTTCCATTTAGACTTCATTTGTTACGTTTAAAAAATTCTTGTTTGAATCCAGAATGTGATTTGAAAAATCATTCGCTTCCCTCAGTGGTTACACAAGGTCACCTTGGCACTGAGAGCACCTTTTTGTATATTGACACAATGTCTAGCCTTTATTTTAACTTTTTTTGGTCCGTTTCTTGTCTACTTCCTGGCTATGTATAAAAGCTTTGATCTGTGTGTGTGTGTGTGTGTGTGTGTGTGTGTGTATGCGGGTGTTGGGATCCAGGTGTGTTAAGTAGGCGTAAGGGTCCCCTCTGTGTGAACTGCTTGTAGATTTGCCTCTGTATTTTGTGTACAGCTCAGGGAGATTAGCTGCCATTTTGTCTTGGATTAGATACTCCCCTTTCCCTCCTTTACCACTTTTGTTGTAAATAAACATTTGGAACATACTTTAGTAGTCCGTTGTGTTTTGTGTGAGGTCAAATTCATACATTTCTGTGGTTTGTGTGATCGTGTGAGGTAAAAGTATTGCATGTCCCCACGCGTTATGTGATGGTGCGAGGTAAAATAGGTAAATATCTTTGAGTTGCATGATCGTCTGATGTAAAATTAGTAAATGTCACCAGATCGTGTGAGGTAAAATCCGGGAAATTGAATTGTGTTGTATGATTGTGTGAGGTAAAATCCATAAATTTCATTGTGTTGTATGATCGTGTGAGGTAAAATTTGTAAATGTCACCAGATCGTGTGAGGTAAAATCCGGACATTTCTTCATGTTCGGTGATTGTGTGAGGTAAAATCAGTAAATGTCACCATTTCGTGCGATCGTGTGAGATAAAATCCATACATTTCATTGTGTTGTATGATTGTGTGAGGTAAAATCCATACATTTCATTGTGTTGTATGATCATGTGAGGTAAAATTAGTAAACATCAGCATTGTGTGATCGTGTGAGGTAAAATTCATAAATTTTTTCGTGTTGTGTGATCGTATGAGGTAAAATTAGTAAATGTCTGTATTTTATGTGATCATGTGAGGTACAAGTAGTAAATGTCACTATTTTGTGTGATCGAGTGAGGTAGAATTCGTAATTGTCTGCATTTTGTGCGATCGCGTGAGGTAAAATTCATAAATTTCTGTGTTGTGTGATCGTCTGAGGTAAAATTAGCAAACATCAGCATTTTGTGTGATCGGTTGAGGTAAAAAAAATTGCATACGTAAGCTTCGATAGTGGACTCGTGAGGTAACACGAATCATAAACATATTATACCTTAATTTCAAATGCAATAGAAATACAGTATGAGCATTTTATGAGGTACCGCTTGTACATTTGTCGCAATGAGGTAAACGGTAAGCATCTTTGCATGTGTGAGGTAAAACTACAAAATGGTAGCTATTTTAAGGGGGGAAAAATAGAAAAATAGAACCTATACATTTGAATTCTTTAAGGCCCCGGGGTGAAACTGATAAAAAAGCCTTCTGTCAGAAACCAGAGTGGGGTGATTTTTGTTTTATTTATTTGTTTTATGCCCCTCGCTTTCTCCTTTTTGTTCTCTTCAGCATGCAAACCAAATATATCTTAAACTTTCAGTTTCACTTCCTTCTGCAGCAGCTTTAATGCAGTGTGGCTTGACTTCCTGCAAAACACAGTGCGTTCTGTGCACGGTTATTTGAATGCGTTACTGTATTTAGTTGCACAAACCGCACTGCGCCTTCCTGCCATCCCAAACCTGCCTCAAGCCTTGCACACTTCCTCTATGCCTTTACATTTGCATGGCTTTGTTTCTTATAAAGCCTTTGACCTCCGGTCAGCTGACAGGCCCACATGACATGCATTCGTTTCAGTAGCTTTTCCTTTAACTTGGAGGTTGCACCTGGTTAAAGCTTTAGCACCAAGGACACGTCATCATTAAAGATTTCATCAAAGATTTAAAAATAATACATTAAAATTAAAATAAAAAAGGAATAGGTTGGATGTTAAACACATTTGGTGTGTATATATATTTCTTATTAACCCTTTATGTGCTATACCGGTAATAAAAATCGATTACTATTATACTTTACTAGCCTTTGCAAAAGAATTAGTCATGCAGTTCAAATTTGTCATTCTATTTGAGACCTCAAATGCAAATGAAATCAGGCTCCAGTGGGAGCTTTTTTTAATTACAATTCTCACAGATTTATCATAATTTGCCAAGCTGCAGTTTTGTTTTGTTGTCTGATTTAGTAACATGTGTTGTACCAGATGCACTCAGCCTTGAAAATAGTCTCTGTGAATCAAAAAAATGAATAATTTAAAGGGGTAAAGAACTAAAAAAAAAATATATATATATATATATATATATATATATATATATTATGTATATGTGTGTGTGTGTGTGTGTGTATGTATGTATGTATATTTGTATATATATTTATATATTTAATTCAAAATCCAGGCTTATATTACATTCCTAATGCACTGCTATATGTAAATATGTGTTCTACATAATTATCTATTCATTAACAGTGTGAAAATGTTGTATAAAGACAAAACAAAAGTGATACACTGATATGTTTCAATCCTTATTTGAGAATAAAATAGTCAGCATGTATGTTTGAGGTAAAACTACTAAATACGAGCCATTTGAGTGAATGTGTGAAGGAAAAACTTTCTTTATTTTGTAGTATAAGTGTATCGTGTGTGTGTGTGTGTGTGTGTGTTTGTGTGTGGTTAAGTAACAGGTTAGCAAGATGGATCAATTGAAGAGTTCCATGCTGAGGTCTTCAGGTTACTTCCTGGAAACGATGAGTGGACATTCCACCCCGAAAAAGACACCTCATGGTTACACACACACACAAACACACGCATACACAAGCAAAGTGCATGCACACACCCCAACTGAGTTATTTATGCAGTGAACAGTGTTCAGTCAGAAAAATGTCCAAAATTACCTCATCACAATGTTAACGCTTCTGCGCATGTCGGAAATAGTGGCATGTAATGTTCGGTAGGCCTTTCTCGTAAACACAAACCTAAAATGGAGTTGCTCCATCTATGGAATTCATCCCTTTTGAGATTGCGCTGTAATAGTCAGTTAAAACTATATATATATATATATATATATAGATATATATATATATATATATATATATATATATATATATATATATAGTGTGCGCATGTGCTTGCATGGAATAGAATGCATACACTGGTGTGTGTGTGTGTGTGTGTGTGTGTGTGTGTGAGAGAGAGAGAGAGAGAGAGAGTGAGAAATAGAGAGGAGGATGTTGGATTCACATTCACACGTCTGGATTCGCAGCCACATATACAAGGAGTGTGTGTGTGTGTGTGTGTGTGTATGTGTGCACACACAAATGTTTTAAATTATTCTCAGGGTCATAGTGCTCAGTCACTGATAGCTCTTCTCTCTCATTCCCAGAATTCTTTCCAGTGGAAACAATCTGCCACTGATCCTTGTCTCTCAACACACACAAACACACACACACACACACACACACCCTCTTGCTCACACTTTCCAAACTGTCATCCGTGTTCACCCACTTACACCCTGAGCTGTCCTCAACACACAGAGCAGCACACGCTCGCCACAAGTACTGCTTTATATAGGTGCTGGCCACACACACACACACAGTACGTTTCTTTTTCTTTCTCTGTGTGTATTTGCTGGTTTGATTGTCTCTCTATCTGTTCATCTCACAACTCATCTCCACCATCATCCTTCTCTCTCATCCTCCTTATTTTTCTATCTTAAGTGTATAAAATGTATTTCAGCCCTTAATGATGCTTAGCAAATACTTTTAGCTGGAATTGGTTTATTTCATCATGGACACTTGTCCTGACATCCCCCACCCCTCTCTCACTCACTCACTCTCTCTATCTCTCTGTCTATCAATCCCTGGCTTTTCTATACAGTACCATTGCATCAGTTTATTAGTAGGCAGAACGTCATCTTATATGTATATAAGGAGCAGCTTTAGAGCACTGTTTTGGCCCGTGCACTTTTTATTGCACACGCCTGCCCTATTAGCGCACCTTTTAGGTGTTGGGTTACAGACTCGAGCTCATCTTTTTCCATACACAACACGTGTTACTGCTCCTCTAAAACCACCGTCACTGCTGGTTTGTGACCGCGGCGTTGCTGTTTAACATGCTTCAGAGCGAGCGCAATACCGTCCACGCCAATGACTCGAGTAGGAGCCGCCACATTTCAGATTAATTAATGGGGTTGGAATGTGATGAAACCAGTACTGGTGATCTACTCGTCATGACCTTTCTAGTAAATTTGCTCTTTACATCCTGGTATTGACAGGAATTTGGGTTATGAAAACACTGCAGGGTTCGTCTAAGTTGCTCTGATGTTGGCTCGTTTTCGAACCACATCATTTTCGAACACAACCCTAAAACACTTATTAAAGAACGACACGTCATACCCGTATAGTGATGAATAATATTGTTTCTATTGTCACTTTACTACCTGTAAATGTCTTAAACTTTAACCAGCGTGTATCCAGTTTCAGTCAGATGTAAAGCTGTGACCTTTTTATACATAGGACAGAGGCTATATAGCTTTATAAAGCTGTATAGTTTGTCTGTGTATTGCTGGTAGCTTGAACTCATTCATGGAAATGTAACTATAAATGGATAAAAGCTGTGATGTCATATGAGGAATATAGGATGTTCAATTATTAAAATAATAATAATAATAATAATAAAATTATATATATATATATATATATATATATATATTATTTTTTCTGTGCATGCATTTTTTTCTTTAATTCCTTTCAGCTTGTGTGTGTTGTGTGTGTGTGTGTGTGTGTGTGTGTGTGTGTGTGTTTTAATATTCTAAAGCTTTAATCTCCGAACTTCCTCCACCGACACTGATATAAAGAGGGAGTTGCAGTGATTATTTATGCTCGGAGAATGTTCTAGAAAACACTCTAAGAAGTGAAAAAACCTAAATAAACAATATATATAGAATGAGATGAGGAGTGGTCGGGGGGGGGGGCGGTTATGGGTTTTTAAAAATTCTAATTAAAAAGGGTCGAACATCACGGAGGTAAACTAGTCTGGTGGAGAAATGGAAAACTTCAGATAGGAATGCAGATTAAGACCAAGAAGTTATATGTGGATTATGGCACTTTGCGAGGCACCCTTTCCTTTTGCTCCTCTTCCAATAAAGAAAAATAGACGTGGAAGGAAGGGGGGGGGTCAAAGGTTACGAGAATGTTAAAAACAACAAATTCTTTCCGACGAAGCCTTGTTAAAGTGTGCTATCTATAGCCTGCGGCTAAAATAAACCCGAGACAGAATGTCCGAAGTCGAAAAGAAAACATTCTCTGTAGCGTTTCTTAATACGCCGTTTCCTCCCTACTGCGCTCTCATTCTCACACACACACACACACACACACACACACACACACTAAAAACGACACATACTCGTTGTGTCCATGTGTCTCTGAAACCACACAAAGACCGTCCACATCCTTGTGAGTTCATGTTGCGTGGGTTTAAAACAGTCCACATCCTCATCCTCACAAACATGTGCACGTGTCCCTGATACAGACAGACACACACACACACACACACACACACACACACACAGTCAGTCAGGGCCAAGAACCGAAAACAAAACAAAAAAATAGTCACACGGAAAGCGTTTATGTCCCAGGTGTCGGGATATTTTGGTCCAAAAGAGTTTGCTTTGAAGAGGTTGAACAAATGTTTTATGACATCATAAATCAAGACCATGACATCAAAGTCATCAAAGACATCAAAGACATCAAAGGTCGAACTTGTGAGAAACCTGGTTATTCAAAAGTAACATATTATATGTGATTTATATTTACCGCATCTGAGAGACGTCCTTATCCAGAACGACTTACATCCGAGGATTAAGGGCCTTGCTCAAGGGCCCACCAGTGGCAGCTTGGTAGTGGTGGTGGTGGTGGGATTTGACCCTGTGATCTTCCGGTCCAGAGGACAATACCGGAACCAGTGAGCTCCCACCTCCCTACAAAGCAGGATGGCAACACAAACACGATCTTACCCGAGACTTGAACCCGAGTCCTTGCGGTTGCGAGGAAATGATGATGATGCAATGCACTACTCCGTCTTGTTGCTATAAAGGTCTTACAGATTCCTTGGGAGAACGTTACAACTTTTGGAGCAAGAATATTCCTACAGAAAACGTTGGCTTATGTGGAGAATTCTCATTAAACAACGTAATTATGTTGATTTGCGCAACGATTTAGATCCAACCCTTTCTTTCTTTCTTTTCTTGTGACTGAAAGTGGGATATTTTGGGTTCCAAATCTTCTCACCTCAGGCTGGAAGTGTTTTTGTGTGTGTGTGTGTGTGTGTTTGTGTATCAGCAGGTTAGTATTCCCTGACAGTTTATGCTATAATGTCCTACAAAACGTATACAGCATCCACTGCGAAAAAGTAACAGAAGGTTTTTGTATAATATAAAGTTTACAAATAGCGGCACAGAAACCCTCCTATAGAAACCTCAGACATTTACTGAATAGTATGCGTTTCTGTCACATCCAACAACCCTTTCCTTTTTTTTTTTTTTAGAACGCAAAGCCTCGAGTTCTATTTAAGCTGTTTTTTTTTCCCGACTTCTCACCTCGGGCTGGAAGTGTCTTTAACAGAATAAACGAGCGAGTGCGGCGAATTCTTTGGGCCTTGTGCACGTACTTCATTAGCGGAGTCACTGTTGTGGCAAGGAAAGGAGATGGAACGATCGCTCCGTCGGGGCGCGATGAAGGAATCAGAGGGGGGGTTTGGCGCCGAAAGAGCGGCCGGCAAGAGAGCGAAAGCAAACGGCAGCAGAAAATGCGCTCCGTGGTACTGTTCGCGTAATCGTAATCGAGGTTGGCTGTTGCGTACGTCGGGCGCATTTATTTATGCTTTTATGATGCTTATTGCTCTGCGGCGGAATGCAAAACAGGTAAGCCGAGGAGCCGCTTTTAGCCGTCTCTGCATTTGCTATTGCACCATGTATGGTAAGGTTAGCGCTGGACCTCCACCATCTTTAGCCTGAAGGGTTTTCAGGGGGATTTTCTGGAAAAGAGGAACGTAGCGCACGCTGGCATTAAATCTGTCGGATTTTGATTCGACCTCTCGGGACAGACTGTTGACCCTGGAGTGGTTTATAGATAAACTTCTCAAACCCCTTTAGATAAAAGCACATGCCAAAGCGACCAGGTCATGGAAAAGTCTCAAGTCTGGCTAAGAGCTGGGGCCACACGTGTACACGTGAACACACACACGCACGCACATGCATACATCCTTTGGTGCTGAGATAATGTGATGGCAGGATTGGTCCCTATTAAAAGGGTTTATTTGTCGAGCTGTCCATTTTTCCATTGCCCTTAAATGGAGTGCTGTGATAACTCATGGAGGTCCCGGTTATACAAGCACTTCCAGTCTCCCATTTGCTCGCTGGATGAGACAGAGAGCAGCGCAAGAAAATATTTGCTCAGTGTCTGCACGGGCTGCTTAATAGACGTTCTTCTGACCCTTTCAGCATTCATCAAGTGTAAATTTAATAGTCTCGCCCGAGCTTTTTCCACGTTTATCGCCCGCTTTTAAAAGTACGGCGTGCGCGCCGGCGCGATTGCGATCTCCTTCACCGGGGTTAGAATCCTGAGAACAATGTGAACTGATTTGGCCTTTGTGCTTTCGTTACAGCAGGCGATATTTTTAGTTTTGGAGAAACCTTACGCCACTCGTTTAAGTGCGCCTCGTAAAAACGTCTTGCTTCCGAGTTTGGAGGTTGTTTTTTTGCGACATCTAGCATTTTAAGCCAGGAATAAACAACAAACATGTGTGGGAGCACCTGCTATGAGCTGTTTTTAAAAAAAAAAAATATATATATATATATATATATATATATATATATATATATATAATATAAAATATAATATATATATATATACCGTATATATATATATATATGATAGTAGTGGGGCACGGTGGCTTAGTGGTTAGCACGTTCGCCTCACACCCAAACCCGCCAGGGTCCTGGGTTCGATTCCCGTCTCGGCCATGTGTGTGTGGGAGTTTGTGCATGCATTTCTCCCCGTGCCTCAGGGGGTTTTTTCTCCAGGTTCTCCAGTTTCCTCCCCCCCGGTCCAAAAAACATGCACGGTAGGTTGATTGGCACCTTGGAAAATTGTCCCTAGTGTGGGAATGTGTGTGTGTGTGTGTGTGTGTGTGTCCTGTGATGGGTTATCATTCCATTCATGGGTGTATTCCTGCCTTAATGCCCATAGACGCCTGAGATAGGCACAGGATCGGATATAAAGTGGTAGTAAGAAGATGAAATGAATAATTAATATATATATATATATATATATATATATATATATATATATATATATAATATATATATATATAATCAATTATATAAGGACGATAGGATAACGTTTTGGGAAAAGAGAAGTCTATTTAAATTTACTTATGGAAGTAGTCTCTGGATATAACTCTTTGTGGTGTAATTTCTTCAACAGGAGAATATTTGGGGCAGAAGGATGTGGTTTCTTTGTAGCATGACAAGACATGCGGTTTTAGACATTGCCTCATGAAAAAGTATACAAAGATTGGTTGCTGAGGAAATGACACTTTATAGCTGGTGTAAGGTAAGTGATAAAAGGAGCTAAAATGAGGAATTAGACACTTTTACAGTCATTACTGTTATTTTTGCTATTTGTGTGACCTTATCTTAAGGCTGGTTCAGTGTTTCCCAGTGACCGAACACTAATCACTGCTGACAGACTGATCTCTACTATGTTGCCAAGCTGAATTCACAAACATACAGTGTCTAGTCTGTATCTCGTAAATCCACCCAGTGACACTGACCAGTCAATAATCACCACCGATTCCCAGTAACTAATCAATTACCAGCCACACTAACCACTAAAACAACCGTTATTGCCCTCAATGACCAATCACTGATCACAACTGATTCCTAATGACCAATCACTGATCACAACTGATTCCTAATGACCAATAATTGATCACAATCGATCACAAGTCCAATGATCATTCACTGATTACTTCTGTCCCTAAGGTCCAATCCCTGATCAATATTTCCTAACGACTAATCACAGCTATTTTACTTTTACTCTGACTTTACTTTGACGTTAATTTTCCATGTCTACTCGATTTTTCATGTTTACATGTTGGATTGTCGTAAAAAGCATTTCACTGCTTGTCGTACACGTTATGTGTATGTGACAAATAAAATTTTAATCACACATATTCTCCAATGACAAATCACTACTCACACTTATTTTCCAATGACTAGTCACTAATCACACGTATTTCCCAATGACAAATCACTAATCACACTTATTAATCCTAATGACTAATCACAAATCACACTCATTTCCTATTGACTAATCACTAATCACACTCATTTCCCAATGACAAATCACTAATCACACTTGTTGCTTAATGACTAGTCACTAATCACACGTATTTCCCGATAACTAATCACTAATCACACTTATTTCCTACCGACTAATCACCAATCACACTTATTTCCCAATGACGAATCACTAATTGGACTTGTTTCCTAATGACTAATCGCACTTATTTCCCAATGGCTAATCATTAATCACATTTATTTCCCAATGACTAATCACACTAAATTTCCCAATGACTAATCACTAACCACGCCTATTTCCCAATGACTAATCACACTTATTCCCTAATGACTAATCATGCTTATTTCCTAATGACTAATCATTAATCACACTTATTTCCCAATGACTAATCATTTCCTAATGACTAATCATTAATCACACTTATTTCCCAATGACTAATCATTAATCACACCTATTTGCCAATGACTAATCACACTTATTCCATAATGACTAATCACACCTATTCCCTAATGACTAATCACCCCTGTTTCCCAATGACTAATCACAGTCATTCCGTAATGACTAATCACACCTATTCCCTAATGACTAATCACACTTATTTCCCAATGACTAATCACAGTGATTCCATAATGACTAATCACACCTATTCCCTAATGACTAATCACCCCTGTTTCCCACTTATTTCCCAATAATCACACTATTTCCCTAATGACTAATCACAGTTTCCAATAATGACAATCACCTATTCCCTAATGACTAATCCAATTTCCCAATGACTAATCATTAATCACACCTATTTCCCAATGACTAATCACATTTATTTCCCAATGACTAATCACTAATCACACATATTACTGATCCCCACTGTCTCCTGAATTCCATCGTCAGGATCCATCATTATACACAATATGTATAGGGATGGATGGATGGATGGATGGATGGATGGATGGATGGATGGAAGGAGGGATGGACAGGCAAATATATGGATGCATGAATGAACAAAAAAAAAGGAATGGCTGGATGGATGTAAATGAATGGATGGATGTTTGTCCCCTCCACATTGCTGCAAGACATGTTTGTAATGTCTGTGTCTAATGGAAACTTGTACATGAACTCCTGCCTGCTGTGGTGAAAGATACTGAACGGTGCCAATGCTTCGACGCTGACTAGCAACCAAACGGCGGCCCCTACTGACTCCCGACATGTTTACTCAGAGGATAAAGCTCACAGCGGCCACCACAACCTGAACACCTTCGGCATTTGCATCCTTTTTCTTTTCTTTTCTTTTTTTTTTTTTTTTTAAACACCCCCCCGAACTCCGCGTCTTCCCTCCGGGTGGAAGTGTTCGTGTTTCACCCGAACTGGAGATGTTCTGACCCGCTTCTTCTCCGCCTCACGGCTCAGCGCTGTAGCTTCCTTACTCCTTTCTTACGTTGTTGTTATTTATGTCATAGGAAATCGAGAAAACACGTCATGTTCTAGTTTTGTGTTTACGTTCCGCGTGTGATGTTTGTGTAAATGACAGCTGTGGACTTTATGTTGGATGCTATGCTGCTAGCCACCTAGCTTAGCCGCTAAACAACATCCTTCGCTTCCGTTATTGCCATAAAAACCGGAAGTTTTTTGGGGAAAAAACAACAACAAACACGAGATTGGGGTAAGTTGTAAATATTTGTTTTGTTTTGTTTTGTTTATGAATCTTGTTACAATCTATATTTTTCATTAAAACGAAAAAGTATGCACGTAGCCTGAGCTAACGTGCTAGCTGCTATCAACTTGCGCTGCTGTGGTAGCTTTACTGTCACAGCACACTGACTAAGAATTATATATATATATATATATATATATATATATTATCTATATATATATATATATATATATATATATATATATATATATATATATATATATACATAATTTATTGGAAGAAGATTTAAATTTTCACGGATTTTACACACAATAAAATTGGAACGAAACTCAAATAAACGTCGCGAAGGAATTCGGTTGAATTAACTGCATAATATATAGTAGCTCTCAGGCCAGGGAGCCCCCAAGGAGCACATATAAGGGTGAGATGCGTCTATATCGTTGTTGATGGTTCAATCATTAAATACAATACAAAAATAGCTTTTTCTGGGTAACATAGTGCACTAGATAGAGTGGAGTAAGCAATTCGGACCAATATATGGCACCTTTGAAGGCACTGAAGGCACTATGGTAATTTGGGACACGTAATGAAATACAGTACGTTTCTATGGCCACAATGTGGAGTGTGTGTGTGTGTGTGTGTGTGTGTTGTATGTATATATATGTGTGTATATATATATATATATCTATATATATCTATATATATATTATATATATATATATGTATATGATATATATGTGTGTGTTATATGGTGTATATATATATATTATAATATATATATACTATATATATATATATATATAGACACTATATACTATATATATATATGTATGTGTTTGTGTGTGTGTGTGTGTGTGTTCTACGTGGTATATATATATAAATATATATATAATATATATATATATATATATATAGATATATATATATATGTATGTGTGTTTGTGTGTGTGTGTGTATATAGCCTATATATATATATATATATATATATATATATATATATATATGAATGAACCGCCTGGAATTGAATAATGTAGTAAATGCAGAGAATATATATTAATATTTAGATTTTTTTCCAAAGCAAAAACCAACATTTAGCTTTGATTAAAGCTTGGCACATGAAATACAGTACGTTTCTACTATGGCCCACAATGTGGAATGTGTGTGTGTGTGTGTGTGTGTGTGTGTGTGTGTGTGTGTGGGTGTGTGTGTGTGTGTAGTGTGGTATATATGTATATATATATATATATATATATATATATATATATATATCTATATATATCTATATATATATATATATATATATATATCAAGTTTAAATAAACCGCCTGGAATTGAATAATGTAGTAAATGCAGAGAATATATGTTAATATTTAGATTTTTTTTCCAAAGCACCTACATTTAGCTTTGATTAAAGCTTGGCACATGACAGAATATTTTTATTAATGTTTTAAAGTAATGATGATGTTTTGTGCTATGATTCTTCGCTATGTTTCCACACAGACGGTTTTATTTGCCGGATTTTGCATCGTGGCAGATTTTGGTCCTTGATTCTCGACTTTGCGGCATCAGCAAACGAAAATATTTAGTGGTAAAAACAATCATTGTTCAGTTTGTTTATATACAGTTTGTGTATATATTGAAAGCTTGTCGTAATTAAATATATCTTGTGTTGAAGGTTATAATTTCATTCATATTTTTTAATTAATATCGTTAAGCAAAATGTTGAGTTGGTAAAATAGTAAAGTATTGGACCCAATTATTGGCTAAATCCTAGATAATAAAAATATAGCGCATCTACTAATAATTATAATAAATAAATATTGTTTTACCGATGCCAATATAAAAAAAAAAGCATCACGGTACAAATGGTACTTTTATACACCACACACTTTTTTTTTTTTTTTTTTTTTAAGAATTGAATCTTACCATTAGTTACAGATAGATATCACATCTCATACATTATATTATAATGTATCATAATAGCTCCAGACATTCTGTCCGAGTGTCATTGAATAGGTACAAACTGTTATTGAATATATTGGCTACCGCGGTGTGCTTACACTCGCTGCAATTTGAGCCCAGATTGTTAATCCATAGGATTTATTCATAACAGCGGAAAAAGAGTGCGGAAGTAAAGCTCAGAGAAGGCGATGAGGGTAAATACATGCTATACATTCCACAAACAAACAAACAAAAAAAAAAACGAAAAGAACAAAAGTCATTGCTTATATGCTTCTCATGACACCTGCATGGCACAGTTTTAAAGCATGCACTCGATCTCGTGATTAGATAGGATCAGTTGCTGTATAGGAAAAATGTCTTCATGCTTGCTTTCTGCACCCTTATACGGGAAGAGCTAAATACATAATCTGGGTTTAGAAGTGCATATTTATTTCCACTGGTCCATATTTCCTGTGAATACGGCATGCGACGGGTTTAACCATTCCTTTGCAGTATCGCCATCGTCATCATTTTGTTTTTTTTTTGCCTATTTTTTGTTCTTTCTGGAATAGCGAATGGGACAGGAGAATGTGGAGGGGGGGGGCATGGTGTTTTTGGAAAAATAATCAGCAATGATGTTATCACCCCCGACATCAATAGCACAGATAACAATATAACAACACGCAGCTTTTATTTAAAACAAAGATTTATACCTGGTTTATTTCATTGTGCAAGATCTACAATGCAGGTTTGGGGGGAAAAAGGCCCTTCCACTAATTTTACAGTCATTTTAATGTAATTGGTTTATTATTACGTTTAAATTAAGATGCATGTTTGCAATTATACACGATATAAATTATGAAATTTTGAGCATAATGACTAATGACGGAAAATGATCCACGTGATCCTTGGGATTCATTCATTATCATTATTATTATTATTATTTTTTTAATACTAACGTTAAAGGGCTGAAGGACACTAGTGATTAAAGGTGACTGGTATTTGTTTGGTTGTTGTTTTGTGACATTTTTTGTGACATTGATGTATTTTCCTCTGTACGTCATTGCAACCTGGCATCCAAAGTGTTTTTTGTTTGTTTGTTTTTTGGGGTTTTTTTTTTGGGTCTACCCCGCATTATAATCATATCTTTTCCATCTTATGAGCCATCTCTTCCATAAACCGAGTGGAAAATCATCTCGTCTTCAGTTAGGTTTCACAATTACATGTATGCCCGGGTTCAGCACCATCACGGAAACGATGAGAAATGTATATATATATATATTAATATATATATATATATAATTATGGCAAAAATACCAAATTCCAGAGATACCAACTTCTTTAATTTGATTGATACTGCTATTCTTACTTCTGATTGGTCAGAAAATTTTGATTGATTTTTTTTTTTAACCTCAGCAGCTGGAAATTGCTTTATGAGGTTTTATTAAGTCCTCCTGACCACTAGGGGTGTTTTACATCAATACCCATCTCAATGCACTTTATATCTTCACAATGGTTCCCTGTGGGTGCAGTCAGTGTTCACATTCCTCCCACATGTGTTCAGTAGGATTGAGATCAGAGCTTTAAAGCAGGATAATGTTGTTATGGAGCTGGCTTTGTGCACAGAGGCATTGTCGTTCTGGGACTGGTTGAAATGTAAGTAGCACATCCAGTTTGGGGAAGAGGTAACGTCAGGTGTCCCAATAGTTACGATGTCCTTAAATGGTATTTTCATATATAATCTGTAAAAGACTAGTAGGAAAGTAACACACAGTGATGAAGTATACACACTTTTAGAATTGTACCGTGCCAAATGAATCTGTTGACGTGGGTAAGTTGTTCTGATAAGTGTTTACTGTTTCCAGACACAAAGCGCATGGCATGAAGTCTCCAGTAGCACGAGTTCCTCGTGTTAACTTTACCCAAGTAAACTTACGTTGCATCACTCCAGTTAATAGTAATAGCATGCACAATAAGCATGTCCAGCTGTCGCGATAACCATCTACACACACGGACGAAGATCGTAGTACAGGATCGCAATAAATCTCTTTTGGCCCGAGTCATCATTCTTGGATTTCATAGTCCTGTTATAAGCACGGCAATCACGGAATGACAAAACCTTCCCGAAGCAGATCTTTTGATGAGTCATGATTTCAGAAGAAAGGATGGAGCAGCATTTTTTTTTTTTTTTACGACTGCAGCTCGATTAGTGGAAATGAAAAAGGGACAGGGTTCAGCAGTGGTGTGTCAAATGTGACGGGGGAAACAATAAGGAAGTGTTAAATCAGTAGGTTTATGCAATAAGACATTACTGAAACGTTTTCATATACGTGTGTGTGTGTGTGTGTGTGTGTGTGTGTGTGTATTATATATATATATATATATCATATATATATATATATATATATATATATATATATATATATGTATATGTCTTCAATACAATACCTAGGTTGTTCAGTGGCAAAAAAATAGTGATAATAAAAGAAATGAATAATGGAACTTTGTATTTATTTATTTAACTTGTCTGCCTAAACAAACTACAGCTGTTTAAAGTAAATAATTACAGAAGAAATTTGTAATTGTTATTTTTTAATTATTTACAAAGTTTAATACCTCGGTTTAACGCATCCGAGGAGGGAAACAAAAAACGATTTGTCACGCCCTTGTGCAAATACTACCCCCTATAGTCCAACACGTGCTGGAACTACAGCTGTCATTTGTTTAAGTACCAGTACTGAGATATATATATATATATATATATATATATATAATATATATATATATATATATATATATATATAGATATAGATATATAGATATAGATATAGATATCAGCATTTTTTAAACTATCTGTTGACACACACACACACATCAGAATAGGATCTCACTGGTTAAGGTGTTGGACTCTGGACTGGAAGATCACGGGTTCAAATCCCCACCACCACCACCAAGCTGCCACTAGTGGGTCCTTGAGCAAGGCCCTTAACGCTCAATTGTTCAGTTGTAAGTCGCTCTGGATAAGGGCGTCTGCTAAATGCTGTAAATGTAAATGTAATACAGGCGAATCGTATCACATCAGTATCTGCATCATGTGTCTCTTTAATGCATCGTATTGCTGGTGATGGGCCAAGGTGTGTAATGTATCAGCCCTCAGTTATGGAGATGTGTGTGGTGTGTGTCGTAAAGTCTATATATATGTATATATATATATATATATATATATATATATATATATATATATATATATATATATATATATATATATATATATATATATATATATATATATATATATATATCTAAGTGTTAATGGCATGTATGGGTTCGGCTCCGTTTGTGTGCGAAAACTGTGTCAGTTCTTCTTGATTCATTTGTACACAGCTTTCGAAGGAACTCACCAGGCGTCTCAAATCCTTCGTGTCTTTTCATGTAATCCCAAACACACTTGATGATGAGATCAGGGCTCTGTGTAGGCCAAAATGATTACTTCCAGGAACGCCTTGTTTTTCTCTGTGTCGAAGACATTTTCTTAAGGACATTGGCTTGAGGTCGTTGTCCTGCAGATGTTTACCTGATATATATATATATATATTATATATATATATATATATAGATATATATACAATATATATATCGGGTATATATATATATATATATATATATATATATATATATATATATATATATATATATAGCGATATATATATATATATCGATATATTCTCATATATATATATATATATATATATATATATATAATGAGAAAATTGTATGCATCTATCTATTACTATGTCCTATCACTTTTACTATTGTTTTACTATCTATTGTCTGAGTAGCTTGACATTTCGTACACTCAGTTACAGCCACGTGGTTAAACGGTACGACGATTACGAGAAGACGTTCTGCGCTTGATTCCGAAAAAGTGTTTTTTTTTTTCTTTTCTTTTCTTTCTTTTTTCTTCCCTTTCTTTCCTCGGGATGCTCGGCATTGACAAAGGACACTTGTGCGCTCTCTGCCCTTCCCAACACGTGACCCTTAACAAGGAGCGTACGTGACTCAGGGAATGAAACAGCACTTTAATCATTAATCTTCACAGACACAGATGTGTGTGCGTGCGTGCGTGTCCTGCTAGGTCATTCACGCCATAGATATTGTCATGCAGCTGTGTGGAAAATAAAAAATCAACAAATCTGAGTTTCCAGGCCTCCCACAAGCCCTCCCTCATCCTCACAGACAGTAATTAACTGTGTGTGTGTACTGTGTGTGTGTGTGTGTGTGTGTGTGTGTGTGTGTGTGTGTGTGTGTGTGTGTGTGTGGTGGGATGGAAAAAAGGGGACAAAGTCTTCTGATTTTTTTTCCGCTCCTGTTCAGCAGATGGCTGTGACCTGTCTTGACCACTTGTGACACGACTCACGCCACATTTTCCACGAATCTTTTTTTTTTTTTTTTTTCCTTTTTTTTTTTTTTTCCTTTTTTTTTAACATTTCTCTCACTTTTATTTATCGGAACGATCTTCGTGTCTTCAGTATAAATACAGCATTGAGATACAGGTTGGAAAAATAAAAGACGGAGGAAAAAAATAATAAATCCTTTTATATTCAGACCCGGGGGCACGGTGGTTTAGTGGTTAGCACGTTCGCCTCACACCGCCACGGTCTGGGTTTGATTCCCTTCTCGGCCATGTGTGTGTGGAGTTTGTGCATGTTCTCCCCGTGCCTCAGGGGGTTTTTCTCCGGGTTCTCCGGTTTCCTCCCCCGGGTCCAAAAACATTCACGGTAGGTTGATTGGCACCTTGGAAAATTGTCCCTAGTGTATGAAAGTGTATGAATGTGTGTTTGTGTGTGCCCTATGATGGGTTGGCATTCCATCCAGGGTGTATTAGCCCCGGTATCGAGCCCCGGTATGGCCAAGCTGCCGCCCTTGGGTCCTTGAGCAAGACCCTTAAACCTCTGTGCTCCAGGGGGCGCCGTATCATGGCTGACCCTGCGCTCTGACCCCAGCTACCAACATCAAGCTGGGAAGCTATGCGAAGAAAAGAATTTCACTGTGCTGTAATGTACATGTGACCAATAAATGATATTATTATTATTTTAGTACCGGTTTGGACCCGCGTTTGCCTTTTCTGCCCTAATATTTCATCGAACAGATTCAGCTAGGCACTGGAAAGATTCCTCAGAGGGTCCATATTGACATGATGGCGCCACGCAGTTGGTGCAGAATTGTCATCTGCACATCAATGATGCGAATCTCCCGTTCCAGCACATCCCAAAGGTGCGCTATTGGATTGAGATGTGGCGTCTGTGGAGGCCATTTGAGTACAGTGAACTCGGTGAAGACTTGTCTTGTTCACGAAACCAGTCTTTGAGGTGATTCGCGCTTTGTGACATGGCGTGTTATCCTGCAGGATAATCCTGGTCCCGCAGTGGGTCCAAAGCGTGCCACGAAAATTTCCCCTACACCATTACACCACCACCACCACCAGCCTGAACTGTTGATACAAGGCAGGGTGTCGGAGCACAAATCGAGACTCAGCAGACCAGGCAAACATTTTTCTAATCTTCTATTGTCCAATTTTGGTGAGCATGTGCGAATTGTAGCCTCAGTTTCCTGTTCTTAGCTGTCAGAAGTGGCACCCCCGGTGTACAGCAGATCGTCTTGACCATGTCTACATGTCTAAATGAATTGAGTTGCTGTCATGTGATTGGCTGATTAGAAATTTTCGTTAACCAACAGTTTGGACAGGTGTACCTAATAAAGTGTGTATATATATGTGTGTGTGTGTGTGTGTGTGTGTGTGTGTGTGTGTGTGTGTGTGTGTGTGTGTATGTGTGTATATTTGTGTATATATATATATATCTATATATATATCTATATATATATATATATATATATATATATATATATAGAGCTGAGAAACTCGGCCAACTCGTACCCAGTTTTGTGCTGATGTAGGCCGTAGCCCAGCGTCGCCTGAATCTGAGTCGGAGAACGCGGAGTCAGCTGTGAATCTACCCGATCGTTTCCTGTTCTCATTATGGAAACACAACCCCCCCCCCCCCCCCCCCCCCCGTCCAACTTCATGCAGACCCAACAAAAACACAATCTTTCCACTTGTCAAACCACCACCCACTGTCCAGAGGTCGTAGATTTGTGTGCGTGTGGTGCGTGCTTGCCTGTGTGTGTGTGTGTGTGTGTGAGAACATATTTGGTCTCCGAGTCGCAAGTGCGGGAATGTAATCAGTTTGTGTCTACTCATCATAGCCTTGGCTCTTGGATTTCATATTTTCCATTGGTGAAGTGGGGAAAAATGGAGATTCCGTCACCACATGCCGAGTCATGCTTCAACACAATGTAAAAGACCGGGGCGGAATGAATGAAGATGGAATGTGGGGATAAAAAAAAAAAAATAATATATATATATATATATATATATATATATATAGCTATATATATATATATATATCTATATCTATATATATATATATATATATATATATATATCATCAGGAAGCATAAGAGCCAGAAGTAGAAGTGACGTCTCCCAAGAAAATGTAATTTCATTACTTTTACATTCACAGTATTTAGCAGACGCCCTTCTGCAGAGCGACGTACAAAAAGTGCTTTAAATCTCCATCTAAGAAAACATGAAAGCTGGTATGATTCATTCATTACAAAGTTAAGATACAAACAACCGCCGACTTATTTATTTATTTATTTTATTTTTCTTTTTTTTTTTTTTTTTGTTTGTGACGCCAAGACAGCGGAAACAACGACGGGCAACCGTTATGAAAACCTCTGCATGTAAAAAATGGAAGTAATAATTGAAATGAAAAATAGGGATTATAGGTAGGTAGTAAAGTCAGAAATGAAAGGAAATGATGCATCCATCCATCCATCCATCCATACCTGTAATATATACCTACAATCCAAACTGGGAAGATTTTATTACATTTAATCATTTTTATTCCTGTTTTTATTCATTTTCATTATTTTTTTAAATAATTAAATAAATGTCAATGTTTTTATTATCGATTATTCCTTTTGTTTTTTGTAATTACTCTAATCTTTATATTTCCTCTTATGTAAAACACTTTGAATTATGAAATGTGCTACATAAATAAAATTGCATTGCCTAATATATCAGAAAATACAGCTGGTTTGCCAAATTAGTTTTGCGAGTCCAAATTCTCAAAAATAATACCGTCATTGTTTTAAAATCATTAAATACATGCATATTTAATTATTTTATTAAGATTGTAATAAAAAAAACAATATAATAATAATAATAATAATAATGGTATAATAGAATGTGCTTGCAGCTTATTGGCCAGTGCAAAAGTGTTTTTTTTTTTTTTGGGGTAAATATATAAATATATTTTCCCCCTCCCTCGTCTATCTATTAAAAGTTTCCAGTCATCAACACTCCCTGAATTCCGTGTAACGCCTGACCTCAAAATCGATTTTCCGGATCAACATGGTCCGTGTTCTTTCCATCTCCATCATCCCAACTGCTCCAGTTTTCTGTCCGAGGTCAATAATCCAGTCTGTGTGGGGGTGTGTGTGTGTGTGTGTGTGTGTGTGTGTGTGTTCTGACAGACCGAGAGAGACTAATCTCTTTCTTTCCATCTCTCAGGCATGGCGGCGGTGTCCATCAGAGGTGTGTATTTCATCCTCATGCTCTTCCTGGGCAGTTTCTTCGGCAGCATCTTCATGTTGGGTCCGGTTCTGCCCGTCATGCTGCTGTCCCCGGCCTGGTACCGCTGGCTTACGGACCGCATCGTGGCCACCTGGCTCACTCTGCCTGTGGTACACACACACACACACACACACAGTTTAGCATTTTATTAATATTATGTTTGTTTACAATTTGGACCTCCTGTTTATATTTCAAGGTCCAGAAATCTTCACTCACCCTCCCTGACATACGACACGCCTGACAAAGCTCCTCCTCATTCCCGAAATTAAACCATAAAATACACTCCAATGTGGCGTTTACGAAAATGTATGTTAAATTGAGCTCCTTGTGTCTATTTTTTTGTCAATATAATTTTATCCAAGTGGGAAAACACACAAATCACTGAATGAATTGTAACCGAGATGCATGATATGGAAAAAATATAAACCTGACTTTTCCAGCCACATCTGGTTCTTTTGCAACGCATTTTTTTTAATGACATCGTTTATTTTATTGACATTTGTGAACTACAATTTTTTTTTTTATAAAATGCATGCTTGGTTTAAATAAATCAATTGATCAAATTTAATAAATCAATCAAATTATTATTATTATTATTATTATTTATTTGATTGAAGAAATTGTCATCAATTAAATAAATGAAATAAACACGAATAAATACTTCATGTTTGTTTTGTAATACAGATGTGTATTTTCTCATGCATCTTTTGCAATTTACCATTTGAATTTTTTATTTATTTTATTTATTTATATTCATTAAAAAAATGTTTTTTTAGATAGATTCAACTCTTACTTTTTTCAGCATACTTTAACATTAAAAAAAAAAAACATAGGATTAATTTATTTGTTTATTGATGAATGAATTCATTCCATCCAACGTGTACAACATGTGGACGTTCCTGATTGCTGGTTGCCGTAGCGATACGGATTCATAGTAATCATGCTGCCCGCCCACTTTGTATTTTTTGGTATATTTCTATTCCCCCGTCCCCCAGGCTCTGTTGGAGCTGGTTTTCGGGGTGAAGGTGATCATCACGGGCGACGGGTTCGTCCCCGGCGAGCGCAGCGTGATCATCATGAACCACCGCACCCGTCTGGACTGGATGTTCCTCTGGTGCTGCCTGCTGCGGCATAGCTACCTCCGTCTGGAGAAGATCTGCCTCAAAGCAGGGCTCAAAGCTGTTCCTGGTTTCGGTTAGTCACGTACACACACACACACACACACACACACACACACACACACGTCTTGTTGAAAATGAAATCAGATTTAAAACCGGTTCAAGTTGGTTTAATGTCATTATTGCAGTTCAAATTCGAGGGGGGGCGTCGTATTTACGTAGCATGACGTGAGCTTTGGTGCACAGGCGCTAGGTAAAAAAAACAAGGTAAATAAGCTAAATAAGAATACTACTAATATAAATAAATCGCAAATATCGCTTTGAACATTAATGCTGTGCCTCCAGTATACGCTGACTTAAGTCATGACGAAATGACCCTCATGTAGCTGCAAACGAATAGGAAATTATTCGTCGTCTTATTCTTATTTTTCAATGAAAGTGTCATTTAGAGTGCGTCGTCGCCTCGTGCGCACTTTTAAAAGCGCCCGTTTGTGTTTTAAATCCGGCCGACAGAGTAGCGGACGTATTCCGGCGTTAACGCGGCGGCGTAGCGGGGAATCCGTCGCACTGATTGACGGGGCGAAACGAGACATCAATAACGGCCGCGCTTTCAAATCGAGCGTAGTTCGTCCTTGGCTCTTCATCCGCTCGTCCTTCCTCCCGTCACTGTTTCCGTGTCAGAGGACGCGGGGGGAGATTAATGCCGTGACGACCGTCCCAGTTCTGCTTTCTAATCCCAGTAGCTCCACTATCCATGGTGTGTGTGTGATCATTGATTTCAGCACAGCCACATTTTCTCGTAATAGTGACATCGTGCCTGATGACACTCGACAACACATTTGTATCCTCTGATTACCTGCCGTGTGTGTGTGTGTGTGTGTGTGTATGTGTGTGTGTGTGTGCACGTGTGCATGTAGGCTGGGCGATGCAGGTGGCCTCGTTCATCTTCATCCATCGCAAGTGGGAGGAGGACCAGAGTCATCTCAGCAATATGCTGGAGTACTTCTGCGATATCAGGCAACCGCTGCAGCTCCTGCTGTTCCCCGAGGGCACTGACCTCACCGGTGAGACACACACACACACACACACACACACACACACACACACACACACACACACACACACACACACATACACAAGGCCTTATTAAAAAATATATTTTTAAAATAAATTAAATATGAATAATACAAAGGGGACACGGTGGTTTAGTGGGCAGCACGTTCGCCTCACACCGACAGGGTCCGGGTTCGATTCCCGTCTCGGCCATATGTGTGTGTGGAGTTTGTGCATGTTCTCCACGTGCCTCAGGGGGTTTTTCTCCGCTTTCTCCGGTTTCCTCCCCGGTCCAAAAACATGCACGGTAGGTTGATTGTCACCTTGGAAAATTGTCCCTAGTGTATGAAAGTGTGTGTGTGAATGTGAGTGTGTGTGTCTTGTGATGAGTTGGCATTCCATCCAGGGTGTATCCTGCCTTAATGCCCATAGACGCACAAACTCCCCGTGACCCAAGGGAAGATCGGATAAAGCGGTAGAAGATGAATAAATGAATGAATGAATAATACAGACAGTGGCCCCGTCGTCATGGTCACCAACCAACGCTATCCTTGTATCCGAATCATTTCCAAAAACCACATCCAAAGGCTTGGAAAACTTTTGACCAGACCAGTGAAAAAGGGTCAGAGTGCAGGGTCAGACATGATACGGCGCCCCCTGGAGCACAGAGGGTTAAGGGTATTGCTCAAGGACCCAAGGGCGGCAGCTTGGCCATACCGGGATCATCTCGAACCCGGATCTTCAGATCAGCAGCCCAGAGCCTTAAACCACTGAGCTACACCCTCCCATTTGGGGTTCCATTCGTTTGAAAGTGCAGGTAGACGAGTCTGAGCTTATACTTTGGAAGCCGAATGCGAACTGTTCGCTGCTATTTTTAGTCCTGGCTCTGAAAGAGGTTTTGAGACGTGTCCAACAATGACATCTTCATTTTACTGGACTTTGTGTGTGTGTGTGTGTGTGTGTGTGTCTGTGTGTGTGTGTCTGTCTCTTTGTATCCCGGAGGAATGAATCACATAATCCCCTCTGTAAGAGCCCAGAAGGAGATCAGAAAGGCCTAGATCTAATTACTGGTCGTGTGTGTGTGTGTGTGTGTGTGTGTGTGTGTGTGTGTGTGTGTGTGTGTGTGTGTGTGTGTGTCAGAGCGTGAACGTAGTGACCTCAGTCAGCCGATGGCTATGTAAGGCAGTATCACTAGACCTCTCTCAGGTGATGTTCGACAGACGGATTAAAGCCCGTTAAACCAGAACGTCACGGCGCAAAGAGTTAAAACCCGACACGACCCCACGATGCGACCCAAGCAGACAAAATGACCTTCACTTGCTTTTGAAACTTTCTAGGAAAGTTTCAAGCACTTAAAAACATTAAAAACGAAGGGCTTGATCTACATGTTTCTTTGCCTTGGTTTAGAGAACACTCGCGCCCGAAGTGACGAGTACGCCGAGAAGAACGGCCTGCCAAAGTACCAGTACGTCCTGCACCCGCGCACCACCGGATTCACCTTCATCGTGGAACAGTTACGCAAAGGTCAGCACAAACGGCATCGCCTGCACTTCGCAGTACTAATGTCCGTTATTAAGGACCAGGTTTCAGTATTTAAACTCACCGCCACTCTTCTGCCACTGTCTTTTATTTCTTTATTTGTTCCTATTTCAGTATCCAGTAGCGCTTTCCTAAACCCACTATCATTAGCCGGGTTTCAGTACTTCAGAAATACTGACTGACTTTGGGGCGGTACTTTCCACCTTCAGACCCACTACTGAATTCATTATGTAGGTTCAAAAGATCTGACTAGCAAATATTTCAGTAGTTCAGGTCTCTCATAAAAAGTATTAATATTACATTTTAAACAAATGAGTATTTATTATACAACAAAGTTATACCACAAATATTTTCCTTTTTTTTCCTTAGTCTATATTTTTCCTAAAAAAAAAAGGTGTATTTGTATAAATTTGAGTAAATTGTATTAATAGTGTATAAAAAGGGCATTTATTTATATATATATCTCATATATATATATATATATATATATATATATACTATATATATATATATATATAAATCTTTAGATATATATATATATATATATATATATATATTATATATATATATATATATATATATATATATATATATATAATATATTATATATATATAATATATATATATATATATATATTATATATATAAGTCTTAATTAAGTAAATACAATGAAATAAAATTTTATATATATATATTATTTTTTTTTTTTACTTTTTTTTTTACTATATTTACTAACATTTTATTCATTTCTATATTATAGAAATATAACAAAATTAGTATATACATATTTTTTTTACAGTTATTGACTAAATAATTTAAATAAAAAGTAAAAAAAAAATATTTGACACTTCTCATCACTCCAATTCCCCCGTGTAATAGAAGTGAAGGACAGGACCGGGTGTAAGGGGTTGGGGGGGGGGGGTGTGGGGTAGGGGGGGGGGGGGGGGGGTGGGTGCGATACACTCCGGCGTTACTGAGTGGCAACGCTATGTGCAAATAATAATCAGCGTTTCTTCCGCCTGATTCCCGCCGGCCTCGGGAATACACACACGGCGCGCTTATTTTCTGCAGTATGGCTGTTTGTTTAAAAAATAAATAAATAAATAAATAAATCGATCAGAGCGACGTGTGTTTGGACGGTGCCACTACTTGCGCTAATATAGCTCTGAGCCATATTATGCGACATAGTGCGACAAAATGGGACGTTGGCTACGATGTTGTATTTCCGATTCAAGTCGCAGCACCGAGTTGTTGCTGTTGGGCCCTTATGTAAGGCCCCTAACCCCTTCTTAAGTGCTCAGGAGTTTAAATAAGATAAACGTCGGCCAAATGTCGTGAATCCAAAACGGATGGAATTTCAGTCCGCAACTCGTTTCTATACAGTTCATTTCGTTTGTTCTTTCCATCGTCTCCTGTCTTTTTTTTGGGGGGGGATCGGTAGCACATCTGGCGTTTGACCCGCGTCCTGTCCGTCTTTCATAACTCGGATGAACTGTTTCTGCTTTCCTTAGAACACTCTGATATTCCAGGTAGTGTTAATTGTAGCACAGAGGCATCACACACACACACACACACACACACACACACACACACACACACACTGCAATGCAGTAAAGCTGGCAGCCATGCAGTTGTGTGAATGATACTAATGCACCATTAAACAGGTGTCAAACTCTATGATGTAACGCCCAAGAGATCCTCTTCCAGTAATGTGTGTGTGTGTGTGTGTGTGTGTGTGTATGTCCGGGCATGTTGTCTAATAAACACATTGGCCATGCTTTAGTTCTGGCAGGCGTCACTTCTGTAAGCAGCCCATGTGTGTGTGTGTGTGTGTGTGTGTGTGTGTGTGTGTGTGTGTGTGTGTGTGTGTGATGAGGGGATTTAAACATGCTATATTTAAAGCGTGTTACGCTCAGGGCAATTTGCCGGGATGAGCTGCGTTCCTTTTTTTGGCGAGCCGGAGCTATGAATGTTGGAACGGTATTCCGAGGCGCGCGTCTTCAGGGACGAGGCTGACTCACCAGGCGAGACGCCGCGGAGGAGCTCGATGCTATCAGGCGGGGAGCGGATATTAAAGTCTGCGCTGCGCGCCGCTAATACAAAAGCCTGAGCGCTAATCGCAGAAACCCGGTTATAAATACATATATATTCCGGCGATTAATCATACAGCGGCGGCTTTTTCCTTCATCGGGAGCACTTTTTAAAAATTGTCACGCGGCCCCGTTTCAGCACGACCGAATAATACGCGCTGATTCGTAGCAGCGTTGTCGTGTAGTCGTGTCGATACGATACTTTGGGGGAAAAAAACGTTATTCGATACCATTTTGCGCTACATTCACTGGTTTGCGTTTGCTGCACGCATCAGATCACCTAAGGCCGATTTATACTTCTGCTTCGAGGCTACACATTTACATTTACATTTATGGTGTTTGGCAGACGCCCACTAGTGGTAGCTTGTTGGTTGTGGGGTTTTGAACCTGCGATCTTCTGATCCTGAGGTCAACACCTTACCATTAAGCTACCACTTCCCTCGTTCACTACACCGTAACCTGACACACACCATTAATGTTAATAATAATAATGTAACTCAGTGGTTGGTCGGCTTGCTAGCGTATTTTCCGGGGTGTAGCATCGTACGTATTTACGGCGTATTCCTCTGTACCGATATTTTTAAAGTCCACGCTAAAGAACATTTTTTAGTCAATTTAGTTTTTAACGCATTAGTAAATTTGCCTTTCATCACCATCCATAATCCGTTTCAGTCGCCATTGTTTCTACAACTCAAAACGCCAACGAAGAAACTCAACACCGCCAACTAGTGTTTCGGGAGAGTCACTGCAGAAGTATTGTGGCGTTATTAACGTATTTTGTTAGCATATCGGCTTGCTTGTGTGCTTTATATCCGAAATATATCACCTGCTGTATTATTTTATATCAGTGCGGGGGCGCCGCACTCGCCACCTTTCTTTAGCTACACTTAACGCTATTTAGCGTTAAGATGTAAAAAATGTAAAAAGCTCTACTAGTATCGGTATATATCGATACTTCGGGAAATGATTATCGGTACTGTTCCGATATTTCCGTATCGATATTGTAATATCGATATTTTTGCCAACACTGCGGCTGTACGAATTGTACGCTTAAATCGTAAAATATTCATTTTAACGTTTGTTTTTTTTTACGTGTAAATCGAGTGTGTCGATGAGCGAAGAGACTTCACACATCTTGTCTTGTGTACGTTTCACAGGCGACAATCTGGACGCTCTGCACGACATTACCGTGGCGTACCCCCACAGCGCCCCTCAGACAGAGCGCCACCTGCTGGCCGGCACCTTCCCACGCCAGATCCACTTTCACGTGCGCCGCTACCCGGTGTCGTCGCTGCCCGAGGAACCCGGCGCCCTGCAAACCTGGTGCCAGGAGCGCTGGGTGGAGAAAGAAGAGCGCCTGCGGGCGTTTTACAGCTCGCAGCGCTTCGACGAAGCCGTCGCCCGCATCCCGCCCTGCAAGAGCGAGGCGAGGGTGGCGCTGATCAAAGCCGCGTCGCTGTGCTACTGGAGCGCCTTCGTCGCCTTCTCCTTCGTAGCTCTCTGGCTGTGGACGCCGGTGCGCATCTATTTCTTGACGGTGCTGATCTTCTTCCTGGTGCAGCAGAAGGTGATGGGCGGAGTCGAGCTGATCGAGCTGGCGTGCCATCGAAGGCTGCAACGAACCGAGGACGGACCCGGAAGAAAGATGGACTAAGAGGTTTCTCCCTCCCTCCCCCTCTCTCTCTCTCTCTCTCTCTCTCTCTTTCGCTCATGCAGCAGGAAATAGAGCCCCCTTCTGGACACAATGGTGTACTACACATACAGTACATCAGCTTAGGAAGGGAAGAAGAGACGAGAACGCAGTGAACTTTAATCTTCAGTGCTGGAAATGTATTGTTTTATAACTGTGTGTGTGTGTGTGTGTGTGTGTGTGTGTGTGTGTGTGTGTGTGTGTGTGTGTGTGTTGTGTTTTTGTCCTAGGTTTTCTCATGTCTTTCATTTTATGTGTATATATTTATCTTGAATTTTTCCCCTCATAGTTTTTTTCTTATTTAAAAAAAAAAAAAAAAAGAATTTACATTTTTTTATTATTTTTCTCTTTTATTTATTGTTTTTATAAAGATGAACTCAAGCACACAAGCTGTCTCTGATATTCCCCCATTTCTCCTCTAGCTTTAGAGAATGCAGGGGAAGATTCTTTCTTTCTTTCTTTCTCTCTTTCTGTTTTTCTTTCTTTTTTTCGGCCGGCATTGCTTTCTTAATTTCTTGCCTTCTTTTTGTCTTTTTCTTTCTTTCCACCTTTTTCTTCTTACCTTTCGTTCTGTCTTTCCATCTGTTTCATTCTTTTTGGCTTTCCTACTATTTCTTTCTTTCTTTCTTTCTTTCTTTCTAAAACCTTTTCCCCTTTTGCTTTTGCCTTCCTCTTTTTCTTTCTTTCTGCCTTTCTACATCTTTCTTTCTTTCTTTTTTTTTGCTTTTCCGCTTTCTTTCCTTTATATAATTCCTTTTGCCTTTTCTACTCTTTCTTTCATTCTAAATTTTTCTTTTTCCTTTTGTCTTTTTGTTTCTTTCTTTCTTTCTTTTTGCTTTTCTCTTTCTTTCCGTCTTTATATCATTTTCTTTGCCTTTCCTTCTCAATTTCTTTCTTTCTTTTTGCCTTTCCTACTTTTTCGTTCTTCCTCTCTCTCTTTTTGTCTTTCTAAATTTTTCTTTCTTTCTTTCTTTCTTGTTACCGTTCTCTTTCTTTCCTTCTCAGTTTCTTTCTTCCTTTCTCTTTGCCTTTCCTACTTTTTCATTATTTTTCTTTCTTTAAAAAATTTTTTTTTTTTTTTTTTTAATAATTCAAAGAAACAACTGAAAGCTAAACATTAAGGTTTAACAGAGAGGGACTTGTGTTTATATTTCAGTGCCCTTTTAGATTAGTTTTTATTTTATTATTATTATTTTTTTTTTTTTTTTGCATGAGGAAAAAAAAGCTGGATGTAGAACGAGGTTTATTGAAAAGCCCCACAAACAGCTCGATATTTACAAATTGCCTTAAATGCCGTATCAGGCGGACGCGCTCCAATTTCTATATCCACAACGTATCCGATCTTTACGCGTGCGCGTTCTGCATGACGCTTCGGCTCCGTCCCAAACAACTTTGAGCGAATGCACGATATACTGTAGGGTTTAGAGCTTATAATGTCCATTTACATATGCATATGAATGTATAATACATCGGCTGGTAAACCCTAAGTAGTGCGCTAAATACCAAGTATGGAACCTCAGGAAAGAATTCTCGGATAAGGACTTAAGTCAGGACGTTTGCATTCTCCCTCTTTAGCCCTAATCGAAGTGTGCTACATCAGCGAAGTAGTGCACTTAGTAAATAATCTAGCGATGTAGTGCACTTGCTCAAAAAATGTCTAGGATTTGTGATTGGACCATTTTCTAGACGATTAAGTAATCATCGCTTATGCCTAGTGAACATTTTTGCATAAGGTTTCCGGTGTCCACGCAGTTCCCTAGAAAGTTCCCTAGAAAGCCACCTTGACGTAGTTGACAGAAACTCGATGCATAGTGGCGTATTTGGGACGGGGCCGAGGGACGTTCCTGTTCTTCCATTTTTCTCGTTCTTGTTGTCTGATGGGTTTTATAGGACGCTTTTACAGGGTAAAACCACACACACACACACACACACACACACACACACACACCAATGAATATAAACCCGAATTTTCCTCCTTTGGTGTATGTGACAATCTGTCATGCGTGTGTGTGTGTGTGTGTGTGTGTGTGTGTGTGTGTGTGTGTGTGTGTGTGTGTGTGTGATTTAAGAAACACTAATTCACTGCAGGTCTTTGATCATCCAGGGAAACAAAGTGTGTTTGTGTGTGTCTGTGTGTGTGTGTGTGTGTGTGTGTGTGTGTGTGTGTGTGTGTGTGTGTGTGTGTGTGTGTGTGTGTGTGTGTGTGTACGATCGCGTGATAAAAGTTTACATGTTGTTCCTGCAGCACATTTCGAACACAATCCAGCCACTGTGACGATGAACGATATATCTGTACGTGTCGCCAGATGTTTATTTTCTTTTTCCCACCCTCATTGCCTGTTTTGACACACACACACACACACACACACACACGCATATTTAGGCGCAGGAAACGCAATGCATTGCTTAATGTTACTAAGGTCGCGTCGCTGCGATCGGCGCGTCTCGAAGCACTTAATCGCCGTTAATTCGGCGTCCTGCGTTTTCGTGTAAATTCCAAACGCTCGTGAAAAGAAGCGTCATTCGCATGTTTATGCAAACGAGCGCCGAATGTAGCCAATCATGTCGCATTCTGGGAACGATCAGGATTTTGTTTGTTTGTTTGTTTATTTGCAAATGCGTTAATTATCACACAATTAACGTCTTGGGATGCGCTCCATCCAACACGGCGACCGGGGGTCCCGACGAACCGTCCACTAGATTTCAATTGTAATATCAGGTATGGATTATGGGATACGTATGAATGGAGTTGGCATTATAGGACATTACCGGTGCATTAAAGGATAAACACCGATCAGGCATATAACGTTTTCCCCGGCAAAGCTCACGGGTTCGAAAGCAGGAAGGAGTTTGAAAGGGCGTCTAGACGACCAGAAAGGGCTCCAATGAAAGAAGAACCGGCGAGACACATCACATGATGTATTAGTTTACATATTATATATCGATATAAGGACAAAAGTTTGTGGACACCGTATTTAATCGCCTTTAGTGATGTTATATGTTATAATACACGGTTGTCCAAAAAGATGTTATCGCTGATACATCAAATTTACAAAATAAAAGTCTTTGCACATGTATTGAGATTGAGGAGGACGTCTCGGAGACGTGCACTAGCTTCATTTGGACACCTTTGAATAACAATAGACGTCCTTCTGGAGATTTTTTTTTTTTTTTTTTTTGGGGGGGGGGCGCTGGGGGGGAAAGGTGTCCCAATACTTTTGTCTGTATAATGTGTACGGGTTTAGTCCTTACACACACTTTTCCGTTTGTTTCCTTTTACACGTTCATGCTTGAGAGTCTCATGCTATCCTCAGGTACACTTTAATTTGTGTTCGTGGTCATGCTGTCTATCAATGCTGCAATAAAAATCCACCCGTCTGTGCTTCGTCTCTTGTTTTCTTTTTCCTCCTCTCCAGACGTGAGCCAAGAAAGATGGACGACACGAATCACGTCTTCCCAGTCCATAATGGACATGTCCCGAAATCACACCACTGTACGCTCGCACTGAGGCCGTATCCTAAATGGTATAGCGTTCACTAAATACGTACTACATTTATGGCAGACGCCCTTATCCAGAGCGACTTACAACTGAGCAATTGAGGGTTAAGGGCCTTGCTCAAGGGCCCACTAGTGGCAGCTTGGTGGTGGTGGTGGGGTTTGAACCCGTGATCTTCTGGTCCAGAGTCCAACACCCTTACCACTAGGCTACCACTTCCCTGTGATAACCACTGATCCACCACCTCCCTAAACCATGTTCCCTAACGAGGCCCCAAAACCCCAGTCCTTTTAGTTTAAACCCGGTCCATATAAATCATCACTGTGCTTCAGTATGGAGGTGTCCCCCAAATCACACACACCGTTCCCTACACCGAGCAAGGCTTGATATACATGCATTTGGAGCCAAATAGTGTAGTGAATGTGTGTTCATGTTGGAGCGGGAGGGTAACGTGAAAACACACACACACACACACACACACACACAGATAGGAGACGTTTCAAGGTGAAAACATAGTTGCCTTGACAACAACCACTGGCTCCCAGGTTGCCTGGGAATGTGTGATGTCAATGCAAAGCAGCCGTTCCTTTCTTTCTCTTCACTCCTTTTCCGCTGCCGAGAGAAATCCGGGGCGCGGCGCGTGAGCGCGTGTTTATACGCACACGTGCACTATGTGTTTTGACATCACGGGGCGAAGCAGAACGAGGTTGTCGGAGTGACTTCTGCCGTTAGGGTGGAGGTGAAGGAAACCGTGACTAGACCGAGGCTTTGTGCTTTGTGTCTCCGTTACGTCTGATGCGTGACGAAAACAACCAACCCCCCCCCCCCCCCCCCCCCCCCCCCCCCCCGGGCCCACCCCCCGAGGAACATGCACGCTGGAATGGAAGCTCTCCTGCTGTAGAGCTCCCCGACCCTACTGGAGCCGGAAAACCTTCGTGTCACTTCACCTCATCTTATTAAAAAAGTAATCGCAGGATTGTTAGGGCGGAGCTTCTTAAAGTGGAGACTCCTTCCTCATGTACACTGAGTACATTCGGCAGATCTCCTTATACATAGCGACTTACAACTGAGCAATTGAGGGCCTTGCTCAAGGGCCCACTAGGGGCAGTTGTAGTGGTGGTGGTGGTTTTGAACCTGTGATCTTCAACTTCACAGGCCACGCCTATCAAGCCAAATCGCACATGGATTTGTTTTTATAACGTACGCCTTGGACAGGAACAAAACCCCCAAACCCCCCCCCCCCCCCCCCCACACCACACACACACACCCACACACACCCGGGGTGTGACCCAGGAGCGGTCGGAAAAGTTCAGTCATGAAATAATCCATAAACATGACCTTGTGGCTTCACACACCCCCCCCCCTGCGTTATAAAAGGTTATGAGGACTCGTAGAAGTCTCATAGTAAACAGGCCCGTTCATACAGCGCTCGTCTTCCTCTCCTTCATTTCACACTCATGTTTGATTTGTCTCCTTCCCTGTCCTCTTTTTTTCTTTTTTTTTTTTGCTTTGTGTGGTTTGTTTGTTCGTTCGCCAGCGCACTTTTACCTTCCTATTTATATCTCCACTCCATCATTCTCCTTCATTCATCGTCTCCTCCGAGCTGCTGGGAATTTGATGTGCTTTATATAGAAGCGATCCCTGATCGCAGAATACACTCGGGTCGGATCCGGTCTTTACCCTTTACCCCTGGGGCCGAATCCCTTCTGCTGCAATTAGGCCGGATGTTTGTTTTTTTAATATACACGAAAAGTTTCACACAAGTTTTAATCTTTTAAATCATGTAAATCATGTGTGTGAGGGTAAATGTAGTAAATAACCATAATGTAGTCATTTTTCCCCCAACTATAGAAAACACCAAAATCAGGGGAGCAGAATTACTGTGACTTTTTCAGTTTAAAACCTCCTGAATACTGGAAATCACTGATACTGGAGGCTCCTTCCCAAAACCCCAAACCCAAAACCCCAAACCTATTCCCACAGTGTTTAAAAGAAGGAATCAAATCAGAGTTTCGGGTTTCAGCGGACATGTGAGTATGTTATGATGTGTGGCGTCCAGAGACATTTCTATCTAAATCTGATGAACACCAGAATGGTCTCTTTCTTTTGGTGTCTTCTGCTGCCACCTGCTGTCCAAATAAAGAAACTGCGCTTATCCATACAACAATATGATCTACGCTTACTTTACTATACTATTCTATTCTATACTATACTATACCATCATATACTATCCTATACTATACTATTATATAGTATACTATACTATCCTATACTATCATATACTATACCATCATATACTATCCTATACTATACTATTATATACTATACTATACTATACTATCCTATACTATTATATACTATACTATACTATACTATACTATACTAATATATACTATTATATATTATACGATCATATATTATCCTATACTATACTATACTATACTACACTATACAATACTATTATATACTATACTATATTATCCTATCCTATCCTATCCTATCCTATACATACTATACTATACTATACTATTCTATTCTATACTATACCACACCATCATATACTATCCTATACTATACTATTATATACTCTACTATACTGTCCTATACTATTATATGCTATACTATACTATACTATACTACACTATCCTATCCTATCCTATCCTAATATATACTATTATATATTATACGATCATATATTATCCTATACTATACTATACTACACTATACTATACTATTATATTCTATACTATATTATACTATCCTATCCTATCATATACTATACTATACTATTCAAGTAATTGAAAAGTTACACTACTTATTACATTTTGAATAGGGTACTTTGTAATCTGTAATCTATTACATTTCCAAAGTAACATTCCAAACACTGCATATACTACTACTATACTATACTATACTATACTATACTATACTATACTATACTATACTATACTAATAATACTACTATAGAATACTATATGTTATAATATATATAAAATAATACAATATAAATTATATAATATATAATATTATACTGACAAATCACAAAGACTATATTATATTTAAGACATGACAGTTAAATCTCTGTGTGTGTGTGTGTGTGTGTGTGTGTGTGTGTGTGTGTGTGTGTGTGTGTGTGTGTGTGTGTGTGTGTGTGTGTGTGTGTGTGTTTGTGTTCCACCCTTCCCTCACTTTGCATTGACCTTTAAACCTCGTCTCACTCAACATGTACACTATACATTGTGGAGTGTGTAGCATTTCTGTATACACTATACACTCTGGGGTGTGTGTGTGTGTGTGTGTGTGTGTGTGTGGGGGGGGGGTATTTTTTCCAAACATAAGCATGTTTGTTATGTTTGCACCCGTGTTGTTGAAGACAGAAACTGCTATTTCTGAGTGAATTACAAACACACACACACACACACACACACACACACACACACACACACACACACACACACACACACACTTCTGGGCGAGTTAGTTGTTGTGGCCATTCTTTGTTAATCATTATCCTGTTGCACTTTCTCCCCCTAAAATTTCACATGTCCACATTTTATTCATTAATACACCGTAAATAGAGGTTAAAGGTGTTAAAAACAAAAACAAAAACATGCAAATTCCCGGGAATTCTGAAAAACAGATCCGGTGTGGGTTCAAGGTGAGAAAATGGCGAAGCACAAGTGCAACGTAAAACACACTGCTCTGAAAATATCATGAATGCACACTTAATGAACATATCGAATCATTTTGTTGTTGTTGTTGTTCTTTTTTTTAAGTAAACAACCCCTCCCCTCCCCCACCCCCCAACTCGGGCGGTATCGTTCCAGAAGCCGGCCTTTGAATGTTCATTCATTCATTCATCTTCTAGCGATCTTCTTATCCGATCTTCCCTCGGATCACGGGGAGTCTGTGTCTATCTCAGGTGTCTATGGGCATTAAGGCAGGATACACCCTGGATGGAATGCCAACCCATCGCAGGACACACACACACACACACATTCACACACACACTCATACACTATGGACAATTTTCCAAGGTGCCAATCAACCTACCGTGCATGTTTTTGGACCGGGGGAGGAAACCGGAGAACCGGAGAACCCGAAAAAAAAACCCCTGAGGCACGGAGAGAACATGCACAAACTCCACACACACATGGCCGAGACGGGAATCGAACCCGGACCCTGGCGGTGTGAGGCGAACGTGCTAACCACTAAGCCACTGTGCCCCTTCGGACTTTGAATGTATGGAGAGAAATATTTGAATGACATAATTATGTTTTATTAGTGAGTGTTACTTTGGAGTGGAGTAAAGTGGAGTGGTGGAGTAAACCCCCCCTACCCCGTACACACACACACACACTCCGTTGCTGGACATGCATTTAGTAAAACTATAAACCGGTTTTGCTTGTGAGACTCTGTTAACATGTAACGTGTATAATAAATGAAACATCAAAGGTACGTGTCAAACTCGAGGCCCGTGTGTCAAACTCGATGCTTGTTTTGGAAGCTCGAGTCACCCATGGTACAGCACACCTCCCCCCCCTCCCCCCCCATCCTCCCCGGGGCACAGAGGGTTAAGAGACCCGAGAGTGGCAGTTTGGTGATACCGGGGCTCGAACCGCCGACCTTCTGATCAGTAACCCAGTGCTTTAAACCACTGCTATACACCTATACTATCATTTTAACAATAAACTACATCTCCCACAATGCATGCGACTCATGTTACCCACAAAGTCCCGGAATCCCGCCACTAGAGTGCAGCGTCTCCCATAAACATTACAATGAAATTCCTTTCTTCGCATATCTCCAGCTTGTTGTTGGTAGTTTGGGGTCAGAGCGCAGGGTACAGCCATGATACGGCGCCTTGGGTCTTGCCAAGGGTCTTGCTCAAGGACCCAGCTCGGCCATACCGGGGCTCGAACCCGGATCTTCCAATCAGCATCCCAGCACGCTAGACCATTGAGCTCCGCCCCCTTCCTAAAGAAGAATGTCCAGGAAGGGAAAAATGGATGCAGAAAAAGGCCCAGAAAAGATCCAAGTTAAAGCGAAGACATGTTCGTGCTTCGAGGAGAAAAAGCGCTGTGTGTTTTGTGTTATGAGGCGACGTCGCGCATCAAACACTATATAATGTCTTATAGTTACAACTGGCCTTTCGAGGGACACCGTAATGCTGATGTGTCCGACGCTGATGATGAGTTTTACACTCCTGATCTTTCACCTCTTAAAAATCAATCCAATGCATTCGTTTCCTGGCAGATCGAAAACATTCGAAACACCTTCCAGAGCCAGTCAGAGCCAGAGTCTGATGCCTTAACCACTGAGCTCCCACCTCCAGTAAGTCATTTAAACTCAACGTTCCTCTTCCATGGCAGTCATTTTTTCATTCATTCATTCATTCATTCATTCATTCATCTTCTAGCGCTTTATCCGATCTTCCCTCGGGTCACGGGGAGTCTGTGTCTATCTCAGGCGTCTATGGGCATTAAGGCAGGATACAAACTGTATGGAATGCCAATCCATCACAGGACACACACTCACACACACACACACACACACACACACACACACACACACACACACATTCATATTTACATTACAGTTGCAGTATTTATCAGACGCCCTTATCCAGGGTGACGTACAAGAAGTAATTCGAATTTACATTTATGGCATTTTGGCAGACGTCCTTATCCAGAGCGACTTACCACTGAGCAATTGAGGGTCAAGGGCCTTGCTCAAGGGCCCACTAGTGGTAGCTTATGGGGTTTGAACGTGTGATCTTCTGGTCCACAGGCCAACACCTTAGCCACTAAGCCACCACCTCATACACTAGGGACAATTTTTCCAAGGTGCCAATCAACCTACCGTGCATGTTTTTGGACCGGGGAGGAAACCGGAGAACGCGGAGAAAAAAACCCCTGAGGCACGGGAAGAACATGCACAAACTCCACACACACATGAGCGAGACGGGAATCGAACCCGGACCCTGGAGGTGTGAGGCGAACCTGCTAACCACTAAGCCACCGTGATGAATAACATTATTATTCATAATAATGTTTCCTACATAACATAATGTCGATTTAAGGAATTTTCCTCTACATTCACGGCCATTTTTACCCGACAGCCTGATGTGTAGCGTCGTATGTTTAGTCGTCTGTTTGTTGTGTAAATGTTGGAAGGCGATAAATACTGATACAATCTTTAAACTGGTCTAAACCAACACAGACACGTACTTTAACGCTAAAACTCCACGAGGACGTGTTAAAGAAATGTCACGTCCTGCTTATTGAGGCTTTCATGAGTGATTTCTGTAATTCTTTAATATCATAAATCGGAAATAAATAAATATTCGGTATAAATATCGTTTTTTTAGAGTTCGCACCTCCATCTCCCGAATGTTCGGTATTCAGGTGAGAAAAAGAAGCCAAGGTGTTTTTTTTTTTTAATATTTGATTTTATGGAAAAAAAAACAAACAAAACAAACACATTGCAAATGTTATATAGAATATAATATATAAAAAGCAGAGTGATTTTTAAGACACTAGATTCGCCTGCTTTCCCAGACATCACTAATTGCAGACCGGAGCGATCGTTAACATGTTATTGGAAATGTAGGAAACTTTAACCACACCAGTGTCGTCGCGGCGATCGGTGCGACGCGGGCGGCAAGTAATCCTATTTAATGGTAAACCCACGGATTACACGTTTGTGCGATTGTGAGTAAGAGCGGGCTTCGTTTAAAGTTACACCGGCTACACATTTACCTTTCTTTTTAATCATTTTACGCATTGTTTATGTTTAATTTGTTTGCAATCCTCGTAGCAACCTACAAGAAGGTCTCAAAATAGTAATAAATAAATGTTACATTTCTCACTTCAGTCTGTAGCAGAAATCACACGATGTATTTCAGGTGCTTTGGTTGTATCGTAAAGCTACTTAAATGTATTTATTAAGTCGTTTAGATTCGGCGACGTCGGGGCATAATTTGTTTTCCATGATTTGTTTACGGCAATGTCTGGGGGGGGAACCACGCAGGGTTTTTGCTACATTTACTCTTGTATTTGTTACGATTTCTTTCCTCGCGCAGCTAAACGAACAAAGCGCTACAGTGTTTACGTTACATTCTGATGTCACAGTGTGCAAAAGCCAAACGCCGATCGATGATAACGACACCCTATAGAGCAATTTTACAATGAGGAGTGATTATTCCTTAACGATCGTTAGCAGTGGCTCATAATTAAAGCATGTATCCTGTAACGTGAGGTAAATTGTTCTCTTGTTCCTGTATAATGACACTAAAACATTAGCGTAGGTCACGTGTACCGAATCGGCCGGATCTGATAACCACTATTCCACATGCTAACTAAAAATACAATCTTCTTCTATTCGATCTGTAGGTTTATTTTAACGTAATTTTATTCCTCGGCTACTGTATTTCTTTTGTTTGTACCTTTAATTCGGTTCTATCTATTTTCAGCATTTCTTGAATTTTTACCCTCTTTTTTTATTGGCTTTCTTTATTCCTTCAACCCACGTTCCATCTCTCATTTTTTTCCCGATGATTTTTATTAACGAGACGTTTCATATTAAGCCGAGGAATTTGCACGAGGTCAAGCTGAACTGAGGTTTTATTGCTATTTTTTTTATTTTCTTGTTTTTTTGCAGTTCAGGGACAAACAGCAGCGTGAGATTTGTTGTTTCTCGCAGTCGTCACAACACAGGAAGTTGTATAAATACAGTATTTGGAATAACGAATCTTCTCCACTCGGGAATTTAACGTGACGAGGGTTTTTTTATGGGTTTTTTTGTTTTGGCTCGCGTCACAGACTCCTCTGGGGTTTATAAAGTCCTGACGAGACTTGATTTCCGACAGGATGTGATTTGCATAATTTGCGTGTGTAAAAAAAAAATCAGCCTGCCTACCTTTGGGGTTTACGACAGGTTATAAGAGCGTGAGGGTTTAATATGGGGGAAACGACTCGCTCGTTAGCGCTCATTCTGTTAATCTCTTTCTGAGGTATTTGTCAGAATTAGGTTGAATTGTTTTCTGGAACATTCCAGGGAGTTTCTCAGATCCATGTGTGTGTGTGTGTGTGTGTGTGTAATGCACATGTATTGGATCCATGTCACTAGTTACTATTTGCAAGGTACTTTATTTACCTGGAATGTTCGATGGGAAGCTTTATCCTACGAATACCAATTTTTGGGGGCTTTGATGATGTTAAAAAATGCCTAAAATTAGATTATAATGTTTGTACGGTTACAGATAGAGGCAGGTCAGGAATGACTACTGTATACCAGCTAGGCAATTTATGTATATAATATGAAATACATAGTCGCTAGGTATCTGATTGCCTATTGGTTGATTAGCAGTAGTGCTGGACAACACTTTCCTGAGAATTTGATTATTATTATTATCATCACATTAAACACAATTTGATTTTTTTTCTCTCCTGAACCTTAAAATGAACTTAATGAGAGTTCTACGCTCGCATGAATGCACAGTCCTTCAGCTCTAAAGACTTGTTGGTGTTTGAGACGAGTGATGGATTTTATTTTAGACAATCCAGACCTGAGGGTTTAAAACGTCGTCGTCTGCAATCGGTCCGTTCTCCTCTCCCTCAGCGAGTCTATAGTCGTTTCCCTGTACGAACACGAGTTCACTTTGTGAAGGTCGGTGTGGTTGTGCGTCTGGCGGTCGGTCGGACAGCACGATTCCTTCAGGCAGTCGTAGGAGATGCATGGCGCCATGCAGTGGCTGTTCTCCATCTCCTCGTCCACGAACTCCATCTGGAGCGTGACGCTGTGGACTCCCACTTGATGGAAAACCTCTCGGATCTTCTTATGGAGGCGTTGGATTTCGCTTTTGTAGCTCTCCAGGTCGGAGGTGACTTTGACGTGCAAGGAGGCCACGTTGCGATCTTTGGCCAGTTCCCACACGTGCACCTCGTGTACGCCGACGACTCCGGGTACCTGGCATACGTCCTCCACTGGAAGGGAGGGAGAGGAAGGAGAGAGGGAGGGAAGGTACATCAGCAACCTGGGGATTATTGTAAAACGTTACACCTCATTTTGTGCGACGCTCGTACTCACCGATCCTGGTGACGTCCAGGTCGGGTGGACTCATTTGTAGCAAAATTCTCGAGGTTTCTTTCACCAAAGGAGCCCCGGACGCCACGATGATGGCCACCATGACCAGCGTGAGGCTCGGGTCGACGTAACACTGCCAGTTACACGGGGCATCGGGTGGCAGGGGCCATATGTAAAACAGCGTCGCGGCCACCACCACGACTACTGAGCCCAGAGCATCGTTCAGCACGTGCAGTAAAACGCCTGCAGGCGGGGAATCCAGAGTAAGAACAAGAGCCGACAACCGCACCAAACAGGGAGGCTTTAAAATCAGAAAGTGGGAAAGCTTTAGGAAGGATCGCGCCTCATGGATAATATGTGCTTCTCTTTATGCGCACTACCGCTATTTACACTACCATGCACTCTCACACTTCATGTACATTACTGTTCTGCCATCCGTAATGTACATGATCTACTCTCTATATTGTGGTCGTATTCAATCTGTATAGAATGTATTGTCTTGTATAGTCTCGTTTAGTCTATATTGTCTTGTATAGTTTGTATTGTCTTGTAAAGTCTTGCTTAGTCTGTATTGTCTTGTATAGTCTCGTTTAGTCTATATTGTTTTGTATAGTCTATATTGTCTTGTATAGTTTGTATTGTCTTGTATAGTCTCGCTTAGTCTATCTTGTCTTGTGTAGTCTGTATTGTCTTGTATAGTCTCGTTTAGTCTGTATTGGCTTGTATAGTCTATATTGTCTTGTATAGTCTATATTGTATTGGCTTGTATAATCTATATTGTCTTGTATAGTCTATATTGTCTTGTATAGTCTGTGTTGTCGTGTATAGTCTTGTATAGTCTCGTTTAGTCTATATTGTCTTGTATAGTTTGTATTGTCTTGTATAGTCTCGCTTAGTCTATCTTGTCTTGTGTAGTCTGTATTGTCTTTTATAGTCTATATTGTCTTGTATAGTCTATATTGTCTTGTATAGTGTGTATTGGCTTGTATAGTCTTGTATAGTCTCGTTTATTCTATTTTGTCTTGTATAGTCTATATTGTCTTATATCGTCTTTTATAGTCTGTATTGTCTTGTATAGTCTTGTATAGTTTGTATCGTCTTGTATAGTCTGTATTGTCCTGTATAGTCTATATTGTCCTGTATATGTCTGTATAGTCTTGTATGTCTTGTATTTGTAGTCTTGTATTGTCTTGTATAGTCTGTATTGTCTTGTATAGTCTTGTATAGTCTTGTATAGTCTGTATTGTCTTGTATAGTCTATATTGTCTTGTATAGTCTGTATTGTCTTGTATAGTCTTGTATAGTCTATGTCTCTGTATAGTCTTGTATTGTCTTGTATAGTCTTGTATTGTCTTGTATAGTCTGTATTGTCTTGTATAGTATATATTGTCTCATTTAGTCTATATTGTCTGTATTGTCTTGTATAGTCTCGTTTAGTCTATATTGTCTTGTATAGTCTGTATTGTATCGTATAGTCTTGTATAGTCTATATTATCTTTGTCTGTAAGCGTTGTCTGTATAGCGTTGTAATGTTTGTCTGTACTTTTGCGAGTCGCCAACAGCTAGAAAAAAATTCCTTGTGTGTGTCAATAAACCTGATTCATCCATTTTTCCTTCATTCGTTCTTTGGCCTTCCCTTTTCTCTGCTTCCTCATAACGCTTCTATTTCTTACACAGCGTTCAACCTTTCCTTTCTCCCCATCACTTCATGCTTTCTCCTTTACTCTTACCCTTCATGTTCTTTCTCTCTCATCCTTTCTTTAAGATTTGTTTCTCCTTCTGCCTTTCTTTTAATCCCCCCTCCAAATTTAGAATTGTCATTCTTCGTATCCTTTTCTTTCTCCTTTCCCCTTTTCTTTCTTCGATCATTTCCTATGCGTTTTCTGTTTGCCTGTAAGCGTCTCCAGTCCGGATTACTACAGGACCGAAGCACCATCTATGGTTTCATGCTAAATGATAGCGAAATATCGAGTGCACAGAGCAGTCTGTAAATGAGACGAAGGTAAGACGGGATCTGAGCCCGGTGTGTACGGGAGGATCTGAAGTTCTCCTACCTCTTATATTGAGCGGAGGTCCTTCACTCTGCTTCTTATCTTGTTGACATGAAGCAGCCAGCGCGGAGCCTGTGGACGGACAGAACACGAGTGCTGAGCGCACTTGCCGCTATCACACGGGAGCTTTATACACCATTTACATGGAGCTGAAGGGAGGGGAAGGACACGTGCATGGACACATGGACAAGGTTATTTTCACGCTTCGAACTTATTCATTCCACA